>VMDO01000446.1:270874-305518 GCA_007922755.1 Pedetes capensis | reverse complement strand
TTTTTTAACTTTTTGCTAAATTACACAGACCGTCTCTGGTCTCGAACTTGCGATTCTCCTGCTTCCACCTCCTGAGCCTCTGGGATTATAGGTGTGCACCATTGAGCCCAGCTCCAGATAGTATACGTTTCATCCTTAGACCTTTTCTTGTCTTTATCTTTCATTTCTGTCATGTTCATGATTTCTTAAATGTGAGACATATTTAAGATAGCTGTTTTAAATCCTTGTCGCTAGGACCTTAATCTATCATTATTGTCATTTTTGGTTCTGATTTTGTTCGTTTTTCTTCTGGACATGACTCATATTTTCCTCCTTTTTTACAGTCCTAATTATTTTATTGACTTTTTTTGGGGGGATACTTGGGGCTTGCACTCAGCCTTGTACGTACTTTCTGCTCTACCACTGGGCTCCCACCCCCACCTGTTTTTTTTATTTTTATTTTGACATAGGGAGTCACTTAAGTTAATCAGGCTGCCACTGGCCTTGAATGTGGGATCTTCTGCTTCCCAAGTTGCTGGAATTTTGGTCATGCACCCATTCCTAGTTATTTTAGACTGGAGGCCATACTTCGTGAATTTACATTGTTGCCTGTTCTAGTGCAGAGTTAAATCACTTGGAATCGGTTTAATGGTTTTGAAATTTGCTTTTAAGTTTTGTTTTGGACAAGTTGAGTCTTCTGTGCTGATGTAGCCCCAGTACTAAGGTGATACTCTTCTGAGACCTCTATTTGATGCTTTACTTAGAGGTTTCCCCACTGGGCTTGATTGGAATCCTAATTACTATGATTTATTTTTTTGGCCTAGTGTCACTTCACATGTGCCAGGTTTGCATTCAGTCAGACTCTAAGCATCCCTCTAGCTCTCTGTACAGTTCCCTCCTTTGAGATCTTCTGCACACAAATGCTAGCTGCTTCAGCTTTCCCTAACTCCTAGCTTTTATCTTCACAAGGCAGTAAGTTACTGGTCTCTGGGTTCCTCTCCCTCCCTGCTGTGTCTTAAGAACTCTTTCTAGTCAGTAAGCTTGAATGAATGCAGGATCCACTTACTTTGCCTTCTTCTAAGGGCTTCAGCCCTCACTTCTGTTGTCCATGCTCTGCAGTCGTTTCTTATTTTGCATTCATTTTTCTTGTCATTTCAAAGCAAGGCAGTAAATCCAGATCATTTTAACCTCCTCATGGCTAGAAGCAGAAAGCCAGTTTCTAGTGTGTGGTTGGTTGGTTGGTTTTTCTTTCCAGTACTCGGGGCTTGGACCCAGGAGTTAGAAGAAATGAGTTCTATTCTGTATAATGTTACAAATTCCTTGGATTGAATCAGTATACAAACAATATCTGTTATTAGGTGCTGCCAAGTCATGTCCGACTCATAGCGACCCTCATAGGGTCTTCAATAGCTGATTGTGTCGGGATTGCCTCCGGAGTGGATTGCCACCTCCTTCTCCCTTAAGTGAGATCTAGCAACACGTTTTCTTACCAAACTTTGCTTATGCCCTTTACATACTTCCTCTGTATTGCACAATTTGGAAATCAATGTGTGTTTAAATTACTATGTGATAAGAGCACAGTAGGGCAATAGACTGTTCTGAATGGGGGTCCTCTTGTTTTTTTTTACTAACCATATTAGAATGTTCTTTTATAAGATTACTGTAGGCAATTTTTCATTGCAAATTAATATTCTTATTCATTGGAGGAAAGATTCTTTTCCTATTAAAAGAAATATTTTGTTCTTTGTGATTAATTGTTGGCTTGTGAGAAAATAACTCAGTGTGCTATACTGGCTATGCAGTGGGTTCACTATTATGGCAAGGCAGTGATATTGTTTTTGCTTTCTCAAAACATGGTGTAGTTACTTCAGGAATCTTAAGAGAGTGTTCCCAAGAACAGGTCACTTGCGTGATACACTTACATTTTCCATCGACTCCTTTTTGGAGTAACAGTATGTGTGTTCATAAGTGGAACAGTTATTTTCTTTTAACTCAGAATGCATTGTTCAAAAGTTCAGAATTTATTTCTAAGTGGGTTCTATTTACTAAGTTGTTTTTTTTTTTTTTTTTTTTTTCCCCCTGCAGCACTGAAGGCCTGAACCCAGGGCCTCACACATACTTTGCAAGTGTTCTACCACTTAACTGTACCTCCAGCCCCTTTTTTTAATTGTTTATCTTGCGACAGGCTCTCACTAAATTGTGCACACTGCCTTTGGTCTGCCTCCAGAGTTGCTGGTATTATAGGTGTATGCCACCGTACCTAGCTTACTTACTAACTTTTGAGGCCATATTTTGGATTTTTATGACTGTTAGTATTTTATTTGAAATTATTTTTACATTAAAAAAGTTATCCCCCCATACTAGTAATATCTGCCTTAATTTTTGAGACCATTTTGGGGTTTGCATAAACAGGCCTATCAGGAACTGGGATGTACCTTAACAGTAGGGTACTTGCCAGCACGCGTGATTGATCCCCAGTCCCCACACCCACCCCCCAACAACCCCAAGCTCATCAAAAATGTGTAGGTACCCTATAATTCTAACAGTTCAGGAGGCAGAGGCAGGAAGATCTCAAGTTCTAGGCCAGAGGCAACCTGCATAATTTAGTGAGACCCTGTCTCAAGATAAAAAAATTTAAAAGGGACTGAGGGTACTGCTCAGTGCTAGAGTGCTTGCAAAGTATGCATGAGACCCAGGGTTTAGCCCCCCAGTACTGTAAGAACAAAAAATAAAATAAACCAGTGGTACTTACTGTGTTTTGTGTTCCTTGTTAAGCTAGTTTCATGTGTATTCTGGGGAAATTTTTTTAGTGGATCAAAATGTTCATGAAAAATGTTTGGACATCGCCAGGTGCAGGTGTACCACCTTGGCTTCTGATCCCTTCAGATCTTGGAAGCTAAGCAGGGTCGTCCCTGGTTAGTCCTTGGATGGGAGATTGCCTGGGAGTACTGGGTGCTGTAGGCTTGGGAGAAGGACCCAGCAACCCCCTCCTGAAACAATCAGCCACTGGAAATCCTATGAATAGCAGAGAAGCACCGGTGCTGGGGAGTGTTTTGCTCATTTGTATATAGGGTTGCTATGAGCTGCTCAACAGCACCTAACAAGAAATGGGCACACACCTGTAATCCCGGTGACTTGGGAGGCAGAGGCAGGAGGTTCATAGATTCAAAGCCATAGACAGCCTGCATAATTTAGCAAGACCCTGTCTCAGGATAAAAAATAAAAAAGGGACTGAATTCAGCTCTATGGTAGAGTACTTGCAAAGTATGAGGCCCAGGGTTCAGTCCCCTAGTATGGGGGCTGGGTAGAAAGAACTTGAGATTCACTATTTCTCATGGCAGATTGATACAGACGCTTGGAATGTATTAGCACACATCTTAAGTTTTCTTAAGAAAACTCTAGGGAATTGGAGAACAAAAATTAATGTGGTTTTTCTTTTTTGATTTTTGTTTCAATTATACAGCAGATATAATTTCTACAGTAGAATTTAATCATTCTGGAGAATTACTAGCAACTGGAGATAAAGGTGGTAGAGTTGTCATCTTTCAACAAGAGCAGGAGGTAAGTATTTAAAATTTAATATCGTTTTCAGTTTGATCTTGAGACTAGAGTTCATGTTGCTTTGGAGAAGCTCATCAGAGGATGTTGGAATTTTTAAAAAGCGTCTCGGCTAGAATATTCAATATGTAGATAGTTCTGGTTCCCTTTGCTTTGTGTGTATGTGTGCTTGTATTTTGATTTTAAAATGTTTTAAATTTGTAAATGTGGTTAGAGAAGGGGGGAAGTGGTTGAATGATCCCAGATTTTAACCCGTTTTGAAGTCTTCACCCTCAGTTACAAGTTTCTTAAAACTCCATAAAGCAGTGTTGTTTTGACCTCTTCTCAGTGCTTAGTTTGCCTTATATAATTGAAGGTGGAGGTTAAAGAAAAGCAGCTCAGTTATTTTAAGATCAGTTTATACTGTTACTTTGATTTAAATGTAAAGGTTTAAATGTCAGTTGCATGTATATGCATGCCATCTAACTTTAAGCACAATGCTAGCTTTTAAAGTGAATTGATTGGCTATTGTTTCCTTTCCTCTTTGAAGAAAAATATTTCTCCTTGCAGAATCTATGACTAAAGTTCATTTTTTGTTTTGTTTTTCTTACAACATAGGCACATTTCTAAATCTGATTGACAAGATTTCTCACTAAAATTTTATGCCAAATAAAATTTGTCACACTGGATTTTTCCCTGACCCACCCCCTCCGTTTGTAGGTCAAGGTTTAAACTTTAAAATCATTTGTTTTGAAATACCTGCCCCGTCTATCTATAACATATTCAAAAAGAGTTCAATGTGAATAAATTATAGGGTTTTACAAGTAAATGTCTAAATCATAACACAGAGTTAGGTTTTAAAGGATTGTGAAATTCCTTAAATAAGCAAAGAATCTAGTAATAATACTACTACTTTGCACTTCTATAGCGCCTTTGACCTGAGGATCTCAAAGTGCTTTACAAACACTAATGAATTAATCCTCACAACACCCCAGTGAGGTAGGTAATTTAATTTTAAAAGAAATGATTAATAGTGTCTGATTAGAAGATGCACAAACACTAAATATGTCTCCTTTTATTTACTTTTTAATTTAATTTTTTTTTTTTTTTTTTGGTTGGAAGAAAATAAGAAAAATAAGACTTAAAGCTTTGCTTGACAAAGAATTGTCTGGTGGGTACGTGGGCTAAGTCAGTGTTCTGTTCTGTTTTCAAGCAGCTAGACTTGACCATAAGAGTCTTGAGATACTTAGGGCTGAAATGGGACCTTAAACATCATCACAATTTCCCTTTATTTACAAATGAGAAAGTCAAGATATAATTAGAACAGTTATTACCCATAACTTGTCTTTTCAGTATTTTTTGCTGCCTTTCATGTGAGATAACCAAAATGTGAATTTTGACTTTATTATTCAGAGTTTACAGCAGGCCTTCCCATAGGTGTTCTCTACCCTAGAATTTTTTTTCTTTTTATGAATAGTTAATGGCTCTCTATACTTTGTTTTGTCTTGAAAAAAGCTATTTGGAGAAACACTTTTAAAAATGAAATTTGCATACAGTGTTTGATCTTGAAAGATAATACATAGGCTTTATAGTCTGATTTTAGAAATATTCTTCGTTTTCAATGAAGTCATTGTGTCCCTCTTATTTTAATATATAAGCTGTCAATTAAAAGCAAAGTTGGAAATACTTTGCTTGAAGGTGGGGTTATTTTCACTTTCTGTAGGTGGTAGTTATTGAAGTCAAAAGCAGGTGTGAAAAGAAATGGTTGAAATTTAGGACAAAATGGGGCAAGTGTTTGCTTTAATAAAGGTTCGGTAGTTGTGGTCAAATAATAGTACAGTGTCCTAAGACTGTCAGTAATATCTAAACTTCTAACATATAGATAGTGAAATTGCTCAAACGTTTCTCTTGTGTTAGAAAATGAGGTCAAAATTTTATATTAAAGAAGAATAATTTCATGTGATTCTTTTGTGAAATCCTAATGAAGATTCTAAAGTGCCATTTCAAATATACACTCTTCTAAGAAGAATGACTCACTTTTTGGGAAGGACCATTGGTAGGAAAAATAGGACTTCCTTTTCATGTATCTGTCATTCTTTTTAACCTTATTTAAGAATTCAAGACAGATGAGGTTTGGGGTGGATTTTGCTCAATAGTAGAGCACTTGACTAGCTTGTACAAGGCCCAGGGTTTAATTCCCAGCACTTCCCTTTTCTCCAAAAAATTATTATCTAGAACCTCAGATTAGTGACATGTATTTTAAGAATTATTTAATGTAAACATATTTTAAGTGATAGATTAATAATCTAACAGTGGTACATTATGTTTGATTCCTCCAACTTGATTTTATTAGTATTAATTTGATGAATTTTACATAATTAATTTTATATATTTTAAAACTATGTCTTATGAGAGTTTCTAAAACAGTTGTCTTCAGGATCTTTATCAATGATTATAAATATGTATACTTTGACTCTAACACAGTTGAGTAAGATTTTAGGAATTCACACCTATGTTATCTATAAAGGATTATTGACTGGAAGAGTGGGAGGGAATTTAGAGGTGATCTTTTCCTGATTTTTATTATTTTATTTTATTGTTTTGGTTTTTTGAGACAGGGTCTTGCTACGTAGCCCAGGCTAGCCACAGACTTGCAGAGATCTTTCTGCCTTTGCTTCATGAGTTCTGGAATTATAGGCATATTCCACCGTGCCTAGCTTTTCCTAATTTTTAGATAAGTCCCAGGAAAAAAATATAACAAGGGTATATTATTGAGTTTTAAGGTTCTGGAACTTAGATTTAAGTCTCTAATCATACATACATTCCAGATACAGAGTTGCCTTCTCAATGGGTATTTCTTCTGTTCTTTCCTTTTTTTTTTTCTTTTCTTTTTCTTTCTTTTTTTCTTTTCTTTTCTTTTCTTTCTTTTTTTTTTTTTTTTTGTATTAGAGGATTGAACCCAGGGTGCTCCGTCACTGATCTGCACTTCTATCCCCATTTTTATTTTTTATTTTGAGACAGGGTTTTGCTAAGTTACGCAGGCTGCTTCTGGCCTCAGACTCAGATCCTTCTCAGCCTCCCAAGTTGCTGGGATTTCAGGTGTGTGCCATGGCACCTGGCTGAGTGGGTATTTTTTAGTCTTTGATAATGATGCTAGCTGTGTTTGCAAAACACAGTGGCATTTATAATCTGTTGTGGTTTTACTCTCTTACCCAGTGTCAAGGGTCCTGTTAAACTTGGCTTTACTGGAGACCAGATTATCTCCACCCACCTATTTTATTGTCCTTTATTGTCCTTTTATTGTCCTAAAAAGAGCTTTTACAGTAGCAGCAGATAACTTGGCATATCACACTTTGGCATCTTTAATCCTTATTTCAGTCTCATTTGTTTTATCCTTGAAGTGGTGGATCCCAGTGGGCTGGGGTTGTAGCTTAGTGGTAGAGCACTTGCCTAGCAGCATGTGCAGGTCCCTGGGCTTGATCTCTAGCACCAGGAAAAAGGAAGGGAGGGCGGGAAGGAGGAAAAAAAGTGTAAGTGTCCTTCCTATCATCATATTAAGTATTTCTGTGCTTTTGCTGCCTATCCATTTTTTTCCCATTCAGAACATAAAGATATGGCATAGTAATTAGATGATCTTCTTTCAGTTGAGTGTATTTCAGACTGGTAATGGCCTAACATTTTTAGCTGCCATTTAATGATATTCGTATTTATATTAAGTGTTGCCACCCAGTCTGTTGCAGAAGCAAAGTACGTAAGGAAATTGAGGAACAGAAGTAAAGAGAGAATTTCTCTGAGGTAATCACAGCCATCATGTGGTCAGGAGGAGTCCAAAATTCAGTAAGTCAATAAGTAACCCCAGTGTTCTTATATCATATCCCAAAGTATGTGACCCATCTCCCTATTTTTACCATTTGAAATAGCTTTTGACAACAAAGTAAATGGTTGAATCTTTCTGTTAATGGTAATAGTACGGTTGTAGAAGATTTGAACAGCTGTTAGAATAGTTGGTGATATCCTTTAGTTTGCAGAGTTTTCTTGTTGCTTCCCTGGATGCTCACATTAGGTGAGGAGCAGTTGTTTGAAGTAGTTGGTTTCCTGCTGACTCTGGGTTGCACAGACCTTCAGTTTTCCCAGACTGTCTGATGTATGTTGTGAGATAAGTAGGGGGAGAGTTGGGTTTAAGGAACAGTTAAGGAGAAGGATGAGGAGAGTAAGGCTCTTCCTCTTTCATTCCTTTCTGATCCAGATGAGACCTTTGATTCCTGTTTTCGAGGATTGCTGGTAACTTTCTTGATTTCTTCTTTTGTTTTTCTTAGTGTGGTATTTCCAAACTCCCTAATAGGATGTAAAAGAAACTTTAGAAAGCATATGATGGTATTCTCATTGTAAATGAGTTTGAAATACCAAAGTGGGGTTCAACATCAGCAATATGCAGTTTAACAAAAATCAATGTCATTTGTACAAGGGAGTCGACCTAGTTTGATGTTTACTTAAGCGTAAGAACACACCTATCTAGGATGACGTGGCAGCATTCCCTTAACGTGGTCCTTACCATGTGCCAGTCAGAATAGCGAATTAGCAATGTCAGGGAGCAGTGGTTGGGGGGAATCTAGGTACATACGTAAGGAGAAGCGAGTGTGGACCAGGAGTCTTGATGTGGAAAGATTTAGTTTGTATATAGGAGTAAATTCACAAGAGCTGGATGTCCCTTTGTCAGAAATATTAAGATAATTCATGAAAAGCTGAAGAAAACACCCTTACACTTTTTCCAAATAAGGTTCCTTTTCTAGCTACCAGGTTTTAACTGGCTTTATTTTTCATTCATCTGTTGGTTTAAGGTCATGCTTTTCAGAGTATAACATGTTAGAATCATCTGGTACTTATATTTAAAATATACATTTCTACACTGCTTCTCAAAATTACAAAATCAGAATTGTGGCCAGCTATCACTTTTGCTTTTCAAAAATCCTTTTAGGCACTTTACTTGATGGAAAGCATTAAAAGTCTGCATTCTAGTACCAGTATAATTATTAAAGACCCAAAATGCACCTCAACGTTTACATTATCTAAAACCTTTTAAAATATATTTCTTGGGCTGAGGTGGTAGCTCTAGTGGTGGAGCTCTTGCCTATTGTGCTCAAAGACCAAGGACCACAAAAATAAAAAAATCTTTCCGGAATCATGCCATGTATAAAAGTGCGCAGAATCCTAAGTGTGCAGTTCCAGAAATGTGTGTAAGCCACACCTCAGTCCCCCCATGAACCAGGAGAGAGCTGTTTCTCTCACTCCAGAAATCCACGTCTCCCCTCTGCATCACCACTACCCTCTCCTCCCAAAGTGATCCATTTGCTTGGCCTGTTGTGAACTTAATATGTATGTAGTGCATTCATAGAATTGAAGAGCTAAAATTTTTAGAGCGTGGAAGGGATCCTTAGCCCTTTTGGTTCCATGGATTCTTTAGATTGCTTGCTTGGTAAATTCTGTGAATTTCTCAGAATGTTTTAATTGCATAAAATAAAATATGTAAGATTATAAAAGAAAGTAAGTTGAAATATGCTTATCAAAGTATTTAAACGTGCTCATTATAAATGAATAATGTGTGTTTTGAGTGGGCAGCTGGACTGTGACATAAAAATCTCTTGTAGTGGCAAAGTCACTGGTTTTGCTAGATACTGTGGTTGGTTACCTATCTTTGTAATCAGAAGGAATGCTGAATTTCAGCTAGAAGTTAGTGAGAATAAATATGTAAACCCCTCCTGCCCAGTTCACAACATCTTTGGGTTCAGTCTGTGGATCCTTGAGAGTAATCCGTGAGCCCCAGATGTGTAACCCCTGGTAAATGCAATCTTCTTTACCAATAAAGAAACTGGGGTCCAGGCAACAAGTTCACTTACTCAAAGTGACACAGGCAGTGAGTCCTGATTTTCAGCCCACTGCCTTGCCCCACTCTGACTTGAAGAGCAATGACAGTTGGTGTGCAGGCTCTCTGCCAAGGGCTCAAAATCTCATCTGCTCTCCACAACAGAATCAAAGAGAGAGGGGTATGCTTACTATCTATGTCTTGATTTGTTACACATTCATAAATAAGTTGAAATTGAGGCTTAGGAGAGGTAAGTAATATTTGTAGGATCTATTCAAGTGAGTAAAGGCTAACTGTCTATAAATTGAGATGAAAATCCATAA
Organism: Pedetes capensis; assembly: GCA_007922755.1. Lineage (NCBI taxonomy): Eukaryota > Metazoa > Chordata > Mammalia > Rodentia > Pedetidae > Pedetes > Pedetes capensis. Next base: position 295,819 of record VMDO01000446.1, on the reverse strand, counting down.
TTCTGGACACTATATAAAGTGAAAAAGAACTTTGTTATGGGCCTAAATGTTCGAAATCACATGGGGAAATTATTACTTTATAGTTTTATATCTAAAAAAAAAGTCAATCATCAGATTTTATAGTATAAATTGAGTAATCATAATACGAACATGAGAAATTCAGAAGTTCTAGAATCTGAAACATTTTGAGCACCACCGTAATGCCACAGTAGAAAATTCCACACCTGACCTCATGTTGCAGGTAATTGTTTCAAATACTGTATAAAAAAATGCCTTTGGGCTATATGTATAAGGTATATACGAAACATAGATAAAGTTTGTGTTTAGAATTTGGTCCTAACTTTAAGGTATTTAAGGTATTTCATTACCCACATATATCCTCAAATCTGAAAAAGACTAAAATCCAAAACACTTTCAGTCCGCTAAGCATTTCAATTAAGAGATACTCAGCCTGTAGGTTTTTGTTTCTTCAGGATTGTTTTTAGTTTTGCTTTTTGCAGTACTGGGGACTTGAACCCAGGTCGTCATGCACGCTAGGCAAGTATTCCACTACTGAGCCACACCCCCTGGCCTCTTTCTTGTTTATTTTTCAGACAGGGTCTCACTAAGTTTCCCAGGCTGCCTCTGGCCTTGAATTTTTGGTCCTTCTGTCTCAACCTCCCGAGTGGCTGGGATTACAGGCTTGTGCACCGTGCTCAGCCTGGATGTAGTAGCTGTTAATGAATGCCCTCTTCCCTATGGTCAGCATCTAGAGAGAGAAATTGGGTTGAGTTTGCACATGAATTTGCCCAGCCTTTTGTTACCTAAATTTCTGTACAACTTTCCAACAAATGTTTGTCAGCTGCATGTTAATCTTTTGAGAGTTCCAGCTCATTATTTTCCAGAAATCTTACAAAGACACCTTTGCTGATTGTTGAGCATATCAGCATGAATGGCACAGGTAGCTTTTAGATAAGATGTTGTTGTTAGATGCTGTCAAGTCGGTATCATAGCCACCCTCATAGGGTTTTCAATGGCCAACTGTTTCAGGATTTCATTGGGAGTGGATTGCCAGGTCCTTCTCCCATTTTTGCGGTGCTGGGAATTGAACTTGGGACCTCAGAGACTGCAGCGCAGCACTCTACCAACTGAGCTAAATCCCAGCCCTTAGATAAGATAGAGTTCCTTTAAATATTACTATACTCATTAAGGGCAGAAGCTAGACCTTTAAAGGATGTTTTTGACATATTAAATTATTTTTCTTGTTCTACTTGTTAGCCATAGGTTTGAATTAACTATACTTTTTATGTTGGCTTCCCACAACAACAAACAGCTGGAACTATGAAATTAATTATGCCCAGTAGTTTGGGAACTTACTTACTTTTTCTTGTTTCTGCCATTCTTTCTCACCCCTCACGTCATACACTTTTTCATGTGACTCTGTGGTACACTCCTGTAATCCCAGTGACCAAGGAGGCTGAGGCAGGAGGACTGCAAGTTTGAAGCCTGCGTAATTTAGTGAGACCCTGTCTTGAAAAGTAAAAAATGGGCTGGAGTGCAGCTCAGTGGTAGCCCTTGCACAAAAAGCATGTGTGAAGCCCTGGCTTCAAACCCCCTGTACTGCCAAAACCCAAAACAAAACAAAACCCCACTTTTTCATTGTGTTCTTAATCAGTAGTAAGTTTTTTCTTCCTAATTAAAAATTTACCATGGTCATTGCAGGTAATCTAGGAAATATGGATAAGGGACAAAGAAAGCACCTTATAAACCAACCAAAAACAACCAAAAACTTTATCAAAGGCCTATCTTTTTAAAAATGAGATTACAAGTTTAGGGTTATATGGGCTTTTTTCATGTCATTAAAACGATTTAGTATCACTGTCTATAATGATTATGCAATGCTTGGTTGTTGTTGTTGTTAGGTGCTGTTGAGTCGTGTCTGACTCATAGCGACCCTCATAGGGTTTTCAATGGCTGTTTCAGGATTGCCTTGGGAATGGATTGCCAGGTCCTTCTCCCCTTTTTGCGGTGCTGGGAATCAAACTTGGGACCTCAGAGACTGCAGAGCGGCGCTCTACCAACTGAGCTAAATCCCAGCCCAATACTTGGTCAGAGTGATGTAATTTTTGGGATTCTTCATAGTTAGATACCTGCATTATTTCTTGCTTTTCTTCCTTCCCTTTCATTATAAGTTAACACTGTTGAAAACATTCTTATAATTCTTCAAAACATCTGCTGTTTCTTCTAGAAATAAACGAGCTGGGTCAAAGAATGTGAACATTTTCAAGTGTTTTGTTACCCAGTGTGGTTCACCTCAGTTGGCAGAGTGCTTGCTCTACACGCTCTGAGGCCCTGGGTTCAATCTCCAGCACCACAAAAATAGGAGGAAGACCTGGCAGCCCACTCCCAAAACAATCCTGAAACGATCAGCCATTGAAAACTCTGTGAAAGCAGAGGAGCACTGACACAGTGCCGGGCATGGCACAGTGTCCGGGAGTGTTTCATTGCTATGAGTTGTACCCGACTTGACAGCACCTAACAACAAAAAATTTTGTTACCAAATGCACTTAGGAAATTTTACCAGTTTGTATTTCAGCGCACAGTTTTGCCTCTTCCTCCTTCTGTTTACTGATTTTTCCTCCCAAAATAAAAATCCAGATCATCCCATCACATGATTAAAGACCTTTGTATGAGAAAGAATGTTTTTGGTTTTGCTTTTCTTTACAGATGATTTTTACTTTTTCTCTTCTTTTCATTTTTCTTTCTTTTCTTTTTTTCTGTCTTTTCTCTTTTTTTGAGGCAAGGTCTTACTGTGTAGAGTTGGCTGGCCTCAAACTCGAATCAGTCCTCCTCCCAGAGTTTCCCAGTGCTGGTTTACAGGCTTGCACGTCCATGCCTGGCATTCCTTACAGAATTAGAATCATGTTATACATGAAACTTTGTAATTTGTGGCTTTACATCAAGGTCTGTGTTTTCCCAGGTTGAAGTACAGCCTCTCAGTCAGGCTTTCTGTTTTTATGGTTTCATTGACAAGGTTTAGTAGACTTGTAGCTTGTATGTTGGCAGAAAGTATCAGGCCTTACACCTAGACCTTAATCTGAACTACAGATTTAATTGATCCTATAGTATTTCAAGATTTCCTTGGCCCCGTGGACATTTAGTTCCTTTTTGTATTGAAGTATTTATGGCAAACATTCTTTATATTAGGTTATACTGAGGAGTAGAATTGTTGTTGATTCAATAAAAGTTGACAAATTGCCCTCCAAAGGAGCTGTGTTTATTTATACTCCTACCAGTAGTATGTGACTTTGCCCGTTTTTTCTATCACTAAAACAGCAGCATTTTATTTTTTATTTTTGTCAGTTTAAAGGGAAAAAGCCATTATTGCTTAATTTTGATTATTAATGAAGATGGTTGTTGTTAGGTGCCATGGAGTTGGGTCTAACTCATAGTGACCCTCATAAGGTTTTCATTGGCTGATTGTTTCACGATTGCTTTGGGAGTGGATTGACAGGTTCTTCTCCCAAATGAAGATTAACAGTAATGAATGTGTTTACTGGCCATTTTAATGTGAATTCTCTTTATAAGTTTTGTCATCTTTCAAGAGAAGTGCTAATATTTTCCCTTAAGGTTTTCCTAAAGGTTTCTAAGGAATATGTATGTGTATATACATACACACACAGACACACGTATGTATGAAAAATATTAGCTTTTTGTCCTAAGATGCAGTTCTCTCTCTAGTATACCTTTTTTTTTGACCTTCAGATAGATGTTTTTAAGTCTTGTCACAACTGCCAATCTTTCTCAGCTCTTTGCTGTCATTTTCTAAAAAAGAAATACTTATTTTAATTTTGAGATTTTTTTTTGTGACAGAGTCACTTAAATTGCTCAGGCTCCCTCTGGCCTCGAACTCTCAATCCTCCTGCCTTAGCCTCCTGAGTTGCTGGGATTACATGCATGTGTCACGATGCCCAGCTTTTTTGTTATATACTTTTTCGCTTCAGAGTTGTATAAAAATGCACCATTTCTTTTGCTTTTGTTTTTATACATTTAATTATTCCCTCTGGAATTTACTTTCATGTAAGAAATGAAATTCCAACACTTTCCATATGATCAGTCATCCTAAGGGCAGTGGATTTTATTGTTTCTGTCATGTTTGAACCGCAGAGACATCATTAAGTTCATGATGTATTTGCATCATAGGTCCTGTCAGAGCCCTCTCTTTAACAGATCTGCAGAGGTACGCAGGCCCATATGGGTTAGCCTCTTACTGTGTAACTTGCTCCCATTAACCTCCACCAACATAAATGCCTTTGGAATGTATTCTTGTTATATATATAGATATATATATATGTGTGTGTATATATATATGTATATGTACACATATATACACACACATACATATATATGTTTAGTGTGCTGCTTTTAAAAAACACAAAACTTACACTCTTAACAGTTTTCAAATGTACAATACAATATTGTCCACCACATCACCCTGTTATGCAACAGATCCCCAGAACACCCACCGCCCCCAAATCCAGCCTGACTGAAACTCTGTAGCCCCAGCAACCAACTTGGCTTCTTTCAGTTACTCTAAATTCAGCTATTTCAGATAGGTCATTTAAGTGGAGCCATGCAGTATTTGTCCCTTTTATTTTACTCTGTTTTTATTGGCTCGTTCCACTCATAATCTCCTCAGGGTTCATCCATGTTTCTTTTTAAAGGCCAATAGTATTCTGTTGTATACCACTTCTTTTGGTGCTGGGGATTGAACCCTAGCACTTTGTGCCTGTTAGGCAAGCACTCTACTGATGAGCTACATCCCCAGCCCTCAGTTTCTTTATCCATTGGTGGACATTTGAGTTGTTTCCAACTTTCAGCTCCTGAAAATAATGTTGCTGTATCAATTTTTTTTTCCAAAACATTTTTTATCAATTTTTTCAAAGCTAATGATACAAAAGGGGGAGAAACATTAAAAGCTGCACTCAGTTTTTCACTGGGTTCAGGTTCAGGTTGGTTTGAAGCCTGCTATCTATGCATAGCATGCAGCCATAGCCCTGGGGCGTCCAATCCCGTCAGATCTCAGAAACTAAGCAGGGTCGGACCTGATTAGTACTTGGATGGGAGACCTCCTGGGAACACCAGGTGCTGTAGACTTGGGAGAAGGATCCGGCAGCCCACTCCCAAAATCAGTCTGCCATTGAAAACCTTATGAACAGCAAGCAGAGAAGCAGTGACAATAGTGTTTCGCCTGTTGTGCGTAGGGTCGCTATGAGTCAGATACCAATTCGATAGCACCTAACAATAATAACATCTATGCATAAGGGTTGGGGTTCAGCTCAATTGGAAGAGCAATGCTCTGCACTCCCTGAGGCCCTGGGTTTGATCCCCAGCACCACAAGAATGGGAGAAGGACTCTGGAGCACACTCACAAAACAATTCCGAAACTGTCGGAAACCCTATGAGTAGTGGAAACCAGGCGTAGCACAGGGCCAGGAAGTGTTTCACTCCGTTGTACATAGGATGGCTGTGAGTTGGACCTGACTTGACCTGACTTGACGGCGCCTATCATCATCATCTGCACATAGGATTTAAACCTTGAACACAAGTTCTCTAAATTTTAACATACTGAACCTGAGTCTGAACCCAATTTTTTGTGAGTTTGAAACCCTGATAAGAGTGTTTGGTAAAGAAAATGGATTCTGGTAATGATCATAAAGCCAAGCTACGAAAAAAAGAGATGTGAAAAGGCTGTGTAAGAAAACGCCAAGTATGAACACAAAAAGCTGTCCTTGATTTTGCTGCATTCTCGTTTCAGTGGCAGAGTTTTGACTTCATGAGACTTTGTTTCTTCTTTAGGCTTGCTCTCTGTACTTGGTTCACCATTGCCATCTAAACACCTGCTCCCCAGGTTGTGGGGAAGAAGGGTCTCAGCTCTCTGCAGCCAGCTGTTGGTCACCATACACACACGTCTTCTATATTACCACTACTATTGTTTCCACCCTGACTCTTTGTCCTGTGGTGTGTTTTTTTTAAAAATTTTTCTGTGTAATTTTAGTGGCATTTCAGAAGAAAGGCCAAGCTATGTGGCATCTTTTAACTTTCTAGATGTAATTTTTTCCTTGTATATATATTTTCTCTTGTTGCAAAGAAATGGTATTTTTTGTGGTCCATTGCAAATATCAGACTCCTCCATGATTTTGTTTTTAGATCATGTAATCAGTAATTTTTGAGCCTTCAGGATGATACTCTTGTTTGTTTCTGAAAATAGTTTCATAGATTTTTGTTTTTCATTAAATATAGTTTGGGGCTTGTCCTTGCTCTGTGTATTGGTTACCTGAATTGTATGAACTTTAATTCCTATTTCTAATATAGCATGTGATTTGAAGGTGGGGATTCTGTGTTAAGTCTCTGATCCTCAAAGCCCTAGTGTACATGGTACTCTGTTATAGTTTCTTGTTTAGATATTAAATGAAAAACCAAAGTTTAAAATAGCATTCATAATAACAAATTGATTGGTTATTTGGTGTATTCTCCTTTTCTTGGTAAAAGGATAAACTGAGACTGGGTGAGTAATTTTAGGTGAAAGATTTTTGGCCTTCTAAAGTGATATTTGAGTGTATGAATAGCTTGTGGATAGGGGCTGAGGTTTAGCTCAGTTGACAGAGTGCCGCTCTGCGGTCTCTGAGGCCCTGGGTTCAATCCTCAGCACTGCAAAAATGAGAGAAGAACATGACAATCCATTCCCCAAAGCAATCCTAAAACAGTCAGCCATTGACAACCCTTTTCAGGGTTGCTATGAGTCAACTACAACTGGATGGCACCTAACAACAACAACATAGTTCATGGGTTAGATTATTTAATTTGTTGTAAGAGTATAACAGTGGGACCAAGGCTCAGGACTGGTTTTTACCTCTCTTGCATATCCTCAAGGCGGATTATGTTCTGTGCTGTGCTCTGCATTCTTAACATTGGCAGACCCACTGGGTAATAATTGATACTGCCATCAAAGCGTTCAAAACACTTGTATCTGTGAATGAATAATTCACATCATCAAGCTCTTAGGAAAAACAACCCAAAACATGTATTTTCTAGGTAATTTAATGAGATTTTCTTCTGATACAGAAGACAATATTATCGAGTACTTGTAAACATTTCACTTGATAACTCAGTTTTACTTAAAATAGATGTATGTCAATAATATGGTTTTGATTTAACAGATTCTTTTTTGAATGTGACTTTTAAATATTTTTGATGAAGAAGTTTTAAATCTTGTGATCGGTCAGAAGATGAAATTGTAAACAGGATTGTAGTTTTCACTTTTGCTGAGATACTAGTGTTAACTGAAAAAGTTGATAAGTAGTGTCTTTATCCAATAGCTTGAATTACAATTTTTCAAACTTACTAAGTGAAATAAATCAATATTTAAAAGGCTCACAAAATAAGAAGATTAAGGCAAGTAAGCAGTTGTTGATATGGGTGCAGGGAAGCATTAGTAGGTAATGCCAGTATATACTTATTGGTAGCAAAGTTTTCTGTAACAGTGGTTTTAGTGTGGGTGATAGGGGTCAAATGGGGCTATCGAATTTATGAGAACTATTTTCTTAAAAGGGCTGGGGTTTAGCTCAGTTGTTAGGGTGCCACTCTGCGCTCTCTGAGGCCCTTGGTTTGATCCCCAGCGCCACAAAAATGGGAGAAGGACATGGCAATCCACTCCCGAAGCAATCCCGAAACAATCAGCCATTGACAACCCTTTGAGGGTCGCTATGAGTCGGACCCGACTCGACGGCACCTAACTACAACAACAACAACAACAACAACAATTTTCTTAAAAGAATTTTGCAGCAGCGAAATAACCAAAAGGCAAGTATCAGAAAGGAAAAGATCTAATAAATAACAGATTGAGAATTGACCCCCTAGTGTGGGTAAAGAAAGTGTGCCTCAGCCGTTTCTGAGCAAGTTTTTTTTTTTTTAATCTTTACTTTTTAGATGAACTCCCTTATTGTGGAAGTTCAGATTTCTGTTACCATTATGACCCTATACTGTTTAATATATAGTAATCAAATTGATCCAAATTTTCCTGAGTGAAGCTTATTCCTTGAATGTTAGCTTTTTTTTTTTTCTTTTAAGCTTTCTAATTTATTCCTTGAAGACCTTTAAATATAGAAGACAATATAATCAAATGTGTACTCGAGCTAGCTGGTGGGCTGTCTAGAACTTTCAGAGTCTATTGGAATTGATTATGTTTAATTATTTAGAAATATTTCTCAACAGTGGTCCAAATATTTTTGTTTCTATTTTAGAACAAAATCCAGTCTCATAGCAGAGGAGAATATAATGTTTACAGCACCTTCCAGAGCCATGAACCAGAATTTGACTACTTGAAAAGTTTAGAAATAGAAGAGAAGATCAACAAAATTAGGTGGTTACCCCAGAAAAATGCTGCTCAGTTTTTGTTGTCTACCAATGGTAAGTGTCCATCTTTTCTTCTCATGTGCTCACGCTGTGTACACATACCCCATAGAGGATGTTCCCCTCATCCTTCAGAGGGCGCTGAAGGAGACATCAGGAACTTTTCTTTCCTCTTCAGGGTGTAAACTATACTACTTTTCCTCTTTTATTGTTCCCTTGTAGTTTTAAGATTCTCAGGTACAGGCTGGGCGCGGTGGCACACGCCTGTAATTCCAGTGGCTTGGGAGGCGGAGGCAGGAGAATCGCAAGTTCAAGACCAAAGGCAGTGTGCGTAACTTAGTGAGACCCTGTCTCAAAAAAGTAAAAAAAAAGGGGGGGGGGCTGGGGGTACAGTTCAGTGGTCCAGCACTTGCAGAGCATGCAGGTGTGAGGCCCTGGGTTCAACCCCAGAACCCAAAAAGAAAAAAGATTCTCAGCTACCAGTTTTTACTTAGTCCATGTCCAATTTGTCGTTAAAAAAAAAAAAAAAAAAAAAAAAAAATGAGCTGCTACACCATTGCATTTAGATTGATCCTATTTTTGCTACTTCTCAACCTAGTAGTCTTAGGAGGGTTTCTAACACTGAGTTTATTTTCCTCGTCAACCAACCAGAAGTAATGGTGTCTATATTATAGTTTTGTCATGAGTATTAAAATAATGTGATAACTCTTTACTTACATAATGACTCTGAGAGCTCAGTAAATATTTCCTTTGTTCTTCCTTTCTAAATGGACCTGAACTCTACAAAAGATTTTTTTCTTTTTTGAAGTACTGGGGGCTGAACCCAGGGCCTCACACCTGCATGCTCTGCAAGTGCTGGACCACTGAGCTGCACCCCCAGCCCATTTTTTTACTTTTTGAGACAGGGTCTCGCTAAATTACACAGACTGTCTCTGCTCTCAAACTTGCGATCTTCCCGCCTCCGCCTCCCGAGCCACTGGGATTACAGGTGTGCGCCACTGCGCTCAGCTACAAAAGATGTTTTTTAGGATGCCTTTAGGGGAGTACTCCTTTGTGGTGCTGGGGTCAGACCCAGGGCCTTGGGCATGCCATACAAGCATTCTACCACTGCGCTACATCCCAGCCCTCAGAGAGTGATTTCTTACTTGGGCTCCATTAGCACATCTCTTCTCAACAAGCCACATAGCTGGAATACAATTCTTCCTATGTTATTGTACTTGTCCATGGAAACTTATCAAGAGGGAATTAGAGTTACAAAATGATTCTACCACAGTTTGAAGTTCTTTATGACAAAAGTTGAGTGATTACTTTGTGTTCTACATATTTTCCCCTATAAATTCCTGTGACTTGGTTTTTTATTGTGATCTTGGGTCCAAAGAGAATCACTAGAGTGACTAAATGGCATACTTTGAGGATCTATGTGGTGTAGTCTACAAAAATTTAGATCAAAACTTTATTGAGTCTGGCACAAAGGTCAAGGTAAATTTCATATTTTCTCATCACTGTCACTATTAATAGAAGCAATTTCTAACATTTGACCTTAACATTCATGCAGTGTATACTTCGATGACTTCTGGCGTAATGTGGTGAAAGATACTGAGTGCCTTCTTCATTCATTTTATACCCATATTCCACTATATTGAATTCTTGGAAATGAGGTCCACAAAACATTGTTGCTCCTCATTCCATAAGTGTTTGTCTCTTCATAGGGGCCCATTTTCTCTGGTAATCAAAACTTCCCCCACTAGCCTGTTGAATCGTTATCTTCTGCCCCTCTCCTTCCACATAGACTACATTCTCCTCTTTTTTGTTAGTGTTTTGTTTTTTTAGATAGGTTCTTGTTCTGTAGCCCACGTTGGCTTCAAACTTGTGATTCTTCTGCCTCTGCCTGTCCACAGATGCTGGGGTTACAGGCACCACATCCAGCTTCTCTTATTAAAAGAAAAATACACAGAAATCACTAAAGCCTCTAACTCAAAGTATTATAAGTAGAGGAATTGTATGTTGGCTCCTAATCTTGGTTCAGTTTTAACTTACATGATAAACTGTTATTTCAAATAGCACTCATTTTCTTTTGACATCAAATAATACACAATTATACCATTTTTATAATTTCTACTTATAGAAGCACCTGCAGTTGTGCTACCCTGGCATTAGATCCCGTCAGATCTCAGAAGCTAAGCAGGGTCTGGCCTGGTTAGTACTCAGATGGGAGACTGCCTGGGAACACCAGGTGCTGTAAGTTTAGGAGAAGGACCCAGCAACTCACTCCCAAAAAGCTATCAGCTATTGAACACACTACGAATAGCAGAGAAGTATTGACATGGACATGGCAGTGTCAGGTAGTGTTTCATCTATTATACATAAAGTCGCAGTGAGTCGGACCCACCTCCACAGCACCTACCAACAACCACTTTTAGAAGTAAATGTCCACAGGAAGTGTGTCATTACACATTTCATGTATTGGAATATTTGTTCCTAGTAATTATGGTAGTTCATTTCTTAGAGGCTAACTCCTCTTATAAAGGGAAATTTTACAGTGTAGGCTGAAGTAGAGAGAGTAGTCTAATGAAGCACCACATGCCCATCCTCCAGTTTTGGCAGTTCTGTTTGTGCCTGATCTGTTGCTCAGGTACTTCTCCCTCCCCTCTTCCCCAGTGCTACTTAGAAGTAAATCTCATTTCAACTCATGCATGGATTACATCTGAACGACCTCTTCCATCTGTTTATGTCCACTTGTCTTCTGTCTAGGCTTTGTTGTATTCCTCTGGCAACATAGTCACCAGTGAACCTTTCTAGGCAATGAACACAGCAAAGGCTCAGTGGCAGAAGTCACTGGAAACTCCAGTGGCTGGGTTAGGGGGTATGTGAATCTATGTAGGTTTAAATCTATATACAGAATCAACAGAATCTTGCAAATATGTTTAGCACTTAAATACGAAAAATTATTGACCAGTATGACAAGTTATTTAAATGCTTCATAGAACACATTGTAGGTTTTTCTCTTTTGTCATTAATGAATTCTAAAACAGGACTAACAAGACTATGAGGGCATTGTATTGTATTTTTGTGCTAAAATCGCACTGAAAAATAGGGGCCAATAAGAAAGGGTAAAGCAGGTGTGGGCATTTTATAAGTTGTGTCTGGGTATGGTGGGATGGAGGAAAATACGTAGGAGTAAGACTTGATCTTTAAAGAACAGAAAGCAATTTTTGAGGAATGTCATCATCGGTTAGATCTGAGTGACATCTTTATTTTGTATAGTTTTCTCTGAGACATTCTATAATTATGGGTCCTTTTATCCTTTATAAAAAGATTAGAAACTACCATTATGGGATAACTTCAACTCTTTTTTTGTTTCCTTTCTTTGAATCCTCCTGAATTCCTCCACTTTGCAAAAACATCTAACTAACGTGTTGGACATGAGTCTTACTCTGTAAATATACAAAATTCATTTGTAAGTTTTCACAACTTGTTAATAAGAAGTGTTTTGAATCTTCGATGAAGCTACATTCCCACAAAGGAAACTTGACAGCATGATTTTCCCTGCTGCCACCTTCTGCTTGTAGTAGGAGGAACACAGGGACTTTTATACTCGTGGGACACCTTAGTTGTTAGTGCTGACAATTTAGGGAAACACCAGAGTGGAAGTTTTAGAAGGAACAGATCTGAAGAATCTAGTCATCCCTTCCACTCAAAAGTGTGTACATTTATATAATCTTGCATGAAGTTTTATGGAGTTCAGTCATTCTCATGTCTCACGTCTGCCTTCTGTGGGCCAAAAATTCTAGGTAAAAATAGTGTGTTTGTCATACCTTATTTCTTATCGGCCCTGTCCCCAAAGCACTGCACTGAAATCACATAGTTATTTTGGTACTTCTCTGTCTTATATTTATGTTATTGGGGAAGAAACCTTTTAAACCTCTTAAACCACAAGTATTTTGACTCTTTTTTTTTAACTTTAATGTTTTAAAAATGTATTTTTTCATGATGGTTTATTTGCTTTAGAGTTTTTTTTTTTTCCTATAATACTATAAGGGCTGGGATTTAGCTCAGTTGGTAGAGCACTGCGCTGCAGTCTCTGAGGTCCTGAGTTCAATTCCCAGCCCCGCAAAAATGGGAGAAGGACGTGGCAACCCACTCCCAAGGCAATCCCGAAACAATCAGCCATTGAAAACCCTATGAGGGTCTCTGTGAGTCGGATACCGACTCGACGGCACCTAACAACAACAAATAATACTATAAAGAAAATTTGATAAGTATATTGTGATTTCTTTTCCTGGATCTTGAATAAGAGTGATGAGTTAAAACAGGCCACAAGACAGCTATTGGGTTAAAAGGGTGTGGGCTTGCCATCTTCACTATCTTCAGATGTGATTTCAAAACAAATATTTACTTCTTCCAGAATAAAGACTTAAGCAACTATCTAAATTGTATAAATATGCATTAACTAAATAGTACATAGGAAGCGTATAACTTGGCTGCAAGAGAATTATAAACCAGATTATATAGAGTTTAGAAGAAATAGATTACAAGTTAGTGGAGATAGCAGTTTCTCTGTTTACATTTCCTCCTTGAGAAAGGCATCTACTGGGACAGCAAATGTTCTTCTAAACAAGGCAGATAGAAATGACCATGCTAGAGCGTCACCGGTATCCCTCTCTAGGGGTTGTTTTGCACTGCTTTTTACAAAATGGCCTTTTATGCTATTTAAAAAATTTTTGTGATAACCATTTTGCTTATGAAAGATCATTAGGGATGTAATGCGTTTATATAAAAATGACAGTTTAGAATTATAACACAAAATGTAGAGAACATATACATAGTGATAATTCTAAATAATATGTGGATAGACATTCTTCCCTACAAGGAGTGTGGGCTGAACTTACTGACTTATTTGAAAAGAATAGAATATGGCAAATGGGGAAGACACAGGAGAAGCCTGGCAGATAGCATCTTTTCACCACCAGCTGACCCAAAATTAGCACCACCAGCTATAAGTCATGTTGATTCTATATGTGGCCTCATACAATGCAGAGAAAAGTCACTTCACCTTCGTGTTCTTCCTAAAATCCTGTGATCCCAGCCTGGCCCCAGGAAAATAGTATGCAAACCCAGGGGACCTCACCACCACTGCTCACAGCTGTCCAGGTTAAGAAAAATGAGGAGGGTCTGAGAGGCTAAGGACACTGGATGATTAAATACTATGATGTTTGGATCCTGGAACAGGAAAAAGAATTGTAGAAGAAAATGTATTGAAATCTGAGTAAAGTCTGTCATTTCATCAATATTAATATACAATGTTAATTTCTTAGTTTTGATGAATGTACCATGATTGTGTGCCTGCAGCGGTAGCCCTGTGGCATCTGATCCCGTCAGATCTCGGAAGCTAAGCAGGGTCAGGCCTGGTTAGTACCTGGATGGGAGACCGCCTGGGAACACCAGAAGCTGTAGGCTTGGGAGAAGGACCTGGCAACCCCCTCCCAAAAATAAATCTGCCATTGAAAACCCTATGAGCAGCAGAGAAGCACTGACAATAGTGTTTCCCCTGTTGTACAAAGGGTTGCTATGAGTCGGATACCGGCTCGACGGCACCTAACAACAACAACAACAACAACAACCATGATTGTGTAAGATGTTAATATTAAAGGAAACTGAGTGAAAGTTATATAGGAACACTGTGCTATCTTTATAAATATAAACTTAATTCCAAAGTAAAAGTTTATTTTTAAATAGACGCTATTGTATATTTCCTTGAATGCGGGAATTTTGTCTTGAAGGAGTTGAGGATATATTCTTTACTCAGTCAGTTTTTTCCCTGGCCCTGTTTTGTACTTAAGCATCCCTGACCCAAGAGGGAGAAAGAGATTTAAATGAAGGCATCCAGTGCTGTGAACAATCTGTGGAGTCTTTGATAGGATCAACTAGGAACTGGACCAAGGGAGCTGTGCCTTGTTTTCTAAATAATAAGCAGTGCTGGGTTACTTTCTAACGTCTAAAAATTGAATACTCAGTATATATGTATACAGATTTGTATGCATGCATAGACATATCTGTGTTCATACACATAAATAATTTCTTTCCTGTAGCTTAATGTTTAAATTACTGAAATAAAATTATTTAAAGGATAGAGACCGGGCTGTAGCTTGATGAAAATATTACATAGGGGCTGGAGATTTAGCTCAGTGGTAGAGCACTTGCCTAGCAGGTGCAAAGCCCAGGGTTCGATCCCCAGTACTAAAAAGACAAAAGAAAGAAAGAAAATATTACATGAAATTTTATATGAGTACTATTAATGCAAACTTGCAATTTCTGTACGTTTATTCACATAATAATTTTTTTATTAGATAAGGGATTTAAATTTTTTTCTTTTAAGTGAAATATGAAATAGTGTACTTAAAATGGTTTTTCTATCAGTATTACCTTTTTGTTTTTCTTTTTGAGGACTTTCTTCATTCTCTTCCCAGATAAAACAATAAAATTATGGAAAATCAGTGAAAGGGACAAAAGACCAGAAGGGTATAACTTGAAAGAGGAAGATGGAAGGTATAGAGATCCTACTACAGTTACCACACTACGAGTAAGTAATTAACAAAGTGATTCTAATTCTGGCAAATAGAATTTTATATTTATATCATATATCCTAGGTAGCAGAACTTGGATAATAATTACAGATAAGTCCTCACACCCCCAGCAGCCATTAGCAATTCCGTAGGGAAGTAGGACGATGTGTAACTCTCATTTAAACATAGAAACTGAACTATACAGAGGTCTTTCTATAGCCACAGGCAGAACCAGAACTCAGGCACAGGGCTGTGTTGTAACTGTGCCAATTTCTTTGGCTTTCGTAGTTGGAACTTCAGTTATTACAGATTTAAGTTTCAGGATTAATTTTCTTCAAAAATCAAAAAAGTACAAATGGACCAAATCTTACAGCTTATGAATACTAAGAATTAGATGCTGTGGATTAATTTGTCTTTTCAACCTCATAAACATTTATTAGCTTTGTACATCTTTCAAATAAATATAAGATTGGAACCTAGAAGTACAAATTCCAGTAGTACAGCTTCCACTAAAAGAAGGTAAATTGTCCAAATTCTTTATTTTTTCTTCAGATTTCAGCACTTTAAAAGATTGACGTAAGTTGATTTTGGGGCTGGGGTTTAGCTCAGTTGGTAGAGCGCTGCTCTGTGCTAAGGATCCAGGTTCCATCCCCGTTCCTGTGAGTTGGACCCGACTTAATGACACCTAACAAGAAGTAGTAGTTGCCTTTTAAACTAAGTCTGTAAATATTGTACTGATTTATGTTCTTTCCAGTATTAGAATAAGGGAAATGTTGTGAACCTTAACTGCTGTTTGAAACAATGAGCCCTTTGTGTAAAAATTTTTTATGTGTCTTACTGACAGGTGCCAGTCTTCAGGCCCATGGATCTAATGGTTGAGGCCAGTCCACGAAGAATATTTGCCAATGCCCATACATACCACATCAACTCAATTTCTATTAATAGTGATTATGAAACTTATTTATCTGCAGATGATTTGCGAATTAATCTTTGGCATCTGGAAATTACAGACAGGAGTTTTAGTATCCTTGATGTTTTTTTGTTTTATTTTGATGTTTGGTTAAAAAAAAAAAGGTACTGTGCCTATATTGAATTTATTTTCTTCCTAGTGTATTTGATTCTTTCTATGTGTAGTATCTTTTAATATATGTGGCATCTTATTTTTTTCTTTGCATGCAAGTCATTAAAGCCCTGCTAAGTTCTGGGAGTGCTTGCTTCGGCAGCACATATATTAAAACTGTGAATGACACAGAGAAGATTAGCATGGCCCCTGCGCAAGGATGATGTGCAAATTCATGAAGCATTTGGGAGAAGGTCCTGGCAATCCACTCTCAAAAAACAATCCACCATTGAATAGCAGAGATGCACTAAAAATAGTGTCTCGTCTGTTGTACATATGATCGCTATGAGTTGGGACAGTGACTCGACGGCACCTAACAACAACAAGATTCTAGGATTTGTAACATATTAGAAAGCCTTCTGCAGTTTGAAAATTTGCCTGTGTTGTCTTCTAAGAATGTATTTGTTTGTTTTTTAGCATTAAAAGTTTTAATTCTTCTAGACTAGGCATGGTGGCACAACCTGTAATCTCAGCGACTCAGGAATTAGAGGCAAGGAGGATTACAAATTCAAGGCCAGAGGCAGCTTGTGTAACCTAGACAAATTGTGACTCAAAATTAAAAATAGAAAGGGGTTGGGGGTGCAGCTCAGTGGTAGAATGCTCGCAAAGTGTGCGGTAGGCCCTGGGTTCAATTCCCCCAGGAATAAAAAAAAAAGTGCTTTTGTGATTTATACCTGTAAAAAAGTAGAATGCAGTGCATAAGTAATACTTGTTCTTAGGTCTGTAAATGAATTTTAAGTTTGAGAAGTGTAGGATTAAATCTGCCATTTTTTTAGCACATGGAAATTCCTTAATAAAATGCTGTCCAGATATTGTGGATATCAAGCCTGCCAACATGGAAGAGCTCACAGAGGTGATTACAGCCGCAGAATTCCATCCAAACAGCTGCAACACATTTGTTTACAGCAGCAGTAAAGGAACGATTCGGTTATGTGACATGAGAGCATCTGCCCTCTGTGACAGGCATTCTAAATGTAAGTCCATCGTGCCTTTCTGTATAGAGTGGTAACATATTCTCTTTGTCTGAATCCAGCCTCAGACGTGTGTGCCATGGCCTCCTGTACCTTTGGGTGACTCCATACCGTCACCAGAGGTTATGGCACTGGGAGAACACAGTCAGGCTCCCCTGCCAGCACGCCTGTTGATTCCCAGTGAATGTGTTTTTAGCGGAATGCTATTTGGGAACTTGTGGCTAAGCTCTCCAACCTGTATTCAATTAGAGCAGTTCATTTTTTCTATTTCTCCCTCCTTCGTTCCTTCCCTTTTTATTTTGAGCTTCCTAAGAAAATTCCTTCCAAGAAGAAATTTCCTTCTCTTTAAAAAACAAAACAAACAAAAAACCTGGAAAAACACTAGCTTTAAAACACTGAGTTGCAGTAATCTTATCTTCAAGTTGCTGAGTATTTTTAAAATTCACGTACATGCCTGTGTTGAAATAATTTTACCTTGTCACAAGAAGTCTACAGTCATACCACCCTGGCATCTGATATTGTCAGATCTCAGAAGCAAAGCGGAGTCAGGCCTGGTTAGTCTTGGGATGGGAGACCACCTAGGAATTCTTGGTGCTATAAGCTTAGGAGAAGGACCCAAAAGCCCCCTCCCTAAACAATGGTCCACCAAAAACCCTATGAATAGCAAGAGAAACCCTGACAGTAGTGCCAGGCATGGCACTCTGTCGGGGAAAGTTTCGTTCAGTAGGGTTACTGTGAGACCTGACTTGAGGGCACTTAACAACAACAACAAGAAGTCAATAGAAAGAAACCCTGGTATGAATTTGAATGGGTGAGAGAGATGTTTCTCAGGGCAACAGTACAGGCACAGTCAGTGAAGCAGATCGTAGAATATACCAGCCAGGAACACCGAAGTCAAAAGCCCCAGGTGAGTCTCATTCTGCTCAATTAGCTGAAAGGGAACTGCACACTTTAGCATCTTCTACTTCAGTTTTCTTTACATCTTAATATTCTTAAGAAACTTTCAGGGGATTTACATTCTTATAGCCAGAGAGGTGTTTTTTCAGTTCTTCGTTAGTCTGTGATTTTACCTCACTTTTAGGAAGTGTATGAATGATTGTTTGAGAAAACGATTTGTCTAAACCAAAATATTGCACACTTTGTGTCCCCCCTCCCCTTTATTTTTGCTTGTTTTTAGTGTTTGAAGAACCTGAGGATCCCAGTAACAGGTCATTTTTTTCTGAAATCATCTCCTCTATTTCTGATGTAAAATTCAGCCATAGTGGTCGCTATATGATGACTAGAGATTATTTGTCAGTCAAAATTTGGGACTTAAATATGGAAAACAGGCCTGTGGAAACTTACCAGGTATTTGCAGTTTTTTCTTTCAATGACTATATATCCTATTTCCTTTCCAGTGTTTATGAAGAAGGATTTTGTACAGTGTTTCACCATTAGGTTTTTCCCCTCAGAAATACATGACTGTGTTGCTATTGCTTGTGTTAGATGTGTATATACTTACATTGTGTTTGTTGGGTATTGCAGTAGAAGTGTGATTTTGTCACCCATTTGGTTCAGTACTGACTACTATTGTGAGTGGCTGTGTACTTTGAAGTGAGAAGCGAAGAACGCTGTGCACTAAGGTCTGAGGCCAGGGAGAACAGCAAGTCGTGGGGGAGCACTTACTCCAAATGGAGAGTGTGTAGGGCAGCACCGGAGCAGGAGCTTAAATGAACTTGCTTCATTTGGTAATGGTAACTGTGTCTCAAGCTAAAGGAGAAGGGCTGGAAAGCTTAGCAGATGGCTAAGGAGTTTCCTGTCCATTCTGGGATGTCGGTTTAGGATTCTCCTCGATACCAGTCAGCCACTACCCTTGATCCACATACACTGTCAGAGAAGAGAGTGGTGGGGACAGCCGGGCACAGCCAGAGGCCAGCAGGAACACCTTGTGCCCTGTACTGCTGCTCTAGGCATACGAGTTCATAAATGGTAGCTCTTTTCTTTTCTCTTTTCTTTTCTTTTGCAGTAATGGTGGGTTGAAGTCAGGACCTTACTCATACTTGGCAAGTGCTCTTCCACTGAGCCGCACCCCCAGCCCCCTTTTCTATTTGTTATCTTCAGACAGGGTCTCAATACATTGCACAGGCTGCCTCTGACCTTGCATTCACAGTCCTCCTGTCTGCACCTCCTGGGTCGCTAGGATTATAGGCATGTACCACCATGCCCCGCTAAATGGTATCTTCTGTATGTTACATATTCCCGGTAAAAACTGAATGAGTTTTCTCAAGCTTAAATCCTTCTTGACAAGCATAAACCACTGGAGAATCTCTGTAGTGGTTTCAAAAATAAATATTACATTGAAACGAAAGCAAAGAGATAAATACTGCTTTGTTTTCAAAGTATATTTGTGTAACTCCCAAGATGGATACATATGTGGTTATCTTCACCCCATCCCATTCTTAGTGAGAATTGTTGATTTGAGCCTTAGTTTCACACACTTAAATTGTTTGGTGAGAAAACTTGGACTACATGTACTGTAGAATGTTGCTGTATTACGGTGGTCACCTAATGTGTTACCCGATTGGCCAATTTATTCATATGCTGCTGTGGATTAGTGTGAGTAGAATCACCACATGCAAGGTGTCTTATATATATCCGACTATTTTGTTGAGTATGTATAGTCTTCTTGCTGTGTTGTATATGAAAGGTATTTTTTGATCTTTTCAGTTTTTTGCATTAACTTGTTCATACTTGGTTCTCACCCCACATCAGTTGTAAGTCTTCTGTATTACAGATTTTCACATAATGTTATATAGTAGAAGTGGCTTGAATCATTCCACTATACTTAAAAGTAAAATGTACATTTTAAATGAGTTTATGGCTGGGCATGGTGGCAAACACCTGTAATCACAGGACTGGGGAGCTTGACTCAGAAGGATCACAAGTTTGAGACCAGCCGGGGCTACATATTGAGATTCTGTCTTAAAGAAAAAAGAAAGAGGAACCAAAATTACCACAAAAAAATTAGAAAGTACTTACTGTTTGCTGTCATGACTTCATTTAAAGGTTCTCATTCAGTAAGAAAGAGGGTAGCTGATAGTTGTTTTTTTCCCTGGCGATCACACCATTTTGGAACTTTTCTTTGTCATTTAGTGGTATTAATGTTGACATATATCATATTTATCATACTACCTTTTAAGTACCAGATTCATTTATTTTCTAATTTATCTTTTTTGTTAAATAATAGTAAATATAGAATTAGAATTCAAAAAAGATAGACTTTCATTAGCTTTGAACACTTAATAAGTAATATGAAGTGATGTTATGAAGTTTTTAAGTGATGCATGTATACAAAGAGTAACCATTAGAATCTATCACCAAACCAAAGCATTGCCATACTGTGCATTTAAATTAAAAATGTAGACCTAAGTTAAACTTATGCCTGGAAAATGTCATTTGAAAGCAAGTAAACAGTGTTTTTAGCAGCTAATGGCCTAAAAGCCAAGTAGTGATAATCAGATACTGCTATAATGCTCTTGTGTGGTTTCTTATCTGTCATTTTCAAGTATTTTCTGGCCTAAGTGTGTCAGTCAGGCTTGCCATGGTACACGTACCACTCCCAGGAGGGAGTTTCTCCCTGTTGTGCCATAGTAAATCACTCTCCATAGTGAAGGTTTATGTGGAAACTTAGTGCCATTAAAAGGACTGGGATTAAATCAGATTGAAAGGTGTGTGCGTGTGCGCGCGCGCACGCGCGCGCGTGTGTGTGTGTGTGTGTGTGTGTGTGTGTGTGTGTATTCTCCTCCTCTCCTTTTTTTGTGAAGTATAAGGACTTGGTAAATAATTTTTCTGATTCAAGTGGCTAGATCTTGAGATAAACTAACTGTATGGTTTATTCCCCAGGTGCATGAATACCTCAGAAGTAAACTTTGTTCACTGTATGAAAATGACTGCATATTTGACAAATTTGAATGTTGTTGGAATGGATCTGACAGGTAATTGATTTAATTTAACCTCTCATTCAAATATGAGTTTAATTAGGAGACAGAAACTTGCTGTTTCTTCTCTATTTCCCACATTAAATGAAATCATGGCAGCTTTTTCTAAATTGACATAAATTACAAGGCCCAATTTCAGTTCTCCCTGAGGGTTTTGTGAAATAAATGTAGAATTCTTGGACATAGCGTAACAGTACTGACATAAAATTTAAGCAATGGTTTCATGAGGAATTTGAAATAAAGCCTCCCTACAAGAAAAAGGCCTGCAGCCGTAGCCCTGTGGAATCCGATCCCGTCAGATCTTGGAAGCTAAGCAGGGTTGGGCCTGGTTAGTACCTGGATGGGAGACCGCCTGGGAATACCAGGTGCTGTAGGCTTGGGAGAAGGACCTGGCAACCCCCTCCCAGAAATCAATCTGCCGTTGAAAACCGTATGAACAGCAGAGAAGCACTGACGATAGTGTTTTTCCCTGTTGTACAGAGGGTCGTTATGAGTCGGATACCGACTTGACGGCACCTAACAACAACAACAAGAAAAAGTTACAGGTGTCTGACTTATTAAATATCTTTAAAATTTCCCCTTTTTTGAACCACAGAAATCACCTTTCTGACTAGGCAGGATGGTGGGCACCTGTAGTCCCACTTATTTGGGAGACTCGTTTGAGCTCAGGAGTTCAAGGCCAGCCCGGGCAAAATAGTAAGATTCCCCATCTCCAAAAATAATTTAAAAATTTTGTAAAAATCACATTTCTGACACGCCAGCTGTTAATTAAAACATGAATTTTCATTTTGGCTATTATTCTATGATGGAACTTTTGGGGCTGGGGTTTAGCTCAGTTGGTAGAGTGTTTGCTCTGCACATTCTTGAGGCCCTGGGATCGATCCCCAGTACTGCAAAAATGGGAGAAGGACCTGGATCCCTCCCGAAACAATCAGCCATCTAAAACCCTATGAATAGCAGAGAAGCATGGGCATAGGGCTGGGCATGGCACGGTGTCAGGGAGTGTTTCTTCCTGTTGCATATAGGGTCGCCATGAGTCAGACTTGACTCCACGGTACCTAACAATGACAACAAAATTTTGAGAAGTATTTAAGCAGCAGATATTTCATGTAGATTATTATATACCAGTTTCCCAGTCATTAATACCACACAGAAGTAATAATTCATATATATTATTTTAACCATACTGTCATGATTGTGGGTTTTTGTTGTTGTTGTTTTGGCGGTACTGGGGATTGAACCCAGGCCTCGCACTTGCATGCTCTGCAAATGCTGGACCACTGAGCTGCACCCTTAGCTTGCTAAGTTACACAGACTGCCTCTGGTCTCAAACTTGCGATCCTCCTGCCTCCGCCTCCCAAGCTGCTGGGATTACAGGTGTGTGCCACCGTGCCCGGCTCATGATTGTTTTTTATAGTCTCTGATTTTGCCAAAAGTAATATTCTTGTTTGCTATTGCATCGAAATGTAGTCTTTTCTTTATAGGACACACGCACACACACACACACACATACACATCTTGCTTTCAGTCTTAGTTGTATTTATTATGTGTTCCAATTAAAAGAAAACAGAATATGGGAGTTGTTTAAAGTAATTAGAATTTTATCACAAACTTATGATTCAAGTTTCATGGTATTACATGTTTCAAAGGTTAATAGAACTGTTGTTGTTAGGTGCTGTTGAGGTCGGGTCCAACTGATAGTGGCCCTCATAGGGTTTTCAGTGGCTCATTGTTTCGGGATTGCTTTGGGAGTGGATTGCCATGTCCTTCTCCCATTTTTTAGTACTGAGGATTGAACCCAGATCCTGAGAAGGTGCAGAGCAAGCACTCCACCAAGTGAGCTAAGCCCCAGCCCCAACAGAACTAGAAACATTTACCTTTCATCTAGCTTTTAAGTTATAATTACTTGATTTTAACATGAGGTCTTGTAATAGGCTGGGTACACTAAACATAGTTTCCTTTTCGGAGGGACAAATACATACTGCCTTTGAAGTCATTGCTACACCTTGTAAGCAAAAAGGAAAAAAAGGAAAGAAGAAATTAAATATGAAGACAAAGAAGATACTGGTATAAAAGAGCACGGAGCACTACTATTAGCAGATTTAGGGCTAGGATTTAGCTCAGCTGGTAGATCCCTGCTCTGCCGTCTCTGTGGTCCCAGGTTCAAATCCCAGCACCGCAAACATGGGAGAAGGATGGACGTGGCAATCCACTCCTGAGGCAATCCCAAACAATCAGCCATTGAAAACACTGAGGGTCCCTGTGAGTCAGACGTGACTCGATGGCATCAAGCAGTAGCAGCAGAATTAGCAGTTTTAGGTTATTGTCCCTTAACATTAAAAAAAAGTTTATTGAAGTAATTTCAAACTTACAACTTATTAGAATAACACAAAGAACTTTTCATGTAGCCTTTCCCCTAATTTCTTCATTGCTATTTGCTGTATCATAATCTTTGTGTATAGCTCGTATCTCTGTACATGAAGCGCACGTGTGTGCGTGCAGACACCAACTGGGAGTAACCTCCAGAAATGATGTCCAACACCCTTAAATTCTTTCATGAGTGTTTTCTAAAACATGAAATGACGGTGCAGCCACCTAATGCACCAAAGGTCACATTGATAACAGTACTGCCATCGGATTCACATATTATGTTAAAATTCCACCACTTCTTTCAATCAAATCCTTTTTTGGCAAAAAAAAAAAAGCCTTGTCCAGTGTCTAGTCCAAGACCTGGTGTTAACACTTAGTTGTCTCCTTTAGTCTATCACAATTTGCATTTTTTCCTGTTTCTCATGACCTGAGTATTTGAGCGTTGTCTGTATTTCCTCATGACTAGATCCAGGTTTTACATTTTTGATAGGAAGGACACAAAAATGCTAATAATCTAATGGTGCCTTATAAAAACTACAGATAGCCAAGCACGAGATCTCCTTAGTCCATTAAAACTTCACAAATTCAGATAATGTAGGGATTCCAGGCTAATTTACATAAATCATTTTAAAAGAAATACAGTTTCATTGTCTTCAGGGGCATGCATCAACTTGAGTTTGATTAAAATTGTTGGCAGGTATCCTTTGGGGAAATTGACATTACTGAATAGATGGTAATCCTTCGTGTGTAACAGATCAAGCATTATTTTGAACAATTCCCTAGTACCCTATAATCTCATTTATAATAATTTGAACAATGTGGAAAGGTGGTGGTAAATAGGGCCTGAAGAGCCTTTCTAAACTATGGAGGCTTTCTAGCTTGAGAAGTTTTGCCTTTCAGGATACTTAGTGAGTGTGCAGCAGTAATGGATGGCAAATAGGACTGACAGAGTATCTTGGTGCCAGACATCATGGCACACACCTGTAATCCTAACAACTTGGAAGGCGTAGATGGGAGAATCAGGAGTCGGACACCAGCCTGGGCAATTTGGACTCTGTCTGAAAAATAAATAAATAAGTATTGATTTCACAGGCTTAGAATTCGGAGCCCTTTTTGAACTGATACTATTAAAAGTCTTTGATTGCAGGGTGCTGTGACCCACACCCATAATCCCAGCTACTTAGGAGGCAGGAGGATCGCAGATTCAGGACAGCCTACACAACTTACTAAGACCTGTCTCAAAATAAAAAGGGATGTGGGAATGTGGCTAACATGTACGAGGCACTGGGGTTCAACCCCCATTACTACAAAAAAAAATCTTTTGTCTCAGATGTTACTGTTGTTGTTAGGAGCTGTCGAGTCGGTATCCGACTCATAGCGACCCTCTGTACAACAGGGGAAACACTATTGTCAGTGCTTCTCTGCTGTTCATAGGGTTTTCAATGGCAGATTGACTTTTGGGAGGGGGTTGCCAGGTCCTTCTCCCAAGCCTACAGCTTCTGGTGTTCCCAGGCGGTCTCCCATCCAGGTACTAACCAGGCCTGACCCTGCTT
>VMDO01000446.1:143875-270774 GCA_007922755.1 Pedetes capensis | reverse complement strand
GGCTGCAGGCAGATGTTTTTATTAGTGTATGTAAAATGATTTCCTGTTAATGAAAACATTTTATGCTACTTAATATTCTCAGGAGATATATTATAAACACTCATAAAATTATCTGAGCCAAGTGTGATGGCAGACACCTGTAATCCTGGCATTCAGGAGGCAACTACGTAGTGAGTTTGAGGCCAGTCTAACCTACAAAGTGAGACCATGTCTGAAAAATAAATTAAGATTGTGTTGACCAGATTAATACTACAGGACAAGTTACAAAGCTCCTCGTTTGCATCATAAAGTGTTAGCTTCTCAGGAATAGCAGTTTCATGCATGTGGAGGAAGTTACAGTTTGCGAGTTCCACAGATGGTTGCCACTTCAAGAAGCTGGCTACTCTGACTGACCTAATGGCCTATAGCTACAAAAATACTCCATGAAGATAATTCAGTATTAGTAAGAGAAGTGTTCCTTGGGGAGCCTACCAGCTTTGGTAATAGTTTGGGAGGTTATTTCCGTCCAACCTAACTGCTGTGTTTCTGGTTTATTCCAGTGATTGGGGTGGTATCAGCCGCTCTGTCTCTTAATTCCAGTGAGTGTGAACTAGCTGTTTCTTGTGGCCAGGTCTGATCACTGAATCATTTTGGACGCAATCTCTTGTTCACTTGTTTGACTGGATGTTCTACTTTTACAGTGTTGTCATGACTGGATCTTACAATAATTTCTTCAGAATGTTCGATAGAAACACAAAGCGAGATATAACCCTAGAAGCATCAAGAGAAAACAATAAGCCTCGCACGGTTTTGAAGCCACGCAAAGTCTGTGCAAGCGGCAAGAGAAAGAAAGATGAAATAAGTGTTGACAGCCTAGACTTCAACAAGAAAATCCTTCACACAGCCTGGCACCCCAAGGAAAATATCATTGCTGTAGCTACTACAAACAATCTGTATATATTTCAAGACAAAGTGAATTAGGGTTGGCATTCCTAGCAGAAGAGCCCACTTCCTGCTTAGTTGAGATAGTTGAATCTAGCATCTGTACCTATAAGAGAGAGGTCCATTGTGGCACCCCTTTCCAGTGTTTGACAGTGTGCCATTCGACAACACATTTTTATAGCTACATGGAGAAGGCTATGTGGATTCATCACTGTGGTGTTCTCCATGTCTGCTAGCCATTTAGGTAAGGGTAGGGCACTTTTAATTTAAATGACTTCTTGCACCATCTTGCCTAATGGACTAGATTGGACTATATCAGCATTGATTTACTCCACTTTTTATGCCTTCCATTGTGATGACGTCAAACACAGTGAGAGCCTTCAGTCATGCTATGGAATTTAATTGTGTATCCTCATTACTGTATCATTTGTGGGGTACACCCCTCCCCCTTTTTAAATTAAATACAGCTCATTCTTACTGTGGCTTGTAGCATTCCTCCTCTCTGGCCTCCTGGACTCTCCCCCCTTCATCTCTCTTCTCCTTGCCCCTTCCACCGGGTCTTGGTGGTGGTGTATTAAAAAAAAAAACAAAGAGCGAAAGCACACAAAACGAGTCAGTTTGGGGTCAGTGGAAGAGGGGGTATATGTTGCGAACAAATGTTTTAATAACAGTTGGCTGTAATCACTCCTTGCCATGTCTGGCACTGAAAATAAGGAAAAAAAAATAACTACTACTGAATAAAAGTGACAAAGAATGGAGAATCTGGTTTTCTTTTTCTTTTTAATCTACCTCTTTAAGCCAGTATTTTGTGTCAAAACCTTGGGCGCAGTGAAATGAAATGGGTTTCTGTTGTTTTGCTGGTGTTTTTGTTAACTTTTTAACAAGTGTTCTTTACGTAGAGAAGGAGAGCTATTGGTTCTGTGTGAACATATTTTGAATATATATTGGTGTTAAGGATTTCACAATCTAAATGCTACTAGAGATTTTTTTATTGTAGTTGTGAGGGTATTGGATACATTGTATCTATACTTAATCACTGTTAATGAAATTGTTGTAAATGAGAACCAAATTTGTAGAACTTCCTTTTTAAAAACTTTTTATAGTGCTTAATTTCATTTTTGCCTTATTAAATACTAAGCCAACAATTTTAAAATTGGTTTTAACAAGTTAAGATTTTTTTTTGTCATTCAATAATAGAGCAGAAAACTAACATCAGTGATTTCATAGTTAAAATTGACATTGCACTAAGTGGTTTTTGTGTGTGCATAGTTTACTGCTATCAAATCAGAATGAAATGTACTTTGCCATACATGTTGGTTTTTGGTTTTCCAAAGTTATATTAAGACATACTTTTAAAGGTAGTGTTCAGAATGCGTAATGGACTTTGAACTGCTGCATCAAGGAAGAATTTAGTAATGTGTGACTACACTTTCCCTAAGTGGTGATACCTTGTCCAAAGATGAAGAGTACCCCTATTTTTAATAGGTGGAACGCACCTTTATCAGTCCTGCAGAAAGCTTTAATGGAGAAAAAGATGGACTTTATTTTTAAGAAATGAATCAAGCAGGCATTTATATTATTAGAGAATGGTAGTATATTTTGGTTGAGCAGTAATATAACAACCTTGAACTTAGAGGATTTTGAGTGCTTTATATTTCCATTACCTATTGTTCTGCAGTAATGAAAAATGATTAAACAATTCCACCGTAATTCCCTTTACACTTATACAAATATTATGTCTTGTAAGTTAACATTTTTAGCACACAGAATTTTTATGTAATAAAATCACTGTATCGTATGGACTTAAATTTGGATTTGTATTTAAACACAATGATTATATGTCTGATAATTCGAATTAATGGCACTTTTACTAATTTATTTGGGGATCTCAGATGCATTCATAATCTGTTATTTATTCTTAACACTTGGCTTGCAAGTGGGTTATTCCCCTAACATAAGTACCAATGATACTGTTTTCTGATTGGGCAACTTCTCCGAGGGTCTTTTTGGGATGTGGTTTCCCTTACGGTTTGGTTATATGTCTTGAGATAACATCACCAAACAGTTATTGGAAATTCTTTTTCGATTCATCAGTAGCAATGATGATTCTCATCCATGACACTAAAGATTAGTTTTATATATTTAAGAGAGACATAACTGCTAAAAATTAAAATGCCTCTATCAAAGAATGCTATAATAAATTATTGTAACATTATCTCAAGTATTTTTTAATTTCTTTGGTGTAGCAAACTATAAGCCCAGCCACTCATTTTATATGGTTATGGTTAATTTTTTATTAATAAAAATTGTAGAATAAACTTAGTCTTGTCAAGTTGCTTGTATTTCCTATTCTCAACACTAATATACCTACTCTATTACTTCTCTCTTAACCTTTTTGAAAAGATTATGGTAGAAGAGTTTTCATTCTGTTAATCTCCTTTGATCTTAGTGGCTGGGCAGTGAGAATAGTCAATTTATAAATCTATATAAACACATTTATATAACAGCTAACTATAGGGTATTAAGCTGTGTAGCCCTTAGTCTGTTAGAATTTTTAAAAATATGTATCCAAATTCTCTTCTTTCACAAGTAAATTTTATTTTTAAAAAGTCTTATATGTGAGTTAATCCTGGCTAGAGATAGTATCGTCAGCTTAATTGACAGATACCAGTTCATGGGGTCATCCAGGAGCCAAAGCAAAAAAACCTTTTATAATTCAAGGCATTTTTTTTAAAACATAATTATGTTATTACATGAACTTAAAGCACTTTTCAAAAGTTATTAATGACATTCTTGTAACAATATTCATCAAAAGATTAAATTCTTAAGGCATGTACAAAATTCTAGTTGATACTCCCACGTTTCAAAAACTGAAATCAAACTAAAATGAACGTCATAAAAAATTCTCTTCTCCTTTTATAATGTAGGAATCCTAAGAGTTATAAAATCAACAGTTTTCATGATCATAAGATATGAAAAATGACACACAAGTATAATTGGTATTTTGCGGTCATATGTGACCGACCAGCAGGCACTTACCTGGGTTTAGGTAGGAGCTTCTGCTCTGGCACCTTCCCTGAAGCAGGACGTACTGAGGTTATGTGGAATGACATGTTTGTGTGAAAATCGGGAATTTTTTTGAAATAGCAAGAGACCCCCAAGACAGTGGTTAAGGGTCAAAGAAAACTACAAATATGAACACCCAGGGTCTTCGAGCGTAGCTGTTTTATAAGAGTAATGTCTTCATTCTGAGAAAACTGTTGCTTATGTGAAAGATAAACAGTACTAATAAAAGCATTTTTAGTAAAATGTAAATTTTTTTTTGAAATAACATTTTGTCCTTTTTTCTGCCACACATAAATCAAGTGGAGATAATTACAGTTGGAAAAGAGCAAAACCAAGCACTGTCCTGCCCTAATCCCCCTCCAAGAAAATAGGAGAGATAGGTATATGCTAGGTAGTCAAGATTCAGATTAGTTTCTTTTGAATTCAAGAGCACCACGTTTCAGTTCTTAACTGTTCAGGTGGTGGCTAGTTTAGCCTGTGTGTGCATGTGTTTTAGCCTGGTAAATGTTTTTACACCTCACTGTCCCCAAAAGTCATGGAAAGTGACCCTACTTCATTTTATAATTAAGCATATGACTCAAATTGCAACTCATTACTAATAATTAGATGCTCAGTGAGTCTATAAAATCTTGGGATATTCCTACATAATACAAATTCTTAGATAATTTTGTGATTTTTGTCTCACATTTTGTTGCATAGTTTTAATTAGACTGTGACTGACTATCTTAGAATTAAACACCTACCGTAGTGGCTTCAAGGTAATAACATAAAAATCTCTCCGTAGCACAGTGCCTATCAAACAGAAAACACTACAAAGCTAAGTTTTTGTAGGAATTTCAAAAGGGGCATTTGGGAGGCTGAAGCATGAGGATAAGGATCGACGTGAGTTCAAGGCCAACCTCGTCTACATAGTGAGTTCCAAGACAGCCTGGGCTACACAGTGAGACCCTGTCTCAAACAAAAAACCAGTAAATAAACACACACTGGTATGGAGGAAAAGTCATAAGTTGCCCTTTTTAAAAATGTCCTACTTACGCTGCCTAGTAATATGTGGCTTGTTGTTAGGTGCCGTCGAGTCGGTATCTGACTCATAGCGACCCTCAGGGTTCAGTGGCTGACTGTTTCGGGATTGCCTTGGGAGTGGATTGCCAGGCCCTTCTCCCATTTTTGCGGTGCTGGGAATTGAACTCGGGACCTCAGAGACTGCAGCACAGCACTCTACCAACGGAGCCAAATCCCAGCCCAATATGTGACTGGCATTAGGTTATTTGAGGGCTTTCCCACTAGGGGGCAATGATAAAGTCTTGAACATTTATGAAGTGTTTTTGAAAATGTATAGCCGTGTGAGTTCCATTTCTGTACTAGAAGAGCCTCATTCACCAGATCAGGGACCGAACGAAGGGTTAGTCTAAAGTGTGTGTGCGGGCCCAAATGAGACCACGATTCACCATGCCCTGGAGTAAGTGAAGACCAGGGATGGAGCGGGTGTCTGGCACGGTCACACCTTACAGCGGAAGGCCAAATAGTGGGGAGATGGCTCTGCGCTGTGCTTACTTTCAAACAGACTGCTCACTGCGCGTCCCTTTGCAAAGTTGGGCCCTATGCCACCTTGATAAGGAGACCAGGAGTTTGCACATTTATGCTGATCTAATTCTGGACGGTCTATGAATTCCTTCTAAAGTAAACGAATATATGTTCTCTGGACAGGCTTTGTTGTTGTTAGATTTCTTTTTAGAAATCTCCCACCAGTAATCTCAGAGAAAAGTCATTCACATTTTTGTGCATTTTATTTTCTTCCTTTTAGACATTGTTTACTACAGAAAAAGGAATGATGCAGTTTAACATCTGAGTTTTCTCCTTAGCATCTTGAGCAGATTCTCCTAAGTTTTTTTGAATTTGTATTTTAAAATTGATTGATTGATTGATTGATTTAGCCTGTAGCCATACCACTGTGGCATCTGATCCTGTCAGATCTCAGATGAGAGATTGCCTGGGAATATCAAGTGCTGGAGCCTTGGGAGAAGGCTCCGGCAACCCACTCCCAAAAACCACTCAGCCATTGGAAAGCCCTATGAACAGCAGAAAAGCACTAACAAAACTGTTTTGCCTGTGTTACATAGGGTCGCTACGAGTCAGACACCGAACCAATGACACTTAACAACAAAAAATTTATTTTATTTTTCAGACAGGATCTCACTGTGTACCAGACTGGCTTCTAACTGGTGATCCTGGCTCTGCCTCCCAAGTGCTGGGACGATGGGCATGTGGCACCACAGCCACCTCCCAGTATTGTAAGATATTCATGTCTACGCATATAGCTTCCCTTCTATGCTTGTTCCATAGTTTTATTTAGCCAGTCCCTGTTGTTGACTGATTTTTGTTTTCATTTTTCCATATAGGAATATTGGGAAATTGTACATACCAGTCTTGTATAAAATTATTAGGATACATTCCTAGATATATTACTATATTGAAGGACATACGGGCTAGGATTTAGCTCAGTTGGTAGAGCGCCACTCTGCAGTCTCGGAGGTCCCAAGTTCGATTCCCAGCACTGCAAAAATGGGAGAAGGATGTGGCAACCCACTCTCAAGGCAATCCCGAA
The DNA here is from genome assembly GCA_007922755.1 of Pedetes capensis. NCBI lineage: Eukaryota > Metazoa > Chordata > Mammalia > Rodentia > Pedetidae > Pedetes > Pedetes capensis. The sequence goes on along the minus strand of VMDO01000446.1, from coordinate 264,182 downwards.
ACAATCAGCCATTGAAAACCCTGTGGGAGTCACTATGAGTCGGACACGACTCGACGGCACCTAACAACAATTGAAGGACATGGACATAATTTAAGATTTGGTATATATGGGCAGGGCTGGGATTTAGCTCATTTGGTAGAGCGCTGCTCTGCAGTCTCTGAGTTCCCAAATTTGATTCCCAGCACCGCAAAAATGGGAGAAAGACGTGGCAACCCACTCCCAAGGCAATCCCGAAACAATCTGCCATTGAAAACCCTATGAGGGTCGCTATGAGTCGGATACTGACTCGATGGCACACAACAACAACAACAACATATATGGGCAAATTTCCCTTCCTAAATGCCAAAAGATAAGCCAGGTGTCATGTCACACGCCTGTAACCCCAGCAACTCAGGAGGTGGAGGCAGTGGTATCACTTGTTCAAGGCAAGAAGCACCCAGCACAATTTATCAAGGCCCTGCCTCAAAATAAAACGTGAGAAATGTGCTGGGGTGCAGCTCAGTGGTAGAGCACTTACAAAGCATACATGAGGCCTTGAGTTGAACCCCCGCCCAGTCCTACAAATGGGAAAATTAAAAAGAAACTGAGGTGCAGCACAGTGGTATTCCCAACATGATATTGTTTATTGTTAGGTGCCATTGGGTTGGTTTCACCTCAAAGCAACCCTGTGTACAAAGGAACAAAACACTCCCCGATTCTGTGCCAGGCACACGATCTTTCTTATGTTTAAGCCCATTGTTGGAGACACTGTCAATCCATCTAGTTGAGAGTCCTCCTTTTTTTCGTTGACCTGCCACTCTCCCAAACATCATGTCCTTCTCCAGGTCCCTCCTGACTATATGTCCAAAGTACTAAGATGCAGCCTAGCCATTCTTGCTTCCAAGGAACACTCTGGTTGCACTTCTTCCAGGACAGATCTGTTGGTTCTTTTGGCAGCCCATGGTATATTCAACATTTGTCTCCAGAGCTATAATTCAAAAGCGTTGATTCTTCTCCTGTCTCCCACATTCAACATCCTGCTTTCACAAGTATTATGATGCCACTGAAAATACCGTGGCATGAGTCAGGGGCACCTTCATCTTCAATGTGACATCTTTACTTCTCAACACTTTAAAGAGGTCTTTTGCAAGAGCTTTTCCCAGTGCAATGTGTCTTTTGATTGTTTGACTGCTGCTTCCATGAGTGATGATTATTATCACCAAGTAAAGCAAAATCTTGGATAACCTCAATCTTTTCCCCATTTGTCATGAAGTTGGTTACTGACCCAGTTGTAAGGATTTTTGTTTTGCTAATGTTGAACTGCAATCCATACTGAAGGCTGTGTTTTTTGACCTTCATCAGTAAATATTTCAAACCTTCTTCACTTCCAGCAAGCAGAAGTTTGTCATTTGCATAACATATGTTGTTAATGAGTCTTCCTCCAATCCTGTTGCTGCATTCTTCATAAAGTCCAGTTTTTCGGATTATTTGCTCAGCATAGAGATTAAAGAGGCATGGAGAAAGGACACAGTCTCTACTGCACACCTTTCTTGACTTTAAACCCAGCAGTGTTTCCTTGTTGTGTTGGAATGACTGCTTCCTGGTCCATATCCAGATTCCTCATGAGTACAGTTAAGTGTTCTGATATTCCCATTCTTCACAAAGTTACCCATAATTTGTTAGCCAGGCCCCATGGTGGCACATGCCTGTAATTCCAGCAGCCCGGGAGGTGGAGGCGGAGGATTGCAAGTTCGAGACCAGAGGCAGTCTGCATAACTTAGTGAGAGCCTGTCTCAAAAAGTAAAAAAATGGGCTGGGGGGCGCAGCTCAGTGGTCCAGCACTTGCAGAGCACGCAAGTGCGAGGCCCTTGGTTCAACTCCCAGTACCACACACACACAAAAAAAGTTACCCGTAATTTGTAATGGGGCTGGGATTTAGCTCAGTTGGTAGAGTGCTGTGCTGCAGTCTCTGAGGTCCCGAGTTCAATTCCCAGCACCACATAAATAGGAGAAGGGCCTGGCAATCCACTCCCAAGGCAATCCCGAAACAGCCATTGAAAACCCTATGAGGGTCACTATGAGTCGGATACCAACTCGACGGCACCTAACAACAACAACAATTTGTAATGATCCACAGAGTCAAATGCCTTTGTGTAGTCAATACAACATGGGCATCCTTCTGGTATTCTCTGCTTTCAGCTAATACCCATCTGATATCAGAAATGATGTCCCTGGTTCCATGCCCTCTTCCGAATCTGGCTTGGTTTTCTGCCAGGTCCCTGTCTATATACTGCTGCAGTTGCTTTTTAGCAATATTTTGCTTGCATGTAATATTAATGATATCATTTGATAGTTTCCACATTCAGTTGGATCCCCTTCTTAGGAACAGGGACAAATATGTATCTCTTCCAGTTGGCCAAACAGCTGTTTTCCAAATCTCTTGGCATAAGCAAGGTAGCACCTTCAGTGCTGCATGTTTGTTGATATATCTCTGTTGGTGTTCCATCAATTCTTGGAGCCTGAGTTTCCCCAATTCCTTCAAGACAGTTTCCATTTCTTCCTTCAGTACCATTGGCTCCTGAAGAAGATTTGAAACATTTAGCAAACATTAGCAAAACAAACATTAGCAAAACAAAAATCCTTACAACTGGGTCAGTAACCAACTTCATGACAAATGGGGAAAAGATTGAGGTGGTCTAAGATTTTGCTTTCCTTGGTGGTGATAACACCTGTGGAAGCAGCAGTCAAGCAACCAAAAGATGCGTTGCACTGGGAAAAGCTCTTGCAAAAGTCCTCTTTACAGTGTGGAAAAGTAAAGATGTCACATTGAAGACAAAGGTGCACATGATTCATGCCATGGTATTTTCATTCACATCATATGCTTGCTTGTGAAAGCTGGACATTGAACAAGGGAGACTGGAGAATTGATGCTTTTGAATTATGGCGTTGGAGATGAATATTGACTATACCATGGACTGCCAAAAGAACCAACAGATCTGTCCTAGAAGCAGTGCAACCAGAGTGCTCCTTGGAAGCAAGAATGGTCAGACTGTGTCTTACATATTTCAGACATGAAGTCAGGAGAGATCAGTCCCTGGAGAAAGACATCATGTTTGGGCAAGTGGCAGGTCAACACAAGAAAACCCTCCACCAGATGGATTGACACAGTGTCTGCAACAATGGGCTTAAACAGAAAAAAGATCATATGCACGGCACAGTGATGGTGTGTTCTGTTCAGTTGTACATATGGTCGCTTATGAGTTGGACCCAACCTGATGACACCTAACAACAACAATAGCAATGTGCCCTTTATTGTATGTGTCTTTTAATTTAACCATGCACTGTATCATTTGATTATACCTTATATACACATGGGGCTGGGATTTAGCTCAGTGGGTAGAGCACTGTGCTGCAGTCTCTGAGGTCCCGAGTTCAATTCCCAGCACTGCAGAAATGGGAGAAGGGCCTGGCAATCCACTCCCAAGGCAATCCCGAAGCACTCAGCCACTGAAAACCCTATGAGGGTCACTATGAGTTGGATACCAACTCGACGGCATATATATCATTTTACTTTCTTATCCTAAAGTCAATGCCTTGTCTAAATACCAAACTCTTTGTAAGAGCAGAGCTATCCAAGGAATACTCCTTTCAGCAGCTTGTATTCGCCTCTCAGTTTTCCATCAAAGCAGGACTGGTTTTCTAAAGCCAAAAACAGTAACAAGGACCCTGTGGTCCTGCAGGAAGCAGCCTTCACTTCCAGCCCAGGCCACTGAGCCTCTATACAGACTACAGGGAAGCAAGGGCTTCCCTTGCTTCCAATGGAGGGCTCTCCAATGGGCCATGCGCACAAGGCATGAGAACCATAGGTAACCAAAGAATTTCTTCAGAGTGTGTCAGTTCCAAACAAACAAACAACAAAACACTTGTTCACAATCAAAGACAAACGACTGTGTGAAAACCAGGCTCTGGGGCTCCCTTTTCAGGACCCACAGCGCCCTCCGCCTGCCTCTTCACAGAGGACAAGGAGACACGAAGGCTTGCAGACCCTGTTCAGGGGATGGATGAAGACACGGGTCCCCGGTGGGCACAGATGAGGGTAGCAATGCAGGCAGCTGCACCTGTACCCCCTGGCAGGCGTAGGGACTCCTGCCCACAGAAGGTCCAGGCTACGGCCACCCATGCCTGCATGCACCCTCTCCTTCTAGCTCAGCTGCAGCCAAGCTCTTCAAAGGCCAACCAAAGTCCCCTCATCCAGAAAAGAATTTTTTGCCAGTCTATTGGTAAGGTTCTTGTTTTCAGGTGGCTTTTGTTATTTTTTAAAAGAAAAAAGGTAAGGCTGCGGATTTTCTTTTTTCCTTTTTCTTTCTTTTTTATTTATTTTTATTTATTTATTTATTTATTTATTTATTTATTTTTGTGGTACTGGGGGTTGAACCCAGGGCCTCATGCCTGCATGCTTTGCAAGTGCTGGACCACTGAGCTGCACCCTCAGCCCATTTTTTTTTTTTTTTACTTTTTGAGACGGGGTCTCGCTAAGTTATGCAGACTGCCTCTGGTCTTGAACTTGCGATCCTCCTGTCTCTGCCTCCTGAGCCGCTGGGATTACAGGCGTGCGCCACCGCACCTGGTGCTGTAGAATTTTCTATACCCCAGCCAGGCTGCAGACAGAGCCTGCTGGGAAGGAGTCCCTCTAGGACACACAGTGGTGTGCTGCCCTTGTCATCGGAGATCTGAGAGCTCAACAAGCGCCCACCAACACCTGTTCATCAGCACAGGATCGTCTTCCCACAGGATTAACCAAAGGATCTCTGTAGCCACTGGCAGCCACAGGGGAGCCCAGGGCCCCTAAGGCTTCCTCTTCATCCAGGGCCAAGATAAGCTGCCTCTCCTGTACTGAGACACAGCAAAGTTCTCTTAAACTAAAACCAGTCATAAGTCCTCTCTAGGACCAAGAATCCTCCCAGGGAAGTCCCAGGCCCCCTCCTTGGGGGTTTTCAAAACACACCTCTCTGAGCCCAGCAGGTAGATGAGATATGACTTAAAAAGAAGATGAGCGTGGGGGATGAGGAGTGAGTCACACAACCAGCTGACAGAAGGGACTTTTTAAAATACAATCCAAATATATGCCATCTGCAAGACTGTCCACGCAGATAGTCATGTAAAGGGGGTTGGGTGCCTGTGCTAATGTTGGACAAAATAGTGTTTAAGTCAAAAATTGTTTAGCGCTAAAACGTTGTTAGGTGTTGCCAAGTCGGTTCCCATTCACAGCGACCCTAAGTACAACAGAATGAAACACTCCCCAACACTGCCATGCCTGGCCCTACTGTTAGTGCTTCTCTGCTATTCATAGGGTTTCCAATGGTGGATTGTTTCAGGAGTGGGTTGCCAGGTCCTTCTCCCTTAGCTTGCAACACCTGGTATTCCCAGGAGGTCTCCCATCCAAAGACTAACCAGGCTGACCCTGCTTAGCTTCCAAGATCAGGCAGGATCAAGTGCTAGGGTGCTATAGGCTGCAGACAGAGATAAAGTAGGTCGGTATATAATTAACATAGATTAAGTCATCAAAAATATATAGCAATTATACCTGTCAAATAGTAAATAATAAAACAGGTATAGCAATAAGCCATCAAATGAAATCAAATGGATTCTTTCAAAATAATCCAAACAGTAAACAGAGAGCAGGTTACACAAATGAAAACCAAACAGACTGATGATAGATTTACATCCAACCTTACCAACAATCACATTAAACTGAAATGATCGAATTATGCCACTTGATAGAGATTGTCACAGTGGAATAACAAGACTCAATTCTGTGCTGCCTACTATAGATGTCCTTTGAAGATAAGAGATATAACTAGGTAAAAGAGAAAAACAAGATAAAAGATATTTCATGCTAACATTATTCAAAAGAGAGCTGGAATGGCTAATAATGAAATCAGATGAAACAGATTTCAGAGGAAATATTATTTGGTATAAAGAAGGTCATTCAAAAATGATAAAGTAGGAAAGTAATCAAGAGAACATGACAAAGCTGGGGGCTGTAGCTCATGCCTGTAATCCCAGCAAGTATGGAGGCAGGAGGATCACAAGTTCGAGGCCACAGGCAGCCTGTACTGCTTAGCAAGACTCTCAAAATAAGAAAGGGGCTGTGGTGCAGCTCAGTGGTAGGACACTTGCCTAGCATGCACAAGGCCCTGAGTTTAATCCCCCAGTACTGCAAAAACAAAACAAAACAAACAAAGACAGAACATAACAATTCTAAATGTTTGTTCACCTACTTGTTGTTAGGTGCCATTGAGTTGGTGTCCAACTCATAGCAACCGTGCGACCCTATGTACAACAGGTGAAACACTATTGTCATGCTTCTCTGTTATAGAGTTTTCAAAGGCTGATTGTTTATTAGAAGTGGGTTGTGGAGTCCTTCTCCTAAGCCTGCAGCACCTGGTGTTCCCAGGCGGTCTCCCATCCAAGTACTAACCAGGCCCCATCCTTCTTAGCTTCTGAGATCTGATGGGATCAGATGCCACAGTGGTACAGCTGCAGGTGCTTGTTCCCCTACTGCCAGAGTTTAAAACTGAGATCATTGCATAAAGAAATAGACAAATCCACTCTCACAGTCAAATACATTAATATACTTGCCTCAATAAATGAAAGAAGAACTAAGCAGAAAACCTACACAATTATAATAACTTGGAACAGCATATCAACCGAACAGACCTAATTGACATACAGAGCGTTCTACCCAGTACACATTACCCAAGTGCACATATAACATTTATCAAAATAGTCACATTTTTGGTCCTAAAATGAGGCTCAGTATATTTTCAACAACTCGAGTTATTCATTATATATCAATGATAAAAATACAATTAAATGAAAAATTATTAAGAGAAGAATCTCTGAAAATTGTCCAAGTGTCCACAGATGACGTGGTATCATCTATGTGGAAAATCCAATAGAGTCTATGAAAAAGTTACTGGAACTGGACATGGTGGCACATGCCTGTAATCCCAGCACTTGGGAACCTAAAGCAGAAGGACTGTGAGTTCCAAGCCAGCCTGGGCTACCTGCAAGGCCCTGCCCCACCCACAAAGTTACCAGAACCACTGAAAATAATGACATTTGCAATAGCATCAAAAAATAGAAAATCCTTAAGGATAAATCTGAGAAACAGTGTGCAGGACCTGCACACTGAAAGCTAAAAAATATTTTCAAGAGAAATTTAAGACCTACACAAACTGGGAGGTACGTTTTGTTTGTGGGTTATGACTCAATATTGTAAAGATACTAATTCTTGACAAGTTAATCAGTAGACACAACCATTTTAATCATTATTTCAGCAGAACATTTCTTTGTAAAACTTCACAAGCTGGTTCTGGAATACATATGGAAATCCAAAGGACCTTTAATAACAAAAAAATAACTTTTGAAATGAGGGAGAAAGTTGGGAGGGCTACCACTACCTGGTACCCGTAACACTGTAAAGGAACAGTAATCAAAGTTGATCTTGACATAAAGACAGACAAATGAATGTAACAGAATAACAAGCTCAGAGACAAGCCCACACATATGTGGACAACTAACTTTTTAAACATAAAGGTGCAAAAACAATTCATTGGGGGAAGGATAGTCTACAATAAATGGTATTGGAACAGTTGGATGTCTATAACAACAACAAAAAGAACTCCATATTTAGCATCATTTGGAAAAGTCACTGAAAACATATAGACCTACATGTAGAACTGAAACTACAGGAGTTCTGGAAGAAAATACAGTCGAAAGTCTTTGTGCCCTTAGATAAGGCAAAGATTTCTTAGCTATGACATCCAAAGCATAACCCATAAAAGAACCAATGGGTCAACTTGACTTTATCAAAACTGAAAACTTCTGTTCTTCAATAGATGTCATGTTTTAGTTACTTTTTCATCACTGTGACCAATTTACCTGACATAGACAAATTAAAGGAGGAACAATTTATTTTGGCTCATGGATTCAGAGGCTTCTATCCAGCACCACAGGGAAGGCATGCAGAGCCGCTCATTCACATCATGGTGAGCCAGGAAGCAGAGAGAGTGCAACAGGAAGTGGCCAGGTATGATACACTCTCAAAGACCCAGCCCAGTGATGTATTTCTTCCCGACAGTTCCCACCTCCCAAAGTTTCCACAACCTCCCACAACAGGGCCACCAGCTGCAGATGGAGCATTCAAGCAAATAAAGCCTGAGGGAGACATTTCATAGTCAAACATAACACACTGTCAAGAGAAAAACTGATAAATATGTGTACTGGGGAAAAAGGCTTTGCAAAGCAGATGCCTGATAAAGGATTCATGTTGAGAATATATTTTTTAAAACTCTCATCAGTCAAAAATAAGAAAATCCAATTTGAAAAATGGCTAAATTATTTGAACATATACTTCATCAAAGAAAGGATACAGGTGACAAATAAGCACATGAAAAGCTATGTAATATCTTTGTCATTAGAGAAATGCCAATTAAACTCATAATTAAACCACACTGCACATCTATCAGAGTGAGTAAAATTAAAAGCCCAATGGTATCAAGGGTTGATAAGAAGTGGAGGAACTAGAATTTCTACACTCTGCTAGTGGGAAAATCCTGCCAGTTTGGAAAATGTTTTGGCTGCTTCTCAAAAAATTAAATACACTCGACAGCAGAGTACAGCCCTTTTTCCTGCTCCTTTCTCCTGAGAGAAATGGAAATATATGTCCATACGTATATTTGTACATAAATGTTCATAGCAGCTATAATTGTAATAGTCTCAAATTGGAGCTAAATGTCCATCAACATGTGACTGGAGAAATTATGGTATGCCCCTTCAAAAGAATGCTACTTAGCAACAATAAAGTGAGGAACTATTGATACATACAACCTCTTAGTTGTTGTTGTTGTTGTTGTTGTTGTTAGGTGCCCTGGAGTCGGTATCCGACTCATAGCGACCCTCATAGGGTTTTCAATGACTGTTTCGGGATTGCCTTGGGAGTGGATTGCCAGGTCCTTCTCCCATTTTTGTGGTGCTGGGAATTGAACTCGGGACCTCAGAGACTGCAGCGCAGCGCTCTACCTACTGGGCTAAATCCCAGCCCATTGATACATACAACCTCTTAGATGAATCTCAAAATATACTGAATGAAAGAAGGCAGATGTAAAGAATATACAATGTATGTTTCCACTTGTATAAAATTCTGGATTACTGGAAATTACAGTAACAGAAAGTAAATCAATGATTACTTGGGAGGGGTGAAAGAAAGGAAAGGGCAGGAGACAGAAAACAAAAAATAACACTAGGACCACGGTTGGGATGATGGGTCAATTGACTTTCTTGATTGTGGTGATGGTTTTAAAGATGTGTATCTATGTCCAGAGTTATCACATTACATAATATGTACTTTGTTGTATGTTGATTGTTCTTCAAAAAAAGTTATTTTTTTAAAAAATGTATATCCAACAGGACTATCTTATATAACATACATTGTCTTAGGGAATACTATTCTCAGATGGAAGACTTCATTAGCCAGACAGAGATACTGTAATTGCATAAATTGTGGCACTAGAATTCTTTATCAAGTAATATAGCTATGTTGTTAGGTGCCATTGAGTCAGTGTCCGACTCATAGCATCTCTACATACAACAGGAGAAACACTATTGTCAGTGCTTCTCTGCTGTTCATAGGGTTTTCAATGGCAGACTGATTTTTGGGAGTGGTTGCCAGGTCCGTCTCCTAAGCCTACAGCACCTGGTGTTCCAGGCGGTCTCCCATCCAAGAACTAACCAGGCCCGACCCTGCTTAGCCTCTGAGATCTGACAGGATCAGATGCCACAGGGCCACGGCTCCAGGCCAATATGTTGTTGTGTGCCCTCAAGTCAGTATCTGACTCATAGCGACACTCATAGGGTTTTCAATGGCTGACTGTTTTGGGATTGACTTGGAAGTGCGTTGCCATGCCCTTCTCCCATTTTTGCGGTGCTGGGAATCGAACTCGGGACCTCAGAGACTGCAGAGCAGCACTCTACCAACTGAGCTAAATCCCAGCCCCCCCAGGCCAATATAGCTATATCTAAAAATAAAAGTGAATTATTAAGACATCATATAATGAACTAAAACAATGGGTAGTGGAGGTGAAGGCAGAAGAGAGATTATACTGATTTCATAACTGTTCCTTGCTAGGCATTAAAAGAAACTAAAGAAAAGGTAGAGACTTTATTTTGGGTGTAGTAAAAGTGTTCCAAAATTAGATTGTAGTGAAGGCTGCATGACTCTGTTCTCATAATAAAAATAATGAATTGTGAATTTTAAATGGATGAACTGCATGGTATGTGAATTACATTTCAATAAACCTGTTAAAAGAAGTTCGGAATAATACAATTACAAAGCAGTAATTAGATTTAAGAGTCAATAAAATAGATAAACCATTAGACAATATAATCAAGAAAAAATAGAGTACAAATAACACAAAATAAGAAATAAAGGAATAATACAATTACAACATCCTATAGAAACAAAGTTAAGCTCCCTGAAATCACCAGGCTTCCATGTTTCTATAAGGGAGTAATGCTATAACCTTAAAGAGAAGAGATTTCAGTTTCATTTACTTGTTCTTGTTAGGTGCCGTGGAGTCGGTATCAGACTCATAGCCACTGTACGTACATCAGACGAAACACTATTGTCATGCTTCTCCGCTATTCATAGGATTTTCAATAGCTGATTGGTTTCTTTGTGGGGGGAGTGGGATGCTGGGTCCTTCTCCCAAGCCTACAGCACCTGGTATTCCCAGGTGGTCTCCTATCCAAGTACTAACCAGGTCTGACCCTGCTTTACTTCCAAGATCTGACGCCACAGTGGTACTGCTGCAGGCTTCATTTACTTAAGACCAGGGGAAAGAAAACTTTCTAATTATTTTTTTTTCTAAAATGAATGTAAGATTATATCAGAACTCAGAAAGATTTTTAAATGTTTAAAATTTTTGTTTTTCTTTTTAAAAGAAGCACCTAAAGGAAAAATGGCCTGCAGCAACAGCTCAAGTGGTAGAGTGCTTGCCTAGCCTGTGCTAGATCCTGGCTTTAATCCCCAGCCCCACCATCCTTCAAACCCTATCCCCACAAATAAGCAATCAAAACAGAAGGAAGAGGAATGGCAGTTTTGAATGGGAAGACAATTTTGAAAACATGTCATTTATCTCTGCTAATCTATTAACTGAATACATTTCTGATCAAAATCTTAAAAGAATTACCATGGGAATTTGACAAACCACTCTTTTGGAAAAAAGTTTTAGCATGGAATTTTTCAATTATATCAAAAGTTGGAAGTTTATCTCTCTCCTCTCCCCATTGGTGCTGGGGATCCAACCCAGGGCTTCACTAAGGCTAGGCAAGCATCTATAGCTATACCCTCAGGGCTATACCCTCAGGGCTATACCCTATGGCTAGCCCTGGAAGAATTATTGAAAATATTACCTTGCTTTAATAACTACCAACCCAGAGTCAATTTTGGACAAGTCTAAGTTCCTTTGCAGAATAATCACAACATTTTTAAAAAGACCAATGAGGAAAACTTTCTCTAATAGTTATCTAACAGTTATTGTACATATCCCTGAACTACAGCCCTGTTTCTGTAGACATTTAGAATGTTATAAAGGTAATTTCAAACCAGTGTAGAAAACATGCTTTAAAATTAATAGTTTGGTCAATCGGCTACAAATTGGGAAGAAGCAAAGTCAAGTAATTTACAACATATGAAAATTAAATTTCAGAGGAATTAAGGTCTAAGTGTAAAATCAAGGCTGTAAGAAAATTGGAAAAAATGAAGGGAGAATAGATTTATAAAGTTGGTGCGATTGTCTTCCCAAGCCATATAACAACATATTTAATCACATGGTAACTTTAAACTTTTGCAAAATGAAACAGTCAAAAGACAAGTAACAGACTGAGAGAAATACATTCCATACACTAATCAGATCAAGAAAACTGGCCGAAGAAATGGAGATAGGATGTAGGAGTGTTTAAGAGCATAAAGTAGGTTAGAGTCAGCCATGTACAGGATACCCTGGCTTCCCAGGTCAGGTCCCAGAAATAGATTAGTTAAGAGATCGGATTTGGGTGATAATTTTCTGCTGTATGTTTTCTTGATATTTTTATTTTTAATTTAAGTAATTTGTTTATTTTTTGAGACAAGGTCTGGCTATGTAGCCAGGTTGGCCTCGAACTCGTGAACCTCCTGCCTCAGCCTCCCGAGTGCCGGGATTACACGGCAAGCACTGCCATGGAAAGCCATTATTATTTTAAAGCAATGACAGCCTGTGCGGTGGCGCACCCCTATAATCCCAGCGACTGTGGAGGCGGGGGCAGGGGGATGGAGGCCTGAGGCAGCCTGTGAAACATATAGAGACTCTGTCTCAAGATAAAAACTAAAAAAGGGCTGAGGGTGCCGCTCAGTGGTAGAGCACTTGCAGTGTGTGCGCAAGGCCCTGGGTTCAGCCCCACAATACCACGAACAAAAGACCAAAACAAACCCCACAATCACAGCGTGGTCTGGGTCACCTTAGGTTGTCTTGTTTGCAGTGCTGTTTCGCCAGCTTCATTTTAGGTGCAGGATTGGCAGGAGTTGGGGTTTTCTGCTTCTGTGACACCATGATACCTATAATAAAACTGAGTCCTAATAGATAAATGAATATATATATGCTCAGGGACTGGATAAAAAATGTGGGTCCCATGGGTGGGAAGAGATCTGGGCGCTGACACTTCGCACCTTGTACTTCCTCGTCGGACGCTGCTCCCAATCCTCTATCCCAGTGCCACCCGCATAACTCCTGACACCAGGTCAGTCCAAATGACACGCAAGAACTCATTCCTGGCGCGCGCGTCAGCGTGACTCGCTGTTCTGCACCGCCGGGCGGTCCCGAAACGCCCCCACCAAGCCCCGCCCCCCGCTTGCTGTGTTGTCATCACGTGGACCGGGCGGGCCCTGACGTCAGGGGAGGGGAGGGGCCGCGCAGGCGCAGAAAAGGGGGCGGGGGACTCGGCTTGTTGTGTTGCTGCCCAAGATCCGGAGCCAGTCCTGCTGCGGCCGCAGCTCTCCCAGCCCCGTCGCGACGATGTCTCATTTAGTGGAGCCGCCGCCGCCCCTTCACAACAACAACAACAACTGCGAGGAAGGGGAACAACCTTCGCAACCTCCAGCCGGCCTCAACAGTGAGTGCGGGGCCGACGGGCTCGGCCGAGGGATGGGGGAGGAGGGGCTGCTCGGCCGCCAGCGCCGCGCGCGGGGGGGGAGGGCGCGGGGGGAGAAGACAGCCCCGCATTGGTCGGGGCCGAGTATGTACGCGTGACTGACAGCTCCCTGCTCCTGTCACGAGGAGGCGCTCCGGCCCTCCGCGCGGCCTGTTCGCGCGACTTCTGCGGGGTCTCTGCTGGGGGCCCCTCAACTGGGGGCCGTGCGGATCCGCGGCGGAGGGGCGCGGTGGGCTGGCGGAGGAAGGGGCCCCGCCGGCGGCTGTGGCGGCCCTCGGAGCGGGCCGAGCGGGGCGGAGAGGGGGCGGGCCGTGGGGGCGGGAAGGGAAGTGGGCGGAGCGGGCCCCGCGGGGACGTGGGCCGGGCCGGGGACGTGCGGTGGGTACGGCGGGGGATGGACGCGGCGGCGAGGGGAGGCGGGCGGGGCGCGGAGACGTGCGGCCCGGCAGGTGTGCTGGGGGCCCCGGGAGGCCGGGCCGTGCGCGCGCCGGGTGCCTCCCTTTGTTGACCCACGCTCCTCGGGAAAATCCGTTTGGCAATTCAGTGGTTACTTGAGTCACGCGTGGGGGGAGGCTGTGTTCCTGTTTTTTCTAATTTTTTTTTTCCCCTGAGATTTCGCCAAGTTGCTCAAGTGATTTTTTTACCCTTCCTCCCTTGTGTTAAACCATGGAATTATGTGCTCCGCAGACCTTTTTAAGAAGCCTCATGAACCACCCCCAGGTTGCACCGATCACAGCACCTGGGCAGTGAATTTTCAGGAACGGCATTAACAACACACGGGCAGTTGCAAGTTAATAGGGAGGATGGAGTTAGGACCCAGGACAGTTGCTTTTCCTACCATTCTGGGGTTCAGACATCTTGTCCTGAGCTGCTTCTGTGTTGTCATGAGAGTGCCTACCCTCCGAAAGGTTCTTGCCCAACCTTTCTGTAATTCATGTCTTATGAAAGAGGTGGTGGGGGCGGCCAGCATATGGCTAGACGAAGTTGTTTAAAAATCGTTTGGATGCTTAAAGGTCGTGCAGTCTGTTTCGTAAGAGGGAAGTGCTTCCAAGATGGCCTAAACAGTTTTAGGGAAAAGAGTTCCTGTCCTTGCGGGGTTAGGATAGAATTTGAGTATTTTAACATGCTTTTATTAGTTATGGCTCCTGCTCTATGGGCTAATTTCCTAAATGTTGACTTAAAGAATCAAAACCCTTTAATGGCTCATGTGGTAAGATGTAAGTCTTTTTTATTTCCCATAGCAAAGGAGGATTAGTGTCTTCAGCTGTTACTTGTATCACATATTAATATGGAATTTTAAATTATTTACCTATTGTTAGTATACTCCTAGAAACACTGGATTTTAGAATGAGAAGAGACTTTGGAGGTAACTTATTCACCAGTAGAGAAACAAGGTCTCTTTAGTGACTGAGTCCAGGCTGGCTGGAACCTAGAGCTGGGGTTCCACCTTCACACCGTAGGGTTCTCTTTTCAGGACACTTTTTCAGTGGACCTGATTCTGTGTGCATCTTACTCTTCCAGCGTGTTATTCTCCCTTATGTAGGATTATGTTTGTGCTTATGTCTTTTAAGTGTTCTGTTTCTTAACTTGTGCTCAGTGTTTTCTCATGAGGTATTTGGTCAGTACTTGTATATGATTTCACGGAAAGCAAAGAGATTTGAGTTTTCCTTTGACGACAACAACAAAGAAAGAAGTTGAGCCTCATGCGATTGTTTACCTTGGCATCTGACAGACCTGTAAGGCTTTTGAGGTCTTTGGTCAGTCAGTTTGTTGCTACGTTTTTATTAGATCTTACAGAAGTGGAGGAATGTACAGCCTGCATGGGATACCAGATGTTGCTTTGGAAACCTGCCAGATAGAAAGTATTACGTGTGGGATAGGCGGAGATTTTAAAAGCTACTGAAAAGTGTTTAGGTAATGTCATGTTTATTACTCTCTTACTGCCTCTTTGTTTTTCTTCTTCATCTTTCTTTTTTTTTTTTTTTTTTAGCTCATTACACAACACTGGAGGGAACAAGAAGCCTTATTGATTCCTTCTAGTGATTTTTTTTTTTCCTGTCACTGAGCAAAACAACTTATTCAGGCATCTACTACTATCTGAATTGCTGATAAGTCCAAGTACTTTGTTGGCTGAAGCTGCACAACTGTGAAAAACAGGAGATGCAACCCATGTAGATTATCTCGGGTTTGAGATCTTATCTTTAGTTCAGGGGTCAAAGAAGATCTTAATAACAAATTACTGAATATTCTCTTTTTTAAAATTAATTTTTTTTCCGTTTCCCACGGTAGGGAGACTGTTCACTTTCATTGTAAATTAGAGGGCAAATGTCCAAACTGCTTCCAAAGTTAAAAAGGTGTTTCCAGTTGTTAGTTTTATTCTTAAGAAAACTATCATAAAATCATGTCGTAAGGTTAAGGAGATTCTATAAGGAAAACCAAGGTAGTAATGTAATTATTGTTTGATGTGGGAAGTGTGGCCTTTTTCTTTTCTTTGTAAAGCTCTTTTACCACACTGTTCTTGTCCTCAAGTATGGCAAGAGAGTTTTTAAGGTTATGACACATGAAACGCCACTGCCTTGTAATAGGGTTTTGAATAAATAACTCACTGTTGTGTAAGCACCCAGTTGTGCTAAAAAGTCAACATTTTCAGAAAAATGCCAGTGACTGTTGTAGGTCTGTCCTGGATCCCATCATTAGTTACCTGAAACAAGCTAAGGAAAAGGTTGTTTTGTTTTTTTTTTTTTTTGGTTGTGGAGGTTGAACCCAGGGCCTCGCACTTGCATGCTTTGCAAGTGCTGGACCACTGAGCTGCACCCCCTGCCCATTTTTTTCAGTTTTTGAGACAAGGTCTCACTAAGTTACACAGACTGCCTCTGGTCTGGAACTTGGGATCCTCCTGCCTCCGCCTCCCGAGCCACTGGGATTACAGGTGTGCGCCACCTTGCCCGGCTCGCTAAGGAAAAGGCTTTGAGGAAAGAAGGAAAGCATAATGAAATACGCCATTCCTGGTGAGGGCACGGGTTACACGTGGGCCCTTGAAAAGTTGGGAGGAAATGAGGAGACATTCTCTTCCTTCTCGTCCTCCCTTCACCCCCAGGAGGATTGAAATGATTATAAAACTGTAGCATCTGCAGCATACAAAAGTGAATGCCATCCCAGTTCTTGGACAGGCTTTTATGAAATCTATTACCATTCCCAAAGACTTAAGCTACAAAATGTCTTGTTACTGTATCTGTGTACACAGTAGCATAGAGGACCCGCTTTCAGCTTGTAAATAGTCTTTTAAAATAATGGAGAAACCTTGCAGCTCTTATTAAAAGCTGATTAGGAGGAGAATTCATTCCGAGCTTGTTTCTTTCTTGCATTACTTGGACCGCATAATCATCCTATCTTGCCATGTTTCATTTCAAACTAGAAATAGACTTTGTAAGCAGGGCTTTAAACCTGCCAGTTATTGGGTTCAGGTTCTGATGCAGATCCAGTATGTTAGAATTTAGAGAGTTAAGCCAGGCACAGTGGCACACACCTGTAATCCCAGCGGTTTGGGAGGCGGAGGCAAAAGGATCGCAAGTTCGAGACCAGAGGCAGTCTAGTCTGTGTAATTTAGCGAGACCTTGTCTCAAACATTAAAAAAAAAAAAAAAAATTAGGGAGTTCGGGTTTGGGTTTAAGTCCTGTGTGTAGATAGTGATGTTCAAAATTGAAACTGAATCTGAACCCTGAACCTGTTCCAGTTCAAGCGTTTTTTAAAGATTTTTCTGAACACAAGGCTGGACCAGAACCCAGTGAAAAGTTAAGATTGAGTTCAGCTTTTATTTATTTGTTTATCTTTGATATGACTAGCTATTTAACAATTGAAGAAAAAATTGAAAAAATTATTTATCTATCTGCACATAGGATTAAAATTTTAAACCAGAACTGAACACTTTTACTGTATTGAACCCACATCTGAACCTCAACCCTCATCCAGACCTGAGCCCAGTTTTCGTGGGTTTGAGGCCCTGCTTTATAAGAATTGGTGTATTTAAAACATGAGGAAAGTTGTAGGCTGTAACTCAAGAATGAATTAGGTGGTGGGGAAAAGGCACACCTAATTCATCCATTAAGAAAGACAATCCTAGCATGGAAGAGGCTAAAGCAGGAGGATCACTGGTTGGAAGCAAGCCTGGACTTACAGTGAGACCCTGTCTCAAAAAAAGAAAACAAAAGAATAAAAAACCAGTTTGCTTTTTTGTTTCTCAAAAGATAATGTTAATATGTAGTTTCCTAATGAATGTATATGTAACTTTCTCATAGCACTATATATTTCCATAGATGGTATTTCTGAAAGAGGAGCCCTGAATTAAGAGAAGGCTATATTTTTAAGGCCTTTAATATATATTACCAAATTATCCTCCAGAATGTTCATTGAAGCTGTTGGTATAATAACACAATGTTAGAAATAATCTTTTTGGCAGCAGTTAACCATGGTCATTTGTTGTTGTTAGGTGTCCGACTCATAGCAACTCTAGGGTTTTTGATGTCTGAGGGTTTTCGATGTCTGATTGTTTTGGGATTGTATCAGAAGTGGGCTGCCAAGTCTTTCTCCTGTTTTGGGGGTTCTGGAGTTCGAACCCACGCCTCAGCTCAGAGCAGCACTCTGCCAACTGAGCTAATATATATCTTTCTGAATGATGAGATGTGACACAATATGGTTGTTCAAAATTACAAATGTCTGTAGTGTTGACATTGAAAGACATCACTAAGTTTTAGGTGAAAAATGCTACTTGCAGCAACAGTATAATTCCATTTATTTATAAAGACAAAACAATCAACCAACCACACACAGTTTTTCATGGAAAAAACTCCAGAAGTCTCCATGTAAAACCATTTAAAAAATTGTTTCCTACAGGCGGTTGGAAGGGGAGACATTAATTTTTAATTTTCTGTACTGATACTTATGTTTTCAAGGAACATATTATTTTTACAGTTAGAAATGATTTTGAAAAGATGCAGAATATGATATAGTAACTAACTTGTACATAGTACTTAACTGTGTACTAGGGACCTTTCTTATCTTTTTGTGTGCTCTATTGGGTTGGGATTTAGCTCATTTGGTAGAGCGCTGCTCTGCAGTCTCTGAGGTCCTGAGTTCGATTCCCAGAACCTCAAAATGGGAGAAGGATGCGGCAATCCACTCCCAAGGCAATCCTGGAACAGTCAGCCATTAAAAACCCTATGAGGGTCGCCATGAGTCGGACTCAACTTGACGGCACCTAACAACAATAAGAAGTCTGGCTTTAAGCCTGCACCGATAGCCCTGTGGCATCCGATCCTGTCAGATCTCTGTAGCTAAGCTGGTCCGGCCTGGTTAGTACTTGGATGGGAGAGTGCCTGTGAACATCAGGTGCTGTAGGCTTGGGAGAGGACCTGGCAATCCACTCCTAAAACTCAATCTGCCATTGAAAATCATAGGGTTTTCAATGAACAGCAGAGAAGCACTGACAACAGTGTTTCCCCTGTTGTATGTAGGGTCGCTATGAGTCGAATACTGACTCGATGGCACCTAACAACAACAGCAATAATTTATTTAATCCTCCAGTACCTCTGAAGTAGATAACGCTGTTATCCCTATTTTACATATGAGGGAGCAGAGACACAAAGAGGTATATAACTTGTCCAGGCATAACAGCTCTGAGTGATAGTGGGGGGCCTGGCCTCTGCCTGGGCTCTGAACCATTGTATCAGTTCCATTCCAAATAAAAATGATCTGCAAATGCCATGGATATGCTGCGGGGTGGCGGGGCCATGACAGTGCTTGTTTTCACTAAGATTTTCTGGGAATGTGTCCTCAAATTCCTAAAATAAATGTTAGATTAATGGTTGCTTCTGTGTTTTTAATGCAGAAAGTAGAATTCATGCATTGGTTTGGAGTTCCCTCAAAAAAAAAAAAAAAAACCACAAAAACTGGCATTGCAACTTCCTTTTTCTCTCTGGTCAGATCCTTCAAGTGCACTTTAACTGTGTTTTAGGGAGGATTGGCTTCCACAGTCCCATCTGGAACTCCTGGTTCCTTGGTTCTGCTCTGCCAGCACAGCCCTGGGGTTTTATTTGGATTTGTTTATTTTGCACATTGGGCTTCTGTACAAGAAGAACTGGTCCCATTGGTTTAAAAAGAAGTTTGAAAATCCTAGAAGCGGTGGGAGTAGAAGAAAAAGTTCATCATGTTACATCTTTCGTTCCCTCATTAAAATATCTTACAGACCTCTAAACTTAGGAATTCTTTCGAATATTTTGTATAGGCTCCCGAGGCACACCAGAGATCAGATTAGCTCAGTGTTGGCGCTCTCTTAGCCTTGCTTTGCATTTGTTCGTCAGTTTTGAGCTCTCTACTCTGTACCCATTTCTGCGTGCATGTAAAGTGAGGCAGTGGAGCTGCCATACATTTGCGGTGGTTGCCAGCACAGTCCTAAGGAATTGGCAGTGATTACAGGTCTGTGGCAGTCACTGGGGCTGCCTTGGAAATGGAGAGGACAAGTAACTGTTTAACGCCACTGGTCTAAGAACAGACTTTACAAATATCAACTTTTTTGTGTGTGTGGTGCTAGGGATCAAAGTCAGGGCCTTGTGCATAGTAGGCAGGCACTGTGTTGCTGGGCCACATCCCCAGGCTGAATATAAACCCTTTGAAGCACGGGTGGCGCACCTCTCCTGTTGCTAGGCACTTGATATTACTATGGCTGAGCCCCCCACCTTTGCCGCCCCGGGAGAGGTCCACACTCTGTTCTGATGTCTGTTTTACAAGTGATGAAACAGAAGCTCAAAACCACCTCCAGAAGGAGGGCGGGTGCCAGCTGTGCTTTAAAGCGTCTTCTGGGGTGAGGGTGCCAGTAAAGTCACTCTGGACTTGGTGTAGTCCTCACCTCATGTAGGTGCATTTTAGGGTTTGAGATAGTTTCCATGATTATTCTGATTAGTGGGTGGAACTCCCCATTCAGCCCTGGGGATCTCAGACACCTGCTGGGGTTTAGGAAAATGGCCCCACCGAGTTACTTGGCCATTTTCTTTAAAATAGAAGTTATTGTGAGGAAAGGAAGTTATGGGAAAAAAATAACACTTTTTTTCCTTGTGAAGTTGATTAATTGGACTATTATGTATTTTTATTAAAGTTTAAGTACTTAAAATTGCTCTGCTGACTCATTGGTCCAATGAAAACTTTCAAGAACTATGCAGTTTATCAATGTCCATCACTTTCCTGTGGCTCCACCCCCTTTGGCTATGCGTCCCCCAAAACCACCTCCTGCCTGTAGCCGGTGTGCAGTGGTTCTCCCTCCACACCATCAGGACTTAATGAAAACCCTAGAAAGTAGGAACCCGTGGGAGAGAAAGAAGAGACAACTTCACAAGGTATGTTTGGGGTATAAGAGGAGAAAGAATAGAGTGGGTTATAATGGACAAGAGGAAACAGATCTGTACGTTAGAGCCAAAGCTTCCCCCCAGAATTTGTAGCGTTAACGCTCACTTTTGGTAGGAACCATCTGCATTAATTTATGCTCGCAGTTGGTACACAAATTAAAATATCTGTGGTTGGATTTAGGTTTCCTCTCCAGGAGCTTCTTGATTTTTGTTAATCAGGATATTGTTAACCTGTTTAGATGAGCCATGTGACATTTCTAAGTCCGTATGTTTATTATTTGTTATTAAATAGCTGAAGAAGACTGGAATATATTAGTATGTTTGTGTCTGTGTAAAACTAAAATAGTGACAGGAAGTAGCCTGTCTAGTAATAAGGTAGCTGTTTATTTTTTGAAAACCGTCCTCAAAGTTTTCAGTAAAGTATTGATTGCATGTAAACTAAACTTTAACCAGAGAGAAAACTGGCAGAAAGACACATTTCTGAAAAGTTAGTTTTAGATTTCCGGCTTCTTGTAAATTGACTGCATGAGCAACTTTAAAAACAGAACAAGACAGATTTTTGCTTTTATTGCCCCTTGTTTATTTTCTTCAGACTATTTTTGCCTGGGTTTGAGGCGAGTCAGAGTTCTTATCTGAATCCACCACGTTAACATCTGTGTGCATTTGAGGGATTTCCTTGGAGCTGGGGTTAACCGAAGTTATCTGGCTCGCCCAACAGGTTCCTGGGTGGAGCTTCCCATGAACAGCAGCAATGGCAATGAAAACGGCAATGGGAAGAACGGGGGCCTGGAACACGTCCCTTCCTCATCTTCCATCCACAACGGAGACATGGAGAAGATCCTTCTAGATGCACAGCACGAGTCAGGACAGAGCAGTTCGAGAGGCAGTTCTCACTGTGACAGGTAGGTAAGGTCTGCGTTTCGATGGAATTCAGTAGTCACAAGGCTAACTTCCACAAAAAAAATTCATTCGCTTAAATCTGCGCCTAGCATAATGTGCCTTCTTACTGACAGGCACTTGAGTGGCCGCCGTTTCCCCTGGGTGAAGTCCTTTTTCTTACTCAGATTGTGTAATTTTTAGATACTTATCTGTTAAAAACTTAGTGGCATAGGTGTGCATTGATAGAGCTAACCTTTCTCCCCGTTCCCTCTGGCCTTGTGTCCCTGGTTCACAGTTGCCCTGTGTAGCCGAGCTCCCCTTCTAGATGGTGAGCTTCCCAGGGGCAGGACTCAGGCTTCCTCTTTTTTGCTCCCTTCCCAGTCTTGATGCTGGCACGAAGTAGGCAGTAAGTAGATGTTTGATTTAGAGGAAAGACAGGTTAGTTCAAGTTACAGCAATATTTGCACAGTGAGATACTAGCGGCGCTCTGTAAAGAAAGTCCATTCGCAAGGCCTTTGCGTTTGCTCAGAGGAAGTTCTGTTTTGGATCCCATTTTTCTGTAATTGGTTCCCGGAAGCCAGTTCTGCTGATGAGGGGTTGTGACGCTGGAGTCGGAATGCAGAGAGATGTATGAGTAGAGTGGAACCAAGTAGTTACTTTATTTTTACCTACCAGCTTTTCTTTTTTTCAGGGGGACTAGGTATTAAATAAGATTTAAAAATGCTAGTGCAGCGCCAGCCACACTGTTAGAGTACTGAGTGATCTTCTGGTTAATTGTTAGCTGGTACTAACCATGTAGAAAATGCACTTGCACAGGGAAAAGATTTAGGGAACGTTTGAAAATGTAAGTGGTGAGGACAAAATTATGACTGTTTTTCTTTCTTTTTTTTTTTTCCTTCTTCTTCTTTTGTGGTACTGGGGTTGAACCCAAGGCCTCGCGCTTACATGCTTTGCAAGTGCTGGACCACTGAGTTGCACCCTCAGCCCATTTTTTTTTTACTTTTTTGAGACAGGGTCTAAGTTATGCAGACTGCCTCTGGTCTTGAACTTGCGATCCTCCTGCTTCTGCCTCCCAAGCCGCTGGGATTACAGGTGTGCGCCACTGCACCTGGTTTACAACTATTTTTCTTAACTTTTTTTGTACTTTGTAAAAATTGTGTTTATAGCACATATTAATACTTACCAGAAAAAGTTAAAGTTAAAAAAAAAATGAGGTAAATCACACCTGACCTTTCCGTGTGGCTTCTGATCCATTGATGTTACCAGGGCAGCTGGAGGACTGGTTTGTTGCCTGTTTGGCACACTGAGCACCTCTGCCACCCCCTGTGTCATCTCTGACTTAGCCCCATGCCCCTTAGAGCCTGGGACGGCTCTTGTCATAAGCCATACCAGAGCAAATGGTGCTTTCTGAGCTGTTGCCATCGATTCTGGGAGTTGTAGCATTCGTTTTGTCTTTTGGAATGAAAAGTGGTATGACGGAGCCTGCTGAGAATTTTCCATAGTGTTCTGTTTGGGTTTCTGGAGGTTTCTGCATGTCATGGCCTATTTTCCTATGCATTCAACTACATGACCCTTGATTGTTGGTACTGATGTGTCCATTAACCTAGCGTTCTGTGAACAATAGGTACAGAGAGAAAAGTCACCTGCTTATCTGTCTGATCTTTCTGTTTCACTTATGGTTGTAGTTGTACATGTGATAGAAAACAAAGTCTTCTTCTCAGGGTCATGTTTAAGTTTAGGTTTCCGGGAATGTGGGTTTTTCTTCTTTTTGCCTTTTGCAATGCTAGGGATTGAAACCAGGGCCTCAACAAATGCTAGGCAAGTGTTCTGCCACTGGCCTACACCTCCAGCCCAAATTTAGGTTTCTGGATATGCGAAAAGAGGTATAGCAAATGCTCTCAGACACTTCCTGTCCCTGAGCTTACATACCTCGTAGCTCCAGGCTGCTGTCAGTTCCGGAGGAAGCCTAGAGCCGCAGCTCAATCAATACTCTCGGGGACACCTGACTAGCACACTTGCCATTTATAAGTGCCTTCCGTATCCATGTCATTCGAGTTTCCATGTAGCTCTGTATTGGAAGTTTTGGGGAAGTGTTCTAAATCCTGTGAGTGGAAAAGTTTAAGGATTGTGAGATCGTGGTCTCAGCTGATTGATGTATATTTTCAATTTAAAAATTACTCCATAGATGTATTTTATATCTGCGTTGGTCATTAGAAGATGACCGCTGTATGTTTTACTTTGTGTTCCACCTTAGCACAGAGGTTCTCAACCTTGACGACCACTGGCTTCATACAGGGAGCCTTATAACAACTCAGTGTGCACACAGGGTGTGGTGATGCACACCTATACTCCAACGCTCTGGAGGCTGAGCGGGAGGATGCCCGTGAGTTCAAGGCCAGCCTCAGCTACAGCGTGACACTCACTCTCAGAGAAACCAAAATATAAGTGTGCATACTTCACCCCTGGAGTGGCTCATTCGCTTGTCAGGGCAGGGCAGAGACAGAAGAGGATGCCGGCCCCACAGCTGCTCCGGAGAGGAGCTAGGGAGAAGCCCTGCTGCATTCCAAGTGGTAGGAGGAAGAGAGCACTCACTGGGGAAGAGTTCAGTGTTTCCTCAGGCTGGTGTTGGTGGCACAGGGGAGTGCAGAGATAGAGTAGCGTTTGTGCGGGATTCTGTGCTAGCCACGTTGACTGCCTTGACCTGCTCACAGCTGGGTAAGGCTGGCTCTTAATTTGGTGTCATCACCACAAATAACAGTAAACGAAGGACCCGAGTTCCTTGATCTGGTTGTCCCTGTGCTAAGGCCTGACATTTCTTCTTCAAGAGAAAAATTTTCTAAATTCATATGGGTTTGTTTACTACAAAACTTCTTCCTATGTCAGTTTAAGAATCATTTCCATTTAGCTGGGCAATGTTGCACATGCCTGTAATCCCAGCAGCTCGGGAGGTTGAGGTAAGGTCAGCTTGAGGCCAGAGGCAGCTTGTGTAACTTAGAGACCCTGTCTCAGAATTGAAAAAGGGAAAAGGAGTAGGGGAGCAGCTCAGTGGAAGAGCACTTCCCTAGCCTGTGCAAGGCCCTGGGGTCAACTCCCACTGCTGCCAAAGAAGACCCTCCTGTGATGGTTTTGTCTAAGACATCTGGGCCTGCTCAATCTGGTAAACATCTGGTGCTGGTTTTGAGTCCGCCTTACCAACATCTCTAACACTGCACACATGCTTTTGGTAACTTTAATAGTTAGTGTGTATTCTGTGGAGCATGGCAAGCCTCTCAATTTTTATCTGGTTTCTTTTAGATATAGAGAGTAGTGTTGCATGTAGTGAAAGAGCCAGTGATTTACTGTGGCCGCAAGAATCATTGATGAAGCTAAGAAAAGGGCTTATCACACTATTTATTTATTTTATCAAGTATAGTTTACGATCCTGTGTTTTAAGAATTTATCCATAAATTTTTATATTGGGAATAAATTTTGTGCTATCATAAACAACAACAAGGGTTTTATGGATACAAGCTTATATAATGCACCGTGAACCTGGGTGTGTTGGCACGTGCCTGTCATCCCAGCACTCAGGAAGCTGAGGCAGGAGGATCGACACCAGTTTGAGGCCAGCCTGGGCTACCCAGCAAGATCCTGTCTCACAAAGCCAAAAAAACAAAACAAAACACCTGAAATAAATTGAATAGCAATTCTCAAACTTTTATGTCTCCATACTCCTTTATAATCTTAAACAATTATCAGGGATCTCAAAGTGCTTTTGTCCGTGGGTTATATATTTGAATATTTACTACTGGTATGTTAAAAATTAGAACTGGGGCTGGGGGTGTAACTCAGTTGTAAAATGTGTGCTAGGCCCAGAGTTCAGTTGCTCCTACCACAAAAAGAAAGAAGAGGGAAGGAGGAAGAAAGAAAAAGCCTGAGAAAGTTAATATTATTAGTATTACTCGTGACATTGCACATACTTTATAAGTACTCTACCACTCGGCTGCACCCGCAGTCCTTTTTTTTTCTTTTTTCTTTTTTATCTTGAGACAGGGTCCTGCTAAGTTATGCAGACTGCCTCTGGCCTCAAACTTGCGCTCCTCCTGCCTCTGCCTCCCTAGTTGGTGGATTACAGGCATGCCTGGCTACTGCAAGCAGTTTTTTGTAATGAAAAATAACTCTCCTCTAATGAAAAAAAATTACTGAGAATGATGACGGCATTTTACATCTTTGCCAATCTCTTTAGTATCTGGCTTAATAGGAAGCAGCTGGGTTCTCATCCCTTGCATTCAGTCTGTTGTAATATCACACATCATGTAGCCTTTGGGAAACTCCACTATCACTCCTGAGAGAACGACAAGGAAAAGGGCAAGTAAATCCTAGTAGTGTTAGGGAAGCAATTTTAACTCAGAAACTCTCTGAAAGAGTCTTTGAGAATTGCTAGGGGTGAGTTATTTGATGATAAAAGAACTTTAGGATAAAGAACCTTAAGCTAGGTTTCTGAATTTGAAGATTATCTTGCCTTTGTTGGAAAAAAGTCTGACAAGAAAATACGACAGTCTTTGTCTTTAAGTAATATTTCCTTTGCACCTTTATTGTTGTGAAGGCATTCATTGCCCCTGACAAAGCCCAGAACACATTGTGAATAAGAGAACTCCATTTCATGTAGCCACTTCCTAGCACATCAGATTTCCTAGTACAGAGTTAGGGCATACTTTGGCTTTGCTGCTTTTTCAAAACTATCTTGCTGTACCTTTTAATTCTTCTGATTTCCAGTAGAGGCCACTTCATGTAACAGAAGAAGAGCTAAAACTAACGGCTGAGTTCTTTCTCTCCTAGCCCTTCACCGCAGGAAGATGGGCAGATTACGTTTGACGTCGAGATGCACACCAGCAGGGACCACAGCTCGCAGGTGTGTGTGTGCGTGTGTGGCCGTGCGCGTGTGTGTTATTCTGACTTACGGTAAGCAAATAGGAAAGACACAGCTTCTCTGAAGGATGCTTTGCTGTCAAAATGAATCACATTATGATGTACATTAAAAATTTCTAAAAAAAAAAAAAAAGGATGCTTTCCTGAAATGTGTTAAAGAAGATAGCTTTTCAGAATAGTTTGGAGCTGTTTAAAATGTAAAATCACTCAATTTCTGATTCCCAAATTTATTTAGGATAGCGTAGTTCTTACTGTATTTCTTTGTGTGTTTTATTGTTGCTGCTATTGTTTTGAGATAGATTCTTGCTCTGTAGCCCAGGCTGTCCTGGAACTCACTAAGTAGACCGGGCTGACCTTGAACTCATGTTGATCCTCCTGCCTCAGCCTCCTGAGTGTTGCGATTATAGGTGTGCATCACCACACCCTGTGTGCACACTGTTTTTTTAAAAGGCTCCCTGCATGAATCTAGTGGGTAGTCAAGGCTGAGAACCTCTGTGGTAAGGTGGAACACAAAGTAAAACATACAGGGGTCATTTAGGGGTTACGAGCATGCACCACCATGCCCAGCTTTTCTTGTACTTCTTTACAGCTAAGGATTAGGGCCCTTCCACCCCAGAAGAGTTGGAAAATTCTTGTCTATAATATATTATCCCAATATTCCAGGCTAGTTTCTTGAGTTTATAAATAGAAAAACTGAGATGGATGTGTTATTTTGGGGCACAGAATAAATGAAAATGAGGGTTGTGTTAGAACCAGCTGTGAAAACTGTGTCTGAAATCAAAGCAGTGACTTTTGAGATTAGTTTCAGTAGCTAGAGAAAAAATATTCATCTTAATTTTAGGCAGGCCTCCTTGAGTTAAGGAAGATAAATATAGTTCACTAGGAGTTGACATGGTTGGAAATATAGATGGATATAGTATTAAAATCTACAAAGGTTTATGTGATAAAACTTTAAATATGAGTATATAATTATTGGTCATGACTTAGAATATTCATGGACATCCCTTGCCCTTATTAATGGGTCAGATCACCTGAAAGTGTCATTAGAATACAAATTCTTAAGGATAGGAACCATTCTTTTTCTCTTGTGTTAAGATGCTTGAAAAATACTGTGTGAATGTTTAAATGAGGCATAGTAAATACTTTAAGTTTTTGGCACTGTTATGTGATCCTGGCCTTTGCACTAAAATATTTTGCCTCTTATTTTGGATCTAAGCCATTTTTCTATCTAGAGGGCCACAATTTCTCCGTATTTTGACTGTTTTCTATTTTTGCTGGTCTCTGAAACCCGAACAATCTGTGTTTTGAATACTAATTGATTTTATGATGTGTTTTATTCTATAGAGAATCTAATAATTGAAGGGTTCTCATGTAGTAAGATGATCTGACTGGAGTTGTCAGCTCACTGAACTGATGCATGTGAATTTGGCTACATGCAGTAAGCCCTAAGTTAGAACAAGTCCTTAAAGTTTCCATGGCAAAAAGTGTACCAAGGATCCAACAGAGAAACAAAGTTAATTCTGTGTTGTAATCTCTCCTGAGGAAGCTGTCTTCAGTCCTGTTGGCTTTTGCACAGACAGGTTGAAAGTCCTTTCCAACATGTGTCCAATGTTTGCTCAATGGGAAGCTCCATAAAATAGTTCTGAAGTCACGTAAGTGGAAGGTAATGCAGCCTCTGGCCCTCCCACCAATAGTCAAATAGACGGGTAGCTCTAAAAATCCCTGCAGGACGGAAAACACCTTGATTAAACCGTGTTTCCCAGGCCCATTTGATCTTAGATTTCCCGCTACACACATACTTTCTCTTTACTGTCCCAGTAACCAGTGGGACACTGATATGTGCAGTCCTGACTCATGAAATGGCAGATACTAGACTTAGCTGGTCATTGAATTTACGTGGAATTCTCGAGCTGAATGCATCCAGCCTAGAGTTCTAAAGAAAGTTTTAAAATTCAGGAGAGAAAACATAAGGTATTTGGCTCTGTGTCAGGTGATGGTAGTATGCCAGTGTAATCCCTGTGCAGGAGCAAGTACCTGAAGGAACACGGGCTGTTAGCAAGCGGAGGGTAAGCTGTTCTGACGGCCTTCAAGCAAGGGCAGGTTTTGGCAAAAGCAGTCCAACTCCTGTAAGAAAAACATTCTGTTTGTCCAGTAAGACTTTGAATGAGGGCTCTGGTACTTAAACCTTTAGAAAGCTTTAACATTGCTTTTTTAAAAAAAAATTGAAGAAATTAAAAATTAATTACCTAAAGATTGGAGAAAATGAATGTTTTTAATGAAAAAGAAGGAAATTTAGGCATAGAAAACAGGTGATAACAGTTGACAGAGGACTCTCCTGACGCCACATCTTACAGAGCGTTTTCATGTGCATCTATGAGGAGTAGCTGACACTTCCAGGCTTTTCTGGGAGGAGCAGGGGAAGGCACCAGTCAGTGTTCATGAGATCTGTGCCAGGTGCCGCATTCATTTAAAAAATGCTCCTCACTTTTAGTGTCCTCAGCCCAGTGAGAGAGGAGACAGTGGGAAGAATGAGGCTATGTTCTAAGTAAGTTACTGACCTAAGATGACAGAGTGAGGAAGTGTGGGGGCCAGGGTTGAAAGCAGATCTGAGCCGCTGGCCCCTGTCTTTTTTTTTTTTCTTTTCTTTTTTTCCTTTTTTTGGTGGTACTGGTGAGCTGAACCCTGGGCCATGCCATATATATATATGTGTGTATATATATATATGTGCATATATATGTATATGTATGCATATATATGTATGTATATATATACACACACATACACATATAATATATATGCATATAATATATATGCATATAATATGCATATATATGCATATTGTATATATTATATGTATATATGCGTGTGTGTGTGTGTATAAATATGTACTTTTTTGTGGGGGGGGTGGGGTACTGGGGGTTGAACCCCAGGGCCTCGCACTTGCATGCTCGCAAGTGCTGGAGCACTGAGCTGCACCCTCAGCCCATGTTTTACTTTTTGAGACAGTGTCTTGCTAAGTTACACAGACTGCCTCTCATCTCAAACTTGTGATCCTCCTGCCTCCACCTCCCAAGCCGCTGGGATTATGAGTGTGCCACCACGCCTGGCCGGCCATGCACGTCCTTTGCAAGTGCTTTACTACTGAGCTGCACCCCAGACCCTTTTTATTTTTTTGAATTGAGACAGGATCTTGCTAATTTACGCAGGCCTCCTCTGGCCTTGAGCCTGTGGTCCTCCTGCCTTGGCCTCCTGAGTTGCCAGGATTACTGGTGTGCTCCAGCACACCTGGCTGGCCCCCATTCGTTTTATGAAATGATCCTCTGAGTGGAGCAGGTCATGGGAGAGGGCACGAGGACATGGATATGAACAGACATGTCTGCTGTGTTACTGCGTGAGGATTCCTGAGGAGACACATTCAGGAAGAAGAGCATTCAGACTACTTTGAGGATGATAGTACTTAACGAGTCTCCATTTCACTGCTGGAAACTGCGTCTTGCTGACAGTTTTGCGCTGTTCCAGGACCAGAGAGCCCAGCACAATGGAGAGTGTCATTGGAAGATGATCCAAACTGGAAATAATTCTCTTTCCATCTTGTAAAACTATGGTTCAAGCAGGGCATGGTAGTACATGCCTGTCATCCAGCAAGTTGGGAGGCTGAGGCAGGAAGATCACAGGTTTCAGGCCAGAGGCAGCCTGCACAACTCAGTGAGACCCTGTCTCAAAATTAAAACAAAATAGGCTGGGGATACAGCTTACTGGTAGTGTTTACTTGCCACAAGGCCCTGGGTTCGATCCCCAGGGCTGAAAAAAACAAAAACAAAACTGTGGTTCATTTGGATATGGATCACGGAATGCAGCTTAACATCCACGCAGTTAGAGACCTAAGCCAACTTGGCGTGGGCCAGAGTAGGGAAACTTAAGTGGTTTGAAGATAAGGGGCATCCACGGAAGAAGTCTGAGGTGGGCAGATTCTTACCTGAGCAGGTGTAGCGGGAGAGGGGATACTGATTCAGCATGAATCTTGCAGAATTAGATTAAGGACACTTTTACCCTATTCTGGCATTCTAAGCCTTGGAAGGTGATTTAAAACCTCGAATTGGCAAATGGAAGGTGAATGGAAGGAAGCGCAGAGCAGCAGTGGGTGAGGGGAGCTTGCCCCTCTTATTAACACAAGCATTAAAATAAGGTTAGACACTTATTTGGAGTTTTGTCTTTTTAAAATACTACTAGTCCACAGATAACTTGGCTTCACTCAGCTGAGAGAAAAATCACATCATTGTTTGGAAAAAAAATTAGAGCATAAAATTTTACTGCATGTTCGCGCTGTTGGAAAGTATGAAATACTCACTTGTTCACACATGCAGGCACACGTCAGTGAGCAGCGAGAGACAGGGCAGGCCCCAGGAGGAGACGGTAAATAGAGAGGACCTGCAGTCGGGCTGGGGGTGTACAGCTGAGCGGGGCAGCCCTTGCCTTGGGTGTGCAAGGCCCTAGGTTTGAACCTCAGCACCGTAAAAAACCAGAAACCAAATGACCTGCAGTACGATAAACAGTCGGAGACTGTGCACACAAACTGATCTGTACAGAAATTGTAACCATTTTGTTGTTTTTGATTGAGGATGAGTTCATTGTTACTCCAAAGAGCCCACTCATGGTTCTGAGTAATCTCAGTCCCTAATGGAAAAAGCTGTCCTCAGTGCCGCATTGTGTCGTTCAGTGGAATTTGCCAAGTTCAGCAGAACCAGATAAGGATGATACTGGCAGCAGCGGTGGACGTCTGCGGGGCTTCTGCTCTGCGTGTCCAGCCTGGCTTGAGCCCCTTCCTGGGGCAGCTGTGCCACCGAGACCTCAGTGTGTTGGAAAAGAATTCTATGAACACATCAGGCTTCGTGTTTCCCACCCACCCCCGGCAAAGGGTGAATCCTCGTCAAACAGAATGAAAATCAGAACAGTTCTTAGTTTGAGACCCTTCAGTTTGGAGTCATAGCCTCACCGTCCTTAAAACGGAGTGAATAATACTCTGTCATTTCCAAAGCTTGCTGGGCGTGGTGACATGCACCTGTAATCCCAGCACTCAGGAGGCCCAGGCCAGAGGATCTCAAGTTGGAGGCCAGCCTGGGCTACATAGTGAGACCCTGTTTCAAACTGTCCCCCGCCCCCACATAAAAGCTTTTGGAAATGTTATGTGTTCTTAGTCTAAATCATTACCTGAAAGCTTAGGCTATCACTAGCAATAAAAAGAACTTATTTTTGCTGGAAACAATGGTATATGCCTATAATCCCAGCGGCTTGGGAGGTAGAGCCAGGAGGATCACGAGTTTGAGGCCAGAGGCAGCCTGTGTAATTTAGCAAGATTCTTATCTCAAAATATAAAGTAAAAACTGGGCTGCAGTTGCAGCTCAGTGGTAGAGTGCTTGCAAAGCATGTGTGTAAGGCCATGGGTTCAACCTCTGAGCACAAAAAAAGAAAACCAGGAAGTATGTTTTTAGGTTTTACATGTTGATTTTCTTTCTTCACTCAGCATATAATTATTTTTATTAGCATATATTTTATAAAATAATGGATTTCATTATGACACTTTCATAGGTATATAAAGTCCTTTGATCATATTCCCTTCCCCCCACTTACCCCCCTGTCCCCTCCCACTGAACCCTTTCATCTTCCTAAATAATCCCCTTTCTACTTGCATGTCTTTTCAGAATTTCTTTTTCATTTATTTGGTACAATAGATGCTAAATTCTGACTCAGTTTAATATAGATTATTCCTAAAAACTTTTGGCTAACATAGTTTCAAAACCTTGGGAAATACTTAGTTAGGGGTTTATCAAAAAAATAGAATCTCCTTCCAGAGAGTAAAACCTAGTGCTTAAGAGTGAGGGCCTTAGAGACATTTTGCCTGGGCTTGAATTCTGGCCCTGCTGCTTACTGGTTGTAGAATCTTGGGCAACTTACGTAAGCCATGCCTTACTTCTGTCCTGTAAATGGTATTTCAACAGTTCATATTTTATAGACTTGATTGCAGGGTAAAAGTTAATGTATGTGAGGTACTGAGAATGGTGTTTGTCTCTCTAAATGCTCAGTAATGCTGTGAGTTATTTTGCCGTATCTCCCATGTACTCCCACTTTTATTTTTGTTGACATGTCCTTCTTGGAATGTTCCCTTTTTTATTTTTTATTTTATTTATTTATTTATTTTTTGTGTTACTGGGGGTTGAACCCAGGGCCTTGCGCTTGCATGCTTTGCAGGTGCTGGACCATTGAGCTGCACCTCCAGCCCATTGTTTTACTTTTTGAGACAGGGTCTCGCTGAGTTACGCAGACTGCCTCTGGTCTCGAACTTGCAATCCTTCTGCCTCTGCCTCCCCAGTGGCTGGGATTACAGGGGTGCACCACCACACCTGACTCCTTTATTTACTTTTTAGTAAATGAAATTTACTAAAAATTTAGTAAAATGAAAATTTTAAATAGATATGAAAATGGGAATAATAGAGTAACTCCACATAAGTATTTTGATAACTTTAGCAGTTATCAAGACTCTCCATGCTTTAGTTATTATATCCCAAAACTCAGTGTTTTCAAGGTCACTGTCAGTGATTAGGTATAACAACAGTCAAGCTCACCTCAGTTCTTTCTAAGATACGCAGTGGTGTTAGATCATTTTTGTCAGCCTTTTTAGAAGAAACTGTGTCTTACATAAAAATTACTGATGTATAACCCTATGAGTTTTGTTTTCTGTTCAGATTTGTCTTTGTTTTAGAAGGAATTACTCTTCCTTTTTAAACCTTTTTTCCTCCCATTCGTTACAGTCAGAAGAAGAAGTTGTAGAAGGAGAGAAAGAAGTTGAAGCTTTGAAGAAAAGTGCAGACTGGGTATCAGACTGGTCCAGTAGACCTGAGAACATTCCACCCAAGTGCGTTCTCCCACGCTGCTTCTCAGTGGGCACTCTTGATCTGTCTCATGCGCTATGTGCAGGGGGCTGGTATCACCCCCAGCGTTTCTAACACCTGCCTCTGAATTTCTCTCCCAGGGAGTTCCACTTCAGACACCCTAAACGTGCAGTGTCCCTAAGCATGAGAAAAAGTGGAGCCATGAAGAAAGGGGGCATTTTCTCTGCAGAGTTCCTGAAGGTGTTCATTCCATCTCTCTTCCTTTCCCATGTTCTGGCTTTGGGGTTAGGGTAAGTATCCTTATACTCCTCAAGTCTGTCCATTCCTTCCACCCTCGTCTTGTCTTGTCAGTTGTAAGAAGTGCATGTGAAAGCAATTTGTATTGCTTTGCTTTTAGTGTTTTCAGTGCAAACTGAACCTAAGAATGATTTAAATTTAATACACAATTGGTCTACCAATAATAAGAATAGGGTTTTTTCCCTTGTTTGAAAATAAGAGGCCAGGTGCAGTGACTCAGGCCTGTAATCCCAATGACTGGGGAGACAAAGGCGGGAGAATTGCAAGTTTGACGCCAGAGACAGCCTGCACAACTTAAAGAGACCCTGTCACAAGATAAAAAATAAAAAATGGGGTAGGAGTGCAGCTCAGTGGTAGAGTACTTGAAAAGTATGTCTCAGGCCCTGGGTTCAACCCCCAAGTACAGCAAAAAAAAATAAATAAAAAGAAAAGATGTTCATACCAATGGGTGGTAACTTTTGAGTGGGCTCTTCTATGATTTATTTTTCTTTCTTAAGTTTTGTGTTGTTTAAAATTTAAGCTGAGATCCATGGTATGTGCTTATAATCCCAGCAAGTCAGGAGGCCAAGGCAGGAGGATCTTGAGTTCAAGGCCAGCGCAGCCTACAACTTAGTGAGACCTTGTCTCAAAAATAAAAGATAAAAATAGGGGAGGTACTGGGGGTGCAGCTTACTCTTGGAGTGCTTCCTAGATATGAGAGGCTCGGGGTTCAACCCCACCCTACTAGAAAAAAAAATTAGCTAACCTTGGATGTTTATAAAGTAAGTTAATCTTTAGCATGTAAACTTTGGAGTTAATGCAAAGTGTTTTTTCCCCTGATGGTGTAATATACCATTACACTACATAGTTCTTGAGTCAAACTTATAGGCTGGTTGTGGGTACGCCCTTGCTCTTTTAACTTTGTAGCATTTTCCTTTATTGTAAAATTAACATCATATTTGCCAGTAATCGGTTAATATTTCAGGCATGTCTTTTAAATCAATTGCTTGTTATCTTGATTAGAACATTTGAGGAAGTATACTTCTGAAAGATTTTAGGAGTAAGCAGTAGCTGTTACTTTGTTTTCCAAGTTGTATCTGTTACACTCTTTAAGCGTGCTCAGTGGGCCATTTTCTGTGTATGATAAACAAAAGGTGGATCAGCCCTTGTCTTCTCAGTAAGGAGCTCAGCATAGCAGAGAGAGATTGGCATCACAAACAGGAGAATATGTATGCACCTTTCCCCACATCCTCTTGCCTTTCCTGGTTGCGCCATCTGTTTTGGGAGGACAGCAGTAATAATCAACAAGCAGCAATGGAGGAGGCTCTCGTGCTAGAAAGGAGGGTATGAGTGCCGTGTGACAGGAGTAGGAGCAGTTCCCTTCTGCTCAGTAGGGTATTTGCCCTCGAGATTTGGTTTCGTGCCTTAGAGTCTCCAGACTGTTCTTCTTGCGTTCAATAAGTACAGCTGTAGATAAATGTAAAAAGAGGATTTAAAAAATAAGTAGCTTTAGCCAGGCGCCTTGGCGCACAGTTGTAATCCCAGCGGCACGGGAGGCGGAGACAGGAGGATCGCAAGTTCGAGACCAGAGTCAGTCTCCGTAATTTAGTGAGACCCTGTCTCAAAAAGTTAGAAAAAAAATGGGCTTAGGGCACAGCTCAGTGGTCCAGCACTTGCACAGCATGCAGGCTCGAGGCCCTGGGTTCAACCCCCAGTACCGAAAAACACTGTTAGCTTTCATTTTTTTGCTTGTACAGAGCACCCAAGTGATTTGGCATGTGACTGTATCTTGGTATCTGAAAGACCAGCAGAGCTTCTTGTCCTCCAAAAACAAACATCTCAAAAGAGGGGCCCCTGCCTTACGCCTTGAAGGAGTCTGTTCTTTGACTTTGCTTCGTCTCATCACTGCCATGTTGTCTAGTCCTGGCTGAATGAGAAACAGAATCTGAAAAAGCAGTGTGGCTGGCCTGGGAACTGGTGGTTCAGAATCAGCGGCCCCCAGGCGTGGAGCTCGTTGATAGAGCATTTGCCCGGCATGTGCAAGGGTCTGGGTCCTCAGCACCACACACACACACAAAGTGAGGGACGGTTTCAAGATGCCAGGTAGCTGTGCACATTATACCTCGAGACAAACGTGGCCAGGCTGGTAGAGAACCATGGTGCCCACTGAAAGACGGTCCTGTCTGCTTCCTTTCAGCATCTATATCGGAAAACGACTGAGCACACCTTCTGCCAGCACCTACTGAGGGATGGAATAGCCCCCGGAAGTGCGCGTGGCCTGTGAAGTGGGGTATTGTCACCGTAGTTTATTTGAACTTGGACTGTTGTAAGCATGACCCAACCTACCACCCTATTTTTACATATCCAATTCCAGTAACTCTCTCAAATCCAGTATTTTACTCAGACTCTGTTGAGGCATTTTACTAACCTTGTTCCCTTTTTGGTCTGTAAGACACTTTAGAATTTCCTAACAGAGTTTACTGTTGTTTAGAAATTTGCAAGGGCTTCTTTTCTGCAACTGCCACCAGCAGATTATAATTTTGTCACCAACGCTCTTGTCTCCTGTTAAGTACCACCAGAATTAGACCCACACCATTCATCAAAGAAATTTTACTCTGGCCATGTAACAACCATCTCTCTCTTAAAATGAGGTCAGGTTAGCCAGTAATACTATAAAAGCTTTGTTGTTGTTCAGTTTTTGTTTTGTTTTCCAAGACAAAGACAAGCTTCCCTAAGCTTGAATTTATAGTTATTAAAAAGAAAACAAAAACAAAAAGTAAGACGTAAGGAAAAACAAACATACTGGGCAATAAACAATTATTTTAAACCAGCTTCGGAGCCACTTTTTTCTAAGCCTCCTCCTAGCGCCTTTAATTTGTAGGAGGCAGGCTGTGTAAATGATAGGTAGGAAATAGAATGAGGACTAATTTACATCAGCAGATTTTCATACTAGCGTGCTGTAGTGCTGTCTTTTCTATGGTATAAAATCTTTATTTCTGATGAGGAATGTCTCAGGCCTAGACATATATGAAATTGCTTTTGAGATTTTTGTGTGTGTTTGGTATTTCATGTGTTAACTGCATGTGAAGTTTTCATAATTTTCTTTAAAACTTTTTTTATTCTTTTTTTTTTCTTCATTTTTTTTCTCTAAGAAGAGACTTTGGAGCGAGTCCATTTCATGGTGTTAATACAGGCTTCTTGTTTTAGGAAGCTTCACTTACACTCTGAAGCCTTTAAACTCTGAAGACATTTGCTTCAGAATTATTCCAAGCACTTGCATAACTTTGAAAAGCAGTCGTGGGTTGTGGGGACACTTGACAGAGTTCTGGAAAGATGCCATCGTTCCCTCCCGATCCCTCATGCCCCGGTGTTTACTCTGCAGTCTTCCCAAGGTGTCCCGGTGACCTGCAGGCCCCGGTCAGGTTCTCACGTCGCCATCTCTTCAGTTAGGGTAAACTCTTGACGTTCCCGGAAGCTCAGCAGATTCCTTCAGCGAGAGACTTTGTTTCTAAAATGTGAAGCTTTAGGACCAAATTGTTAGAAAGCATCAGGATTACACATGATTGCAAGGGGGTTTTGTTGGTTTCAGAACATTGCAGCCTGACTCTGAAGGATACTACTATATGTTTTATATATAAATACTGTTTATGATATAGACATTGCTATTGAATATTTAGAGAACCCTTGTTAATTTTAAAGTTAGCAGTCTATAAAGTGCAACAGGTTGACTTGAATGAAAACACTTATGACAGCCAGGTTTACCAATTTGCAGAAACTAACTCCTCTCTCCCGTCAAGGTTTGTAAACTCAATGTGTAATAATGGAAAATAGCACAAATAAAACAAAAAAATTAATTTCTCTCTTTTTTTCAAGGACATAGCTGGCTATTGTTAAGAGAGATGATATATTCAAAAGAGTGTCTGAATTATTTTGTTTTTTTTTTCTAGCATTTGATCTCTAAATAATTTTGGACCTCTTATTATACCTTGTTTCTGTCTTACTTTTGAGCCTGGTAACACTTGATTTGCCTTCTAACCTATTTATTTCAAGAGTTCATATTCGAATTTCTTTGGGAAGAAAGTAAATCCAGTGGCCTACTGTTTTTTGAAAAGCAGAATAAAATTGGAAAGGCTGGTAAAGCTAAACTGCTATAGTATATGATTTGTATTACAATTGGTATGGAAGAGAAAAAGAAAATTATACTTAACTTAGAGTAATTTTTTATAGGTAGTACATTGCCTCTTTCCAATTAAGTAGCAATTTTATCATTGAACTGAATATACTTATGGTTTTTTCCAAAACTGAATATAAATTAAGTTTTTCCATTTTTCTTAAAGTGTCTGGGAAATTATGGCATATTAGCTAAAACATGAATCTATCATCACAGTAGAACTGGTCATAAGATGAGCTCACGTAGTGTTTATTGGTGGCCCTAACGTACGGGATGCACGCTTATTATGCTCCTACCCAGACTTCTAGTGAGTGAAAGCAGATCGTCTGATTGGAAAGAATTCAGCAATTAACAGTTACAACTTTACAATTAATGTTCAAAAAGCTTTATACCTGTTTACAATTTGGGGATGAAAAGCAGACTTTATTTTTCTTATGTTTGATGAAAACTGGCTTAAAATATTTACAAATAAAACCAGGAGCAAAACTGCACAAACCTTGTACATTGAAAAACGCGACCAGTGACCTTGATTGCAGTAAAAACAGTCAAAAAAATGATAATTGAAGACTTAGCCAGTGAAATGAATTTCTGAATGAGCCGGTTGTTGAAATTATTGAAATTAACTGAGCCAAAGTGATTATGCATTCTTCATCTACTTAGTTAGCACTTTGTATCATTATATACAGTTTACAATACATGTATAACTTGTAGCTATAAACATTCTGTGCCATTAAAGCTCTCACAAAACTTTGTCAGTATGTCATTTTTATGTCTCATGTTGCCTGGGAGTTTAGAGGTGGCGAGGCCGCCTGTACCTATGTAACACTCTGTCCGCTGTGGAGTCCCTGAACCCCAGAGCACCTCTCTGCTAGGAGAGCCGTGACCACGTGGGGTGTCACTGAGAAGAGCTGCCGCCAGAGAGGGTGAAGCACAGCGCCTGTGGCCCTCAGAGCATTGTTCCACCGGGTGGCCGCAGGTGTGACCTCAGTGGAGCGGACAGGCTGAATGACAAGCAGAAGAGAACCACAGAGGGCCTCGCAGGGAGCCGGGGCTGCGGCGCATTGGTAGAGCCACATTGGTAGAGCGTGGGGTTGGCATAAATGAGGCCCCGGCTTCCTCCTCAGCACCACACAAACTCAGTGCGGTCAGTTCTCTGCATCTACAGCTTCCACGTTTGTGATTTCAACTAACTGCAAATGGGAAATTTGGAAAAAATTTGCTTCTGTACTGAACCTGAAGAGACTTATCTTGGGTTTTTTGGTCATTATTCCTTAAACAATACAGTTCAACAACTATTTATGTAGCATTTGCATTGCATTAGGTATCGCAGGTCATTGAGAGGTGATTTAAAATACATGGGAGTAGATTTCAGTATATATTCACTGTTAACACATACAGGTCATGGAGGTAGAAGGGGCCTATGTAGGGAATAATAACTAGAGAAAAGAGGAGGGGCAAGAAGAAAGGGCAGTGGGAGAAAAGAAGGGAAATACTGCATGCTGCCCCTTAGGCAAAATTGCAATGTATATACACATAGATAGGCTGGGAGGGCGCAGCTCTGCACTCTTGAGGACCAGGTTTGATCCCCCGCACCGCCGAAATGGGAGAAGGATGTGGCAGTCCACTCCCAAAGCAATCCTGAAACAAATCAACCATTGAAAACCCTTTGAGGGTAGCTATCAGTCAGACCTGACTCAGCATCTAACAACAACAGAAGCATATGTAGATAGATACACACCCAAACAAGATGAGCAAGTAGAAGGGGGACCATTGGTGAGGAGGGAGGGGAGCATGAGCCGTGTACAGTGAAATGCACGTGTGGTAATGACATGAAACCCCTTACTATGTACATTAAAAATTACTAATAAAAAATCAGTAAAATACACGAGAGGATTGCATATGTCATATGCATACACTACGCCATTTTATCCCCGGGACTTGAGCATTTGCAGATTTTAGTATCACGTGGTGACCTGGACCTGGTCCATCCAGGGGACAGGGTTGGCTGTGCTCAGCTCCACAGCTGAGGTGTGCTCAGACACACAGAATGTTTAAATTGGAAGGAGGGTTACAGTAAAAGACACAGTCTCATTAAGCCCCTCAAAATACTCCTTCCCGCTTTGAACACACTTAACCCCATCGTTCTTGCCACTAGGTGAAGCAGTCCTGGAAATCTTTCATGAGTGTCTTTAGTTGTGCCATTGTGGCTGCCATCGATTTGGAACGTGGACCTTTCGTGGTCATTTTGATTTGGGGGAGAAGCCAGACATGGTGTAGTGCTGGAGCTGGCGAGTAAGGTGAGGAAACGCCCTGATGTCTTTGACAGAAGTTGCTGTACCTGAAGTGATAATGTGACATAGAGTGGTGTTACGGGAGATACAACTAAAGACACTCAAGAAAGGACTTCAAGAATTGCTTCAGGAAGTGGTGAGAATGATGGGATAAGTGTGTCTGAAGATGGAGTGTTTTGAGAGAGGCTAATGGCAGTGTCTTTCGTTGTCAGGTTCCACTGTGTTGGTGTCCTGACTCATAGTGACCCTGTGTACAACGGGCGAAACGCTTGTGCTTCTCTACTATTCATAGGGTTTTCAATGGCTGATTGCGTTGGGTGTGCGTTGACAGGTCCTTCTCCCAAGTCTATAGCACCTGGTGTTCCCAGGCAGTCTCCCATCCGAGTACTAACCAGGATAGATAGACCCTGCTTAGCTTCAGAGATCTGATGGGATCAGACGTCACAGTGGTACAGCTGTAGGATTGAAGACATTACGCCAAGTGAAATAAGCTAGTCACGAAAAGTTAAAGGGTATGTGATGTTGCTACGAGTCGGATACTGACTTGATGGCACCTAACAACAACAACATGATGTCACTTACATGAGGTGCCTGTCCGTGCAGCTCAGTGGGATACATTGGACACCCCTGTGCTTAAAGACATAGTTATCATTCCATAGCATTTTGCCCCAGGAGCATTTGTAACTACCTTTGCAGTGAAAACCTTTCTGTGCTGGGCACAGTGGCGCACGCCTATAACCCCGGCGGCTTGGGAGGTGGAGGCAGGAGGATCACAAGTTCAGGACCAGAGGAAGTGTGCGTGACTTACTGAGACCCTGTCTCAAGAAGTAAAAAAAATGGGCTGAGGGTGCAACTCAGTGGTCCAGCACTTGCAGAGCATACAGGCACAAGGCCCTGGGTTCAACCCCCCAGTACCACAAAAAAAAAAAAAAAAAATACTTTCCATATTTGCCAAAGAGGTTCTTCAGGTCAGCAGCTTTGGAATTAGAAGAAAGTCCACTAACTCAGCTTTTCCTTTGAGCTTCACGGCTCTCCCCAGTACTAACTTCCACTTCCTGTGTGATCCTCCGATGATGTCTTGCTGTCTTTGGATTCCTTTGAAGAGCTCCTTGCTTGACCAGAGGCCCCAGGAGAGGTGGGCCCTTTCTTCCAAGTGTCATTTCCTTTGTGTCCAGGGTTTCTTTTCTTAGGACCTTCTCAGGCTTCCTTCTCACTGGTCACCATTGAGCAGTCTTCCTTCTTACCGCCCTCGTGGGCCATGTTCATGTCTCAGTGCTTGGTTTCCTTCTCCAGGCTGTGTGGCACTGTCCTGGCCCACTATTGGCCGACTCACCTTAGAATCTGTAATTTTCACCTGATTCTGAGAGGTCATCATCATCATCAAAACCCAGAGGGATGGTATCTTCATCCTGGGCTGTGACAGATGTCACCCTCTGCTGCTTTCCCAGGCACATGAGCTTCCACCTCTTGGCGCCATGTGATCAGCCTTAGCTGGGTTCCGTCTGAAGGAAGAGGTTTAGATGCTTTTTGTGTGCCGTGGCCCGCACCTGCTGCATCTTCCTCATTTTCTTTTCCCTCGCCTTGGGCAGTTAGAAAGGTATCATCTGCCGGGTGCAGAGGCGACTCAGGAGGCAGAGGCAGGAGGATGGCGGGTTTGAGGCCACAGGCAGCCTGTGTAATTTAGCGAGGCCCTGTCTGAAGATGAAAAATGGCCTGGGGTGCAGCTCAGTGGTAGAGTGCTTGCAAAGTATGTGTGAAGCCCTGGCTTTAACCCCCAAGTACTCCCCCAACACACACACACACAAAATCTTCAGCTTCAATTTCCCAACTTTTTTTTTTTTAACTTTTTTTGGTAGTTTTTAATGTTCAACTTAATAGATCTCATTATGCTATTTCCATGCACATATTTTATTGTATGTTGCTCACACTTCCCCTGTACCCTCTTATGACCCCCCTGCCATCCTTCCCCTCCCCACCAGTGGTCGCCCTTCTACTTGCATGTCTTTTTTGTGAGTATAATACCTATATATCTACATCCTGATATTGCCGTAAGGGCAACATACGTGATGTTTCCTTTCTTTTCTCCCATTACCCTTTCTTCTTGCCCCCTCCCCCTGATCGTCAATCCATTGTCTTTCCTCCCTACTTAGGTCTCCTCTCCTGTCACAATCAGTTTCCTGACTTTTGATGACCTTTTTTTCTATCTCTTCTGTTGCTTCTGTCTCTCTTAATCCAGGAGCTTCCTTGTGCTTTTGTGCACACAGCTCCTCAAATGTACATTTTGTCCTCCATGGTCACCAAGTTCTTCGGAGCCCCTTAGTTCTCGTTTCCATCTGGTTCCTGTGCCTCTTGAGTTTCCAATTCAGTGTCTCCACAGGAGCCTCTCTACTCACTTCAGCTGCTCCTCATGTTTTTCTTGCTTGAGTCAGGAGACAGCACTGTCTGGACTCCACTGGTGCCTAAGTCCTGCTGCTTCCGCTGGGTCCTGAGATCCGTGACCCTTGGATGGTCTTTTTACCTTCTGCCTGCCAAGCACCAGGGCAGCAGCCATCTTAGAAGGGCTGTGGGCAGCCCCACAGCTTTTAGAACTGGGATTTGTTGGGGCTGGGGATGTAGCTCAGTGGTG
Organism: Pedetes capensis; assembly: GCA_007922755.1. Lineage (NCBI taxonomy): Eukaryota > Metazoa > Chordata > Mammalia > Rodentia > Pedetidae > Pedetes > Pedetes capensis. Next base: position 221,520 of record VMDO01000446.1, on the reverse strand, counting down.
GAGCACTTTGAGGCCCTAGGTTTGCTCCCCAGCACCGAAAAAAAAAAAGAAAAAGTTAATCCATTCTTCTATGTCACTTTTTGCCTGAGAGAGGTGACCAAGAGAGGAGTTAAAAGTTTCTAAAATCAGTATAATATCTGTAGTTTTCCTTTGTTTTTATTTTAAATAATTTGTTATCATGCTATGCAAGACCTAAGGATTTATGACTTCTCCGTATAAATCACAAAGCTAGACTCGGGCAACTTCCACCTACCTAGGAGGCTGAGGCAGGGGGATTGCTTGAGGCCATGAGTTCTGGCCAGCCTGGGCAATATAGACTACATTGCAAAACAAAAACATGCATAAAACAAACCTTTGTTTCATTCATAGTTTACATTTTGAGTTCTCCTTTGCATGATAAATTTATTGCCTCTGGTTTGCCTTTTTTTTTTTTTTTTTTTTTGGTGTGTGTGTGTGTGTGTGTGTGTGTGTGTGGTATAAGAAGCCTGCACTCAGGGCCTCACACTCTGGGCTGCACCCCAGCCCAGATTTATTTATTTATTTTTTTCTTTTGAGATAGGATCTCCCTAAATGATGCAGGCTGCCTCTGGCCTCTAACTCACCATCCTCCTGTCTCTGCCTCCCATGTTGCCGGGATGACAGGCATGCACCACTGCACCAGGCATGCTCTGCTTTTGTGTTCCATTCATTTCTTTATCCAGTAAATAACACTGTGCCTCTAGTATGTGCCAGGTCCTTTTCTGGGTGCTGCGGACATAGAGGCAAACAGACTAGCCTGCGGTGGTGGTTGTTAGGTGCCGTCGAGTTGGTATCCTACTCATAGCGACCCTCATAGGGTTTTCAACAGCTGTTTCAGGTATTGCCTTTAGAGTGGATTGCCAGGTCCTTCTCCCATTTTTGCGGTGCTGGGAATTGAACTCAGGACCTCAGAGACTGCAGCGCAGAGCTCTACCAACTGAGCTAAATCCCAGCCCTGCGGTGGTGAGTGCTTTCTAGTGCAGAGAGAAAGTAAAACAGGATAAATATGGAAAATGTATTTATACACGACATGTTATGCATATGCCATGCATATGGTATATAGTGTTTTATATGATGTGAATGCCAGCCCCTTGCCCTTTAGAGTGCCCACAGATCCACAGGCAGATGGTTGGCAGAAGTATAATGGAACTGCGAGGAAACTTGGGGACCCACCCCAGGCCAACTGAATTCGCATTTGCGTTCTAGCAAAATGCCCAGGTGATTCACACATACTCGAGTTTGTGCCAAGTGCTAAAGAGAAAACGAAGCAACAAAGGGGTTAAAGACGGGGCGTGAGTGAGGGGCGGGGTCTGCGGGTTTTAGACCGGTTTGAGGGTGTCTGGGAAGCAGGCAAGGGGAGTTCTGAAGGAGGTGAGGATTGAAGCCCAGGAGAAGGCGAGAAATGGCAGCTGCCGAAGCGAAGACCCTGGGAACCGAGGCCCGGGCTGGCTGTTCCAGAGACGCTGGAACAGGGCGCACGGGGGCGGCGTGGTCTGGGAAAGTGGCCTCCTTTCTACCCACCCAGTCCGCCTTTTCAGCCTTTGTCTGGGACGCGTTCTGCAGCACGGTTTCGAGCGCTCCCTGAATGCACACAGCGCCACGCATGAAGGGCGCCCACCCTGGGCTCCCGCCATTCCATTATCAGCCAGGCTCCTGGCAGAAGGTTAGGGTCCAAGGTGACCCTTCGGATTCACTCCCTTCCACGGGCTCCAGCGATCTAACCTTCCCTTAACTCTGCCTCCACTGCCGCCAGCCTCCTGCTCTTCCCCTCCTGCACCATGGACACTTGAAAAGGCCCAGGCAAGTGGATCCGAGGCCAGCAGAGGGACGGCACCTCCTGCACCTCTTGCGCTCGGCCTCGGACGCGGAGACTGCGGAGTCCAGCCTGGACTCGGGTCTGACGATCCGGTGCAGCCAGGGACCTTGGGCGGGTCACCGCAGCCCCCCTCCTCCTCCGTGGGCAGGCAGTGACCTCGGCCTCACCGGTTTTTAAAAAAACTGATACTGAAAATCGCGCGTTTTGGAGACCCCGCGTGTTCGGATGCCTGGGTCCATTGTGTAATCCTCGCGGGGTTTGGGGCCCAGATAAGGTGGAGCCTAGGAAAGCACCCTGAGGCTCTGCACGCGGGCGTGGTGCTCAGCTCGCCCAGGTCCGCACATGATTGATGGCCCCCTCCACCCATTTCCTGTTCTCTTCCGCGGCTCCCAAAGTTGCCCCCGCACTGTTGCCCCGCACGCGGGGCTCAATCGCGCGTCTCGGGGCCGCAGCTTCGCGGGCTGCAGGCGCAGAACCCAGAGGAGGCCCGATTGGCTGAGCGGGTGGTGGGATGAGCGGTGACGCGGGGCGCCCGGGGACCTCCTGGGCGCGGGGCCCAGGGGTGGGGACCGAGTGGGGGGAAGGGGAGCGGGCGTGGTGTGGAGAAGGGAGGGGAGTGGACTCGAGGGGAGGAGGGGGAGGGTGGGGTGCCGAGAAGAGGGGAGCGGGCAGGTGGATGAGAGGCTGGCGTGGAGAGGGGGAGGGGGGAGGCCTGCTGTCCCCCTCTCCGGCAGAGGCAGTGACCCCGGTGAAGGACTCCTCCAGCCCCACGGTGGGAGAGCTTAGGGGTCAGGGAGGGGCGGGCCCCGGCCTCGCGCGTCGGGACGGAAAGCACGCAGCGGCCGAGAGGTTTTTCCAGCCGACCCGCCGTGGTTGGTGCTGTGACTCGTGCGCGGTCGCAGCTCCTTGGTTTAGGATCCCCACGCCTTCCTGGCGTTGCTGGTTCTGTACCCGCAAGTGCTCACTGCCGCCCCCTGCGCTCCTGCCACTGCTCTGCTGCGCCTCCGCGGGGCGGGACACCTGGGAGGTGCCTGGTCGCCCACTGGGGGCGGGGGGTCCAGGCAGCCACGCAGACCCAGAATGGGTGTCGAGAGTCCAGTGAGTGGGGCCCAGGCTGGCTGCCTGTGATTTCTGCGGCCCCTGCCCCTTCCAGGCTGGATCTTCTCTCTCTCTCTCTCTCTCTCTCTCTCTCTCTCTCTCTCTCTCTCTCTCTCTCTCTCTGTGTGTGTGTGTGTGTGACTGGGGGTTGAACCCAGGGCCTCACGCCTGCATGCTTTGCAAGTGCTGGACCACTGAGCTGCGCCCAGCCTGGTTTTTTTTTTAACTTTTTGAGACAGGGTCTCACTAAATTATGCAGACTGCCTCTGGTCTCGAACTTGCAATCCTTTTGCTTCTGCCTCCCAAACCGCTGGGATTACAGGCTGGATCTTAAGGGTTCAACTTGTTGATACTTTGTCAGGGATTCTGCATCACAACCAAAAGAGAATTTAGGAATTTCAATTGTACCAGAGCGGACCAACTCTCATTTCACAGCTCTGCCTCTCACTGGCTCATGGGGAGATTAAAAACAAAACAACAAAACAAACAAAACCCATCCTCAGCCAGAATTCCTGGGTTTGTAAGTCTCCAAGTCTCTATTCAGGGTTCCAGCCTCCTCCTGCCCCCCGTACTTGAATGGTTGAACCCAGGGCATCACACATACTTGCTTTGCAAGGGCTCTACCAGGAGCTGCACCCCTAGCCCATTTTCTATTTTTTATTTTGAGTCAAGGTGTTGCTAAGTTATGCAGGATGCTTCTGGCCAGGAACTTATGATCTTGCCTCTGCCTTCTGCGTCCCTGGGACTACAGGTACGCACCATGGCACACAATTCTTTTCCTTTCCCTGATGGAGATGGAACCCAGGGCCCTAGGCACATGCTGGGCAAGTGCTCTACCACGGTGCTACATCTCCAGCCCTTGTTTTTTCGGGGGACAGAGTTAGGCTATGTAGCCCAGGGTGGCCCTGAGCTCTGGATCTGTCTGTATCTGCCACCCAAGTGCTGGAATCACGGGTGTGTGCCACTGTGCCAATAGGATTCCAGCACTAATGGCTGAAACATAACAGGGTCTGGGTGTCAGGTAGATTCCACAGTGGAGCTGCAGACGGAGCGGCTGCTGCTGCCCAGGCCCTCCCCCAGATGCCACGGGGCAGGAAGCGCATAGCCGGGGCACTGCCTAGAAGCACGTAGCCTGGGCACTGGGCTGGGTGCAAATGTGACCTGAGTCACTGAAGTGTTGAAAATGTCCCAGGAACTCACTGACATGACTCAGTTTTTCCACATGCAAATCAGGAGCAAGGCCCGTGGCCATGTCACTTGCCTCTGGCCAGGTGGCGTCTCACACAGCCCCTCCCAAGGTGAGGCAGCTGGTGCGTGGCCGGACGGCCATGCTTGCCTGCGGGATGGCCCGAACCCAGCCTCCCTGGCACCGTAGAGGCAACAGGGAGGAGCCAGGAAGCAGCATGGCAGGGAGGGTGGCGTCCAGCCAAGGGAGGGGCAGAGGGAGGCTGGAGAGGCGTGGCCAACTCTCCCCAGAGCAACCGCGACACGGGGTGCTCCAGGGGCTGAGGGTGGCTCTGTGGATGTGGTGCATGCTGGCCAGGGCGGGTGATGCTTCGCTTTGGGCCAACCGTGGAACTGGGGTGCAGGCCCGGAGCCTGGACTAGAGAGGCAGAACCAGTGCCACCAAATGGGCCCCTTTTTCTCAGCAGTGCCTGCCTACCAGGCCCTGCTGGCCCCTGCCACCCTGGATGCCTGTTTCACGCGCATCCTGCTGCGGTGCATCAGGGAGGCTGCATCTCGCAGTTTCTGCATCTCGCAGAGGTTCTGCGTCTCGCGGAGCTTCGCACAATGCAATGCGGGGCAGGCCTTGCTGGTGTCCGCCTATGTCATTGACGCGGCCCAAGGAACCCAAGGCAGCCTTGAGGGAGTAAATGGCTGGTGAGACCCCCCACCCGCTTCTTTGTGCTCAGGCTGGAGTCTTGGCTGCCCCTCGTCCTTCTCTCCGAGTTCCCACTGTCCCCCACCAAGCTCATTTGTGCCTTTACGCCCGCTCAGGCGACAACTGCCACCCCCAGCCAGGCCTTCCCATGCTCAGGGCCCAGCTCAAGCCCCTCTCCACCACCAGCCCTTCCCTATCACTTGCAGGCTGGTCCTGTGACCTCACAGAGCACCCTGTCATCCCACACAGGACATATGGCTTCCGGCAGCCTGCTGCAGTTTGAGATTCATGCATTTTAACTCAGCGGGGTCTCTGTCTCCTGGTGGCAGAGACAGTGCTGCCAGGCGTAGCTTTGTCTTCCCGCAGTCTCGGAACCACGTCTGGCTCGCACTCAGCACCTAAGGCTGAAACCGTGGTGGGTAGAATTCCTCCCCCTCCCACCCTCTCCTCCACAGCCGACACGTGGGTCTCCACCCCTGCCTGGCCCCTGCCAAGCATAGAGAACAGACAGGGTCGTGATAAGGTGCAGAAAAGGGGTGGAGTCTAGGAGCATGAGGACCGTGGAGTGGGCTAGACAAGGGGTCAGCCTCAGCAAGTGTCTGTGTTACCTTTGCGGCCTAACAATCCCGCCCCTCAGCACTGAGCGACTTGAAACAACCCTTGTTTTGCTCACAAATCTTCTATCCAGGTGGGGCTCGGGTGGGGAGCTCAAGGAGGCCTCAGTCCCCAACTGGCAGTGGGTTACCTGCCTCTGTTAGATCCCCTTTGGGGTTCTCCTTCATGGAGTCTCTAAGTCCTTCTTGCAGGCTGGCCTGCTTCCCAGCGGCAGGCTATGACCCAATGCCTAGAGGACTCATGTCGCCAAGGTTAAGGAGCCACACAGTATCACCGCTCCCGAGTTCTGTAGGTTGAAGCAAGTCAGAGGGCCAGTCAAGACTGCAGTCCTTTAATATATGGAAGAAGTAGAAAAAGTCAGACTGCAACAAGGCACCGGGGGTGGGAGGGGTTAATGTTGTCTTCTTTTTTTTTTTTTTTTTTGGCAGTACTGGGGGTTGAACCCAGAGCCTGGCGCCTGCATGCTTTGCAAGTGCTGGACCACTGATCAGCACCTCAGCCCATTTTTTTTTTTTGCTTTTTGAGACAGGGTCTCGCTAAGTTACACAGACTGCCTCTGGTCTTGAAACTGCGATCCTCCTGCCTCTGCCTCCCGAGCCGCTAGGATTACAGGCGTGCGCCACCCGCTAATATTGTTCTTTTCTGAACCACCTCATCAAGAGGTATATGTTCTGTTGGAAACTTTACTCTGTAACTGGGGACGTGGATTCTTGTTTTATGCAATAGGTTGCCACCCGTCACTTCCTACATTTTTGTTTTGTTTTGATACTGAAATTGTCCTTGATGTGGCCAGTGGGAGCCCCTTTACTCTAGCATCTATGTTATTTTTGAGTATCCTCATTAATTTTCAAGCACCTGCATACTTGTAAGAATATTATAAGAATAAAAATTGTACAGGATTGCGCACAGTGGCACACGCCTGTAATCCCATTGACTTGAGAAGCTAAGGCAGGAGGTTCATGAGTCAGAGGCCAGAGGTAACCTGTGCAACTTAGCAAGACCTTGTCTCAAAATTTAAAAATTATAAAAAGAGGACACTGGGGTTCAGCTTAGATGGATAGAGTGTTTGCTTAGGATGCACAAGGACCTTGATACGACCACTCTGTTCTGAAGAAAAAAAAAATAGTACAAGAGTATTCTAGGCACTTTTTTTTTTTTTTTTTTTTTTTTTTTTTTTTTTTTTTTTTTTTTTTGAGATGAGTGTTTATGTAGCCCAGGCTGGACTTGAATTTAAGATTCTCCTGCCTCAGCCTCCCAAATGCTGGGATTATAGGTGTGTGACACCACAACCCGCTGCTACACACATCTTGTTCTCTTTCTACATTGGCTATTTCCGCTGGCTCTTTCTAGCAGAGATGGATTTAGAATCCAAGATTTGAGTGGCAGATGGGCTTAGTACAATTGGGACGTCCCAGGGCCTCAGTGCACAGAGCTGGGGATATGCGTGAGGGAACAGTCATATGTTCCCATATACAGCCCCCTGCACTACTAGAAATAATGTTAGCTGCCTGCGAGTCAGGTCCGACTCATAGCAACCTTATGTACAGCAGAACAAAACACTACCCAGCACTGTGCCGTGCACATGGTCTTTTTGAGTCCATTGTTGCAGCCACTGTGTTTCTTCTCATTTTGAGTTGTGCCACATCAGCCAATGGAGCTCCCAGGGGCTCTACTCCATTCACATCATTAAAGGTGACTCTACTTTGAGGAAGCAACTCTCCCCCGGTTGTTTCTTGAGTGGTTGGCTGCACCTTCGCCTTCTTCCTGCAGGTCCTAGGGTAGATGCAAACGCTGGCTCCACTGCTCACCAGCCGGTGACAGGAATGCATGAACTAACTTCTTTGTATTTTTGTTTTTTTATTTCATTGTGGCATGGTTTATGGGGCCTAAATAATTCAGGTCAACAGCCATAACTCTCTGGCATCTGATCCAGTCTACTCTCTGGAGCTATGCAGAATGGGGCCTGGTTAGCCCTGGGATGGGAGACCACTAGGAATCCCAGGTACTGTAGGCTTGGGAGACAGACTAGGGAGAACAACACTGGCACCCCCAGCTCTGTTGCAGAGTCACACCCAATTTACAATTTTCTCCTTCATTCACTCCCTCCTGCATTCATTTGCAGTTAATGTCACCTACTTTTCTGAATGCCTGCCGTGTATCAGGCACTGTTGTACACAGTGGGGTATGATTGTTAAAGGGCAACTAATTAAACATTAATGCAGTCAGTCAGGGACGTGAACAGATCATTGTCCACTCATGTTCATAGCAGTGTTATTCACAGCAGCCAAACAGTGGGGACCACCTGGGTAGTCCTTGGATGGGAGACCACTAGGAATCCCAAGTGCTGTAGGCTTGGGAGAAGGTCCCTGCAGCTCACTCCTGAAATAATCAACCATTGAAAACCCTATGAATAGCAGAGAAGCACTGACAATAGTGCCAGACATGGCACAGTGTCAAAGAGTGTTTCATCTGATGTACATAGGGTGGCTGTGAGTTGGACCTGACTCGGTGGCACCTAACAATAACAACACAAGTTTAATTTTTAACAATTCAGTGAAAAGGTGGGTGTGGTAGCGCCCCTATAACCCTACCCTCAGATGTTGAGGCAGGAGGATCAAGAAAGTTCAAGGCCAGCCCGGACTACATCGTGAGACCTCCAAAACAAAAGAAGACAAAAAAACCCAAAACATCAACGATCAACAGCAAAAACAACAGTGACTGCGTGGAAAGCACGTGGCCCCGAGGGAGCAGCGGAAATGGCAGCTGCCACTGGTGTCGTCATCGCAGGGCAGGCCTGGCACGTGGCAAGTGTTCCTCCCGTGTCTCAGAGGAAGGAATTCCTCAGCTGAGCCTCCCCGGCTTCCTATCTGGTTACTCACCCAGGAATGACAGGCAAGGGGGACCAGCCGAGGTGGGGGAGTGTCTGCTCCCTCACTTCCTCGCAGGATCCAGAGAGGGCGGATTCTTCCCTGACATCAGGAGCCCGTCACTGGCACCCACAGCCCTGTCGCAGAGTCACGTCCAATTTACAATTTGTTCATCATTCACTCCCTCCTGCATTCTTTTGCAGTTAATGTCACCTACTTTTCTGAATGCCTGCCTTATATCAGGCTCTGTTATGCACAGCGGAGTACCATTGTTAAAGGGCAGCTAATTAACCATTAATGCAATCAGTCAGGGACCTGAACAGATCACTGTCCACTCACGCTCATAGCAGTGTTATTCACAGCACCCAAAAAGTGGAGACCACCCAAAAAGTGGAGTCCATCAGTGGATAAGCAAAGTGCAGTCTACACATACAGGAGAGGATTCTTCAACTTCACAAAGAAAAGCCTAACGCAATCTATGGAAGAACCTGTAGGACATTATACTAAGGGAAATAAGCCAGTCATGGAAGGAAAAATACTGTCTGATTCTATTGATGTGAAGTTTATTGTTGTTTGTTGTTGTTAGGTGCCATAAAGTTGGATCCAACTCATAGAGACACTGTGTACAACAGAATGAAACACTGCCCAACATTGTGCCATGAACGTGATCTTTTTATGGTTGAGCCCATGGTTGGAGCCATTATGTTTCTGCCCATTTTGAGTCCTGCTACATTAGCAAGAGGAGGTCCCAAGGCTTTACTCCATTCCCATCATTAACGTCGACTCTACTTTGAGGAGGCAACTTTACTCCAGGCATTTCTTGAATGCCTTCCGGCCTGGGGAGCTCATTTTCTGGCACTATAGTTGGCAGTGCTTCTCTGCTACTTGTAGGGTTTTCAATGGCTAATTGTTTCAGGAGTGGGCTGCCAGGTCCTTCTCCCTAGTCTGTCTTAGTCGAAACTCATCTGAAACCTGTCCACAGGGGTGGCCCTGCTGGTATCTGAGATACCAGTGGCATAGCTTTCAGCGTCACAGCAACACGCAAGCCCCCACAGCATGACAAGATGACGGACACGTGGGGAATGTAAAGTAGGATCGTCAAATTCATAAATGCAGGATGTACAGAATGGAGGTCGCCAGGGGCTGAGGAGGAGCTGGTGGGGAGTTAGCGTCTAATGGATGCACAGTTTCAGTTGGGGAAGGTGGAAAGAGTATCGGAGACGGATGGTCGGGATGGTTGCATAACAATTTCAACATGCTGTAGGACACCAAGCCTGCAGCTGTAGCCCTGTGGCATCCGATCCCATCAGATCTCAGAAGCTAAGCAGGGTCGGGCCTGGTTAGTACCTGGATGGGAGACCACCTGGGAACACCAGAAGCTGTAGGCTTGGGAGAAGGACCTGGCAACCCCCTCCAAAAAATCAATATGCCATTGAAAACCCTATGAACAGCAAAGAAGCACTGACAATAGTGTTTCTCCTGTTGTACAGAGGGTCGCTATGAGTCGGATACCGACTCAATGGCACCTAACAACAACAACAACAGCAGGAGACCAGGATGCACCACCTCAAAATATCCCTTTTTGGCAGATGGGTTATTTTGAACCGATTATTTTTAGAAACTACAGACCCAGGAGGAACTCCAAAAACCGAGTAGACATGGCCTTTTCAGGACGGGGAATTTACAAGGGAGATCTCCGTTTGTAAAGTGTCTCACTCCCTGGGAGACAGGTAAGGTTCTAGATCACCTCCACATAAGCCTGATTTTCCAACCTACCTCTTTAAGATTTACTCATTTCTCCGGACACTTCCCATGTATAAATGACATGTGCATGTTATTAAACTTCTGTTTGCTTTACTTTTGTTAACCAGCTTTTCTTTTCCTGGGACAAAGGTCTGTCCCAACTAAGAACTACAAGGGGTAGAGAGAAAGCTATTTTCCTTCTCCTACAGATCTTGATGCCACTGAGCTGTGCTCTTATACATGGTTAAAATGGTAGATTTTATGTTATATATATATATATATATATATTACCACCATTTTTAAATTAGCATATGTTAATTATATAAAATAGTGGTCTTCCTTGGGACATTTCATACATGCATGTAATGTATGAACTTTGATCATACTCCCCCATTCTCTTTTATCTCCCCTCTTCCCCATCCCATTCCTGCTTCCTAGTAGTCCCCCTTCTACTTTTTTCTTTTCTTTTTTCTTTTTTCTGTACAGGGTGTTGAACCCAGGGCCTTGCGCTTGCATGCTTTTTTTTTTTTGCAAGTGCTGGACCACTGAGCTTCACCCCCAGACCATTTTTTTACTTTTTTGATACAGGGTCTCGCTAAGTTACACAGACTATCTCTGGTCTCAAACTTGCGATCTTCCTACCTCCACCTCCCAAGCTGCTGGGATTACAGGCGTGCACCACCAAGCCCAGCTTCCCCTTCTACTTTGAATTCTTCCCCTCCCCTCCTGCGACATTCCATAGATGAAAGAAAACATGCCAAGCCATGCTTGCCTTTCTGAGTCTGGCTAATTTCACTCAACCTAAGGATCTATTCATCTGTTTTCATGCAAACAGTATGATTTCTTTCTTCTTTAGAGCTGAATAATACTCCATTGGGTATATATGCCATATTTCCCTTATCCATTCATTCACTGACAAGCCCCTAGGCTGATCCCCTACCTGGGCAATTGTGAATAGCACCTCAATAAACACAGGTATGCAGGTATCTGTACTGGGTACTGACTTTGCTTCCTTCCACTGTATACCCAGGAGTGGCAGATTTGGACCATATGGTAGCTTTATTTTTAGATTTTTGAGAAACTTCTATGTAGTTTTCCATAGCAGCTGCACTGATTTACACTCCTTTCGGGGTTCTCTTTTTCCCCCACATCTTTTCTTCTTTTTTGGAGATAGACATTCCGACTGGGGTGAGATGGCATCTTGATGCAGGTTTCATTTTCGTTTCTCTGATGGTTAAAGATATTGAACATTTTTTCACGTACTTACTGGCCATTTGGCCTGCAGCCGTAGCCCTGTGGAATCCGATCGCATCAGATCTCAGAAGCTAAGCAGGGTCTGGCCTGGTTAGTACCTGGATGGGAGACCGCCTGGGAACACCAGGTACTGTAGGCTTGGGAGAAGGACCTGGCAACCCCCTCCCAAAAATCAGTCTTCCATTGAAAACCCTATGAACAGCAGAGAAGCACTGACAATAGTGTTTCCCCTGTTGTACAGAGGGTCGCTATGAGGTGGATACCGACTTGACAGCACCTAACAACAACAACAACACCTGGCCATTTATACTTCTTCTTTTGCAAAGGCTCTGTTTATCATTTGCCCATTTATCAGTTGGATTACTTGTTTTTGACCACCATTTTTTGAACATAAAAAATAATGATAACCAGGTGCAGTGGTCAACATCTGTAATCCCAGCAACTTGGGAGACGGAGGCCAAAGGATTGAGAGTTTGAGGCCAGAGACCCCCTGTGTAATTTAGCAAGACCCTGTCTCAGGATAAGCAATAAAAAGGGTGCTGGAGATGCAGCTCAGTGGTAGAGCACGTGCAAAACATGTGCAAGGTCCTGAGTTCAACCCCCTAGCAACACACACACACACACACACACACACACACACACACACAAACACACACACTATATGTATGTATATATGTATATTATATATACATATGTATATATAATATACATATATACATACATATATGTACATACATACATATGTATATATATATGTATATATACATATATATAGTGTGTATGTATATATATACATACACACATATATGTGTATATATATATATGTATATATGTTTTTGTTAGGTGCCGTTGAGTCGGGTCTGACTCATAGCGACCCTTATAGGGTTTTCAATGGCTGATTGTTTCAGGATTGCCTTGGGAGTGGGTTGCCATGTCCTTCTCCCATTTTTGTGGTGCTGGGAATCAAACTCGGGACCTCAGAGACTGCAGAGCAGTGCTCTACCAACTAAGCTAAATCCTAGCCCATATATATATATGTGTGTGTGTATATATATATATATGCCTGCAGCCCTAGCCCTGTGGCATCCGATCCCGTCAGATCTCAGAAGCTAAGCAGGGTTGGGCCTGGTTAGTACCTGGATGGGAGACCTCCTGGGAACACCAGAAGCTGTAGACTTGGGAGAAGGACCTGGCAGCCCCCTCCCAAAAAATCAATCTGCCATTGAAAACCCTATGAACAGCAGCGAAGCACTGACAATAGTGTTTCCCCTGTTGTACAGAGGGTCGTTATGAGTCGGATACCCACTCGACGGCACCTAACAACAACAACTATATATATATATATATATATATATATATATATATATATATATATATATTATATATAATAGCTTTAGATAGTATAATAAACATAGAAATTCTGTTTATGAAAAAAATTTACATCACAGATTTAGCTTTTGCATTTTGTTTTCCTTTAAAACTTCTTTTGAATAGACACTTTACCAAAGAAGGTACCTAGGCCCATGAAAAGACACTCAGCATCATTAATCACTGGGAAAATACCACTTACAATCATAAGACACCATGACACACCTACCCCATTGGCTAAAATTAAAACGCTTTACCATGACAAGTGTCAACAAGAATGTGGAGCAATTAGAACTCCCATGTACTGCTGGTGAGACTGTAAAAGGGAAACAGCTCCACAATTATTTCAAAGGTTAAACACATCCCGCCATATGACCTGCCCATTGCATTCCTGGGTATTTACCTGGGAGAAGTGGAAGCATGTGCTCATCCGCAGAGGAAGCAGCACAAATATCCACGAACGCGTCAGTGGATGAGCAAACCTCCGTAATATTCATGTTACCAGAGGCCTGGCTCGGGCTGGGGGTGGTCCCCACAGACAACAAACCTGGCTGCTCACCCCAAAAGACCAAATGGAAAAATGTGATGGTGAAGCAGAAAAGCTTATTCTCAGTGTGACTGCACCGGGAGGACAAAGGTCTAGTGACCAAGGGCTGTCTTTGGGGTGTCAGCAATAGCTTTGAGATTATACAGGGAAGGACCACGGGCAAGAGCTGAGGGGATTTTCTTCACTGGCAGACTTGGTCAGGTCCCGGTCTGGCTGATCGTTGTCTGGGGACGGTTGGTGCAAAGGAAATCACTGCTACTTGGGGGCACTCAGTTTCCATTGCAAGGTGTTTATCCCTCAGACCTGGGATCCTGGAAGTTAAGGTAAAGAAAAGAATAACTCAGGAAAGAACAGTTCAGAGACAGACAAGATGGAGTCAGTCAGGTCAATGCCTGGGGCCTCCTTCACATATAGTGCGGTAACTACTCAACAACGACACAAGTAACAAGCTGTTGCTACTCCTTGGATGAATCTTTTTGCTCAGGATTGTTTTATTAACCATTTTTGCTCAGTATTGTTTTATTAATCATTTTTGCTCAGGATTGTTTTATTAATCATTTTTGCTCAGGATTGTTTTATTAATCATTTTTGCTCAGTATTGTTGTATTTGTCGTTTGTTAGTGTACAACTTACTGGGTTTCATTATGACGTTTCCATACCCTGGCTGAATCTTAAAATAATAATGTTGAGTAGTAAAAAAGCCAGAAAAAAACCGTGTACAAAAACTACCATTGCATTTAATATAAATGAGTTCCATATAAGGTGACAGAATTAACAACTACCATGACATTTAATATAAATGAATTCTGTATAAGGTGACAGAATCAATAAGGGGTTACTATAAATAAGGGAGAGGTAGGGGAAGGAAGAAGAGATTGCCAAGGGTACAGGAAATTTGGAGGTGGGATGATAGACATACCATTGTCTTGATTGGCGTGATTCTTGAGTATGTGCGTGTGCCAAAACTCATTAAAATATGCTCTTATATGCAGCTTATTATATGGTAAGTATGCATTAATAATGCCAAAATTTAAAATTTTTGAATGCACACACACAAAAAGTGCAATTAATGGGGACCAGGAAAATGAAGACCATTGGGTTCTGTGAGGCATAAAGGAGGGCCACGTACAGGTGCTGAGGTCAGGCAAGCCTCATAGAAGAGGTGATCAGAGGACAGGTAAGCATTGCTAATCAGGGAGGGCATTCATATGGAGGAAGAAATGCTTGCCCAGACTAACAGGCAGGAGAAAGCCCAGGATAGGACCCCCTGGTACTGGACCTCAAGGCACAGGGGCAGTAGAGAGATAAGAGGCCAGAGTAGTCAGTAAGAGACTATTACGGTTTGAATCTAAAAATGTCCCCTGAGCCAGGCATGGTGGCACATGCCTATGATCCCAGTGACTCAAGAGGCTGTGGCCAAAGTGTTGCAAGTTCCAGGCCAGAGGCAGCCTGCATATCTTAGCAAGATTTTGTCTCAAACTAAAATGTAAAAAAAAAAAAAAAAAAAAAAAAAAGGGCTGGGGTCATAGCTCAGTGGTAGAACATTTCCAAAGTATGTGTGAGGCCCTGGGTTCCACCTTTCAGTACCAGAAATTAATTAATTAATTAAAATGTAACTGTCCCCCGAAAGACTCATGTGTTAAGGGCTTTGTTGCCAGCTGATGGGCTTTTGAGAGGTGATTGGATCATGAGAGATTAACCCATTGATGAATTTAATACCCGAATGGACTATTATGAGGGGGGGACTGGTTGGAGGAAGTAGGTCACTGGAGGCGGGACTTTGAAGGGTGTGTTTTGTCCCTGGCCCCTCCCTGTCTCTCTGCTTCCTGGCCGCCATGTTGTGAGCAGCTTTCCTCCACTCTGCTCTTCCGCCATGATGTTTCCTCCTTGCCACAGGCCTGAAAGCAATGGCGTCAGCCAACCACGGGTTGAAAGCTCTGAAAGCATAAACCAGAAAAAATCTTTTCTCCTGTGAGTTGTTTAGCGCAGGTATTTTGTTACAGTGGCAAAATGGAAGTGACTCATACAGGGACCAGCCGTGGATGTGGATTTCATCCTGAATTCAAAGGAGAACTCGAGGCCAGTAGATTGTCAAAAGATGAAACTACAAAGAATTTAGTTGTAGATCTAATTGGCTTTTTTTTTTTTTTTTTTTTTTTTTAGTACTTGGAGGTCAAACCTAGGGCCTCTCACAGTTGCAAGTGCTGTACCACTGATCTGCACCCCCAGCCCACTTTTGTGTGTGGTACTGGGGGTTGAACCCAGGGCCTTGTGCTTGCATGCTCTGCAAGTGCTGGACCACTGAGCTGCACACCCAGGCCGTTTTTTCACTTTCTAAGACAGGGTCTCGCTAAATTACACAGACTGCCTCTGGTGTCGAATTTGCAATCCTCCTACCTCCGCCTCCCAAACCACTGGGATTACAGGCATGGGCCACTGCGCCCAGCTTCCCCATCCCATTTTTTTATTTTTTATCTTGAAACAGGGCCTCGCTAAGTTATGCAGACTGCCTCTGGCCTTGCACCTGTGATCCTCCTGCCTCCTCCTCCAGAGTTGCTGCGATTACAGTCGTGGGTGACCTCCCCTGGCTCCTCAACGGCTTTTGTGATTTCTGCGTGGAGGCAGCCTCCATTCTGCACCACAGAATGAGAAGGAGGTCCTGGTGAGCTGTAGCGTGGCAGTGCGCGAGGAGGGTGGGAACAAGGAAACCTAGCGATAGGAAAACACTGGGTGGTTAACATCAAGTGACTTCCCGTTACTTTTTTACAAGAGTTGAAGCAGAGGGAACTTCCTTATCAAGCCTGTGTAGGGACTCGGCTATTATCTAGCTCCGGCTGATTTCTTGGAAGGTCAGATTCTCTCGCTCTGGCTGATTTCTTGGAAGGTCAGATTAGCAGCTTGGTTTCTGCGCAGTGGCTCCATGTCGGTTTGATCTGATGGGCTTGGTTGGTGCAGGAGTTCAGTCCAGACCAATGGCTTCCTGTTGTGCCCAAAGTTCGAGTTCCCCAAAGACCACCAGGGAGTCCGAAGGCGCATGCAATACCAAAGAGCCTTTATTAAAGCTCGAGCTCGAGGGTACCACACCTCCCCGGCTCAGCGGTTCAGTGTTGGGACCTCGACTCGTTGCAGGGTGAAGGCCTACATTGTGGGTCACAAGCAGGGAAGAAGGGGGTGGAGAAATCGAAAGTCACATAAGGTGAAGCTCTGAACGGCTAAAGTCAGAGGGGCCTGCCACCGAAAGTCAAATAAGGTGGGGCTCCGAGACAAGTTGGGGCCCTGAGCTGCTAAAGTACGCTACCTGTACAATCTTGAGGCCCGGGAGTTCCCGGAAGTTACTGCCCATCTCCACAGCCCCCCTGTTCTGGCCCAGAGCATTCTGCTCCAGCGATCCTCCAAAGGGACCCGTGGAGCAGTGCCTGCAAGACAGAATCCCAAGACAAGGGGGTCATTCAGGCTGACTCCGGGCTCTTGGTCAGCCTGGGCATCTCATTCCCATACATTTTATTTAGCAGTGGGGTTATTCTCTGGGATTTTTGGAAAGATGCTTCGATGCAACCTGGGAACCTGGACTGCAGCCTGGGAACCGAGCTGGGGAGGAAATAGGGCCAGGAGGAATCCAGGCGGCCGGGTAAGCAGGAGTGGGATCCTGCAGCTGATGGCGGTGGCCGCAGTCCGTTGCTGCCTGGATGAGGTCTGACCTGCGCCACTTCCTTTGTCTTTGCAACCCCGTGAAGTGTTAAGAGATGGGATCTCTACAGAAAGGTAAGGGTGGCTCAGAACTGCTAAGGAACTTGCTTTCTAGGCACACAGCTGGTGAAGCGAGCTCAGTTTCCAGTCTTATGGGTTTTGAGTCCGAAGTTCATGCCCACAAGCTCTCTCTAAATTAAGTAGAGGCACCTGGGAAGCCTCTTTTCCTTGAAGCGCCTCACCCTCACTGTGGTTTGTTCCCTGACTGTCTTCCCTGGGAGGAGGCATGAGCCAGGGAAGCAGTAACCAGGAGGTAACGTCATCTAGGGCTGGGATTTAGCTCAGTTGGTAGAGCGCCACTCTGCAGTCTTTAAGGTCCTGAGTTCGATTCCCAGCACCGCAAAAATGGGAGAAGGACGTGGCAACCCACTCCCAAGGTAATCCCGAAACAGTCAGCCATTGAAAGCCCTATGAGGGTTGCTATGAGTCGGATACCGACTCGGTGGCACCTAACAACAACAACAACATCATCTAGGGAGTCAGAAAAGGAAGACTTCTTGGAGGAAGAGCCATTTCAGCAGCTAGCCCTGTAGGGGCTCATGGGAAATTGCCCATCTACCTGCTGAAGGCTCACTGGGATTGACAATAGATAGATTAAATAGGAGAAAAGGCATACAAATTTATTAAAGCCCAAGAAAAAGATGCAAGGCTGTGGAGTTGATCCATAACACCCCCCACACTCCCCAAAAGGAAAAAGTCACAGCACAGGAAAAATCAGAGAGGGGTGTAATTCCCTTCTAGCCCGACATGCTGCAGAAACTTCTTTTTTGGTATTTTTATTTGTATTTTAATTGTACAAATATATGGGATACAGAGTGATAATTCAGTTCATATATCATGTGCAATTATCAAATCAGGATTGTTCACATTTCCATTTAGAAACTTAACTACCCTTTTGTGTTGGGGGGGCTGGAAAACATCAAGGAAATAGTAAATGATTTTTAGGGGAACTCAGTGGGCTTGGGGAACACACTATGGTCTGGGTCAGAGTGCACTGGGCCTGCAGAACAAACAATGGATTGTGAATGATTCTCTTTGGGAACCAAAATAGAGGATAATGACATGGGCAGAATTCTGTCCAGGAGTGTTGACAGACTTCAGCCCCTCTTCCCTCTGGTTAACAAGAGCCCAGGAAGGAGGTTGAAGGGCATCGTGTCTGCTGATGAGCCAGGTGGCTAAGGGACATTGCAGAAGGCCTCCCCCTGCATGAGAAACGGGAGAAACACTCGCGCCCCGTTACCTGCTGGAACTGAGCTTCAGAGCCGCCAGGGGACAGAGTGAGGTGTGGAGGGGCGCGAGAGTTGACACCAACGTTTCCTTCTCTGTGTGGCAGCTTAGAGTGGGGAGTGGGTGGGAGGAGACCAGTGGGGTGAACTCCGCTGGTCTGCTGTGAGATCTGCCTGCCAGGCCGATGCCTACTGTGGTTACCATGGAAACGTCAGACTCCAGACCCAGAGACTCCAGGTCCGGCCTCTCTTATTAGGACGATGATACAATATTAACAGCCAGACGTGTCTGAGAAGAGACTGCTGTCTTCCCTCCAGGCAGCCTGGAAACCTCAACAATATTTCAGTGAGAGGAATGTAACACAGAGCTTACCGTGCACATTGTAACCATCTGACGTGGACGGTTGAGCAGCACTAAGTGCACTCACACTGTTCCACCACCATCCCCCAGGCCTCCCAGCCCGCAACCCCCCCATCCTACTTTCTGTGTATGCATCGGACCACGTTAGGTACCACACGTAAGTGGAAACCTGCAGGATTTGTCCTTCTGTGATGGCTTCTTCCACTATGCATGATGTTCTCAAGGTTCATCCTGGGAGCGTGAGAATTTCCTTCTTCTTTAAAGCTGGATAACATAAGGATGGGCTGGGATTTAGCTCAGTTGGTAGAGCGCTGCACTGCAGTCTCTGAGGTCCCAAGTTCAATTCCCAGCACCGCAAAAATGGAAGAAGGACATGGCAACCCACTCCCAAGGCAATCCTGAAACAGTCAGCTATTGAAAACCCTATGAGGGTCGCTATGAGTCAGATACGGACTCCACGGCACCTAATAACAACAACATAAGGATGGAGCACACTTGGTTTATCTATTTCACTGTCAGTGGAAATTTGAGCTGTTTCTACCATTTGGCTATTGTGAATAAAGCTACCATGAACGGGGATGAGCCCTTGTGCTTAGGGAAGCCCTTGGAGAGGTCTTTGGCTGGTGGCATTGTGCTTAGTGAGCCCTTGTGCTTAGGGAAGAGCAAGGACATTTGCTGAGGAGTTTTGAATAATAAGAAAATTGAATAGAGAAAGCTGTTTCTTCCTAAGCATCAAGCAGAAGCAGCGGCAGTGCGGAAGTGCTTCCAGCCTGCGTTGAAGGCACTGCTTTCCTTTGCTCTCTTCTGATCGGGCTGTCAATATGGTGCTCGTCTCCAGTGGGGGACAGGATGACAGATGTGACAGGGCAGCTAGTGCAGCTTCACGGGTGAAGCCCAGAGCCGCCGTGGGATGCTTCCCCCTGGGAGCTTGTTGGGCTTCTGGGGACACAGCCCAAGGCCAGTGTGGTGGTCTACCCTTTCCAGGATGGCAGGCAAGTTCATCTTTTTGATTAGAGTTGCCAGCAGCTGGCCATCCGGCCTGCCACTCAGAAAACAACCTTGCTGCGTGATCTTGGCCTGTCATTTGCCCTCTCTGTCTTCTCATCTCTGAGATGGTGGCCATGACACCTGCGTGAGCTGACTCGTCAGGTGTCAGGAGCGTGGGCACTTGGAGGGGTCATATAAATAAAAGGACTAAAATGTCACAATGAAATGCATGTCAGAATGAAACACATTAAGTTGTACATTTAAAATTTCTCATAAAGGACGTGCGCGGTAGTGCACACCTGTAATCCCAGTGGCTCGGGAGGCGGAGGCAGGAGGACCGCAAGCTCAAGACCAGAGGCAGTCTGCATAACTTAATGAGACCTGGTCTCAAAAAGTAAAAAAATGGGCTGAGGGTGCAGCTCAGTGGTCCAGCACTTGCAGAGCATGCAAGCGAGAGGCCCTGGGTTCAACCCCAAGTACCACACACACAAAAAAAAAAAAGAAAAGAAAAAAAGTTAACAAAAAATAAATGAATGAATGAAAGTACTATATGAGCAGATGTCACTACTGTCCCCAGCCCGGACCTCTCTTTGGGGCGTGAACCCTGGATCTCAGAGTCACTTTCCTCCTGTGTCAGAGCTCAGTGCCTCTCTGCCCACAGCCCGCCTCCCCACTTCCTACTCCTGGTACCCCAGTCTTTTGTGCTTGGAGCTTGGGTCACGTTTGGCTCTTTCATCTTCCTGCCCTTCTCTTTCCCACCCTGAGTCTAGTGTGAGCCTCATTTCCTCCGCCACCATCTGGGTTGGGAGTCTATCCCTCCTGTGCACCACTGCGAAACCCTTGACTATCTCCTGCCTCTAGACTTTCCTGCTCCCTGTCACCAATGCAGCCAGAGAGATCCCCACAGTGCGGCTCTGGTCTCATCAAGGGCCTCCTCAAAAGTGACCCCTGGGTGAAACGTCCACCCCTCACCTCCTCTCTGGCCCTGACGCTGCCCTCTGGCAGCACCTGCCTTTGCCCTCTCCAGCTGTCCCCTCTGCCTCCCTAACCCGAGCTTCCCGCTTCCTCTGGCTGTGTTCTGTTGACATCTTTCCTCTGCTTTGACGTGCCACTGTGCCACATGGGCACTTTCAGGGCTCTGGTTACTGCCCATCACCACCTTAGGAGTGTTTGCTTTCCCTCCCTGTCCCTCCCCACTGGAATCCTGAGGGCGGAGCATGAGCATCTTGACCTATCTGCAGTGCAGTCTGGCCCACGCAGCTGTAGGCAGTGGTGGCTTGGGGGGGCGCCTCGATGTCCCCTGAGGCCATCTCTGACGCTTCCTCAGCCTTGCAGGGTTGTGTGAGCTGATCTTCTGGAAGGCCAGAGCCAGGGGTTCATGCTTGCAAGTCCCACAGCACCCTGCCCAAGGCTGGGCTTGAAGACAGCACCCAGTATTTGGTGGATATAAAGGGGCTGAGACCCCACAACCACGGGCTTCACCATTGCCTCTGTCCTGATTAGAGACCAAAGAGGCATTGATAGAGCCCTTCTTTCTTCTCCCTTGGTGTAAGGAGTGGGAATAAGGTAGAAATGATTGTAATAGGAATATAAGTAAATAATGAGAGAAACTGTGTAAGACATGAAGTGTGAAATGCTGTAACCTAAGCCCCCCTGGGACTGCCCCAGGGGAGAGTGACATGTGTGCACGACAGTGATAAGGATAGACCCCTGGCACCCGATAACCACACGATAACCAATGACATCTATGCAAGATAACCAGATGGAGCGAAGACTCCACCATGGACTGTATAAAAAAAGAGAAGAGACCTGACAGCAGGCGGGCTCCTCAACGCTAAGCCATGACTGCCATCATGTCACGCTGAGCCCCCCACCAACAGAGGAACCATGGCCACATCACCACCATCTCCGCCGTGCCGTGAGAAGAGGAACATTGGGAAGGAAGGCTGAGGACACCGCTCCACCGGGCAGATCTCGAGGCTTATCTGCGTCATCAGGTGCGACTACAGAGGTGCCAGGTATCGGTGTGCCAGGGTGAGTGTGTGTGTGAACTAACCCTGTGTGTATGTAACAATAAACGTCTCCTGCCAGTGACAATATCTGGTCCTCTTATTCCCGACCTCACCTTAAGTGAGGGAGAGATTCTATCTCCCTATCTCTCGCTCAGCTCCAGTCCCATTACCCGCTAGAGACACTCGGTCAATCACAAGGTCTGCGTCTGCGTCATGGCCATCTCTGCTTCCAGGTTGCTTTGTGCTGCAGCAAATGTAGTTGCCAAGACCACAGAAGGAGGGACGGCGGTCCCTTGGCCGTCTCAGAGGATGTCACTTGTTGATTCCAGTGCCACCAGCCAAAGACTTCTCCAATTAGTTCCAACACTAGCTCTGGGCAGCCGAGGCTTCCTGTCGCCGCAGACTCCATTTAACGTCTCCTCTGGACTTGGCTAGCCCAGAGGTCTCGAGGGCCATGGGTCCCTCCTGCGGGCCTGGCAGCCTCTCGCTCTGCTTCTCTGCAAAGCGCATCAGCAGGGGGAGCTGGATCCATCCAGCGCCTAATGGAAAGCAGACATCCGGCGCAGGGAGGAGCAGGCCAGCCGGGCTGGTTTTTCTGGACCAGCTCAGCTTGTTGTTACTTTTTTCATTGAAATGGAGATGAGCTGCTAAATGTAACCGTTAAATGCGATTTAAATGGTGTATCTTTGTGAAGCTTTCTATGTAAATTCGCCAACTAAAAAAATCTCCTGCAGACATTCGCCCTTCTGTTTCTGTTACACCAGCCTCGGGAAGCGGAGAGGCGAGGCGTTCTTGCTGGGAACACAGTCTTCTGTTTCTCGGCAACATCAGGAGCCACCTCTGCGACACTACACAGAGAACGGTGGAAAGCTCGAGTTCAGCCGGTCGTGGGCTGCCTTTCCAAAGCATCCGCGGGTCCCCTATGGAGACCTAGCAGGTTCCCTTACGGCCATATCTTACCTTCTGCTCTGCCTCACGTTGCCTCTGCTCCTGTCTCCTGGCCCTCTGTTCACATTCTGAGCTGTGGCTATTGTTTTAAACACACTTTTTAATTTCCTGAATACTTAAACACACTGAATATTTTAAACACACTTTTTTATTTCCTGAATATTTAAATATTCTCTTAAAAGTCTTTTCAGATAGAGTTAAGATAAAAAGGGGGCTCAGGGACAGGCGTGGTGGCGCATGCCTGTAATCCTAGCGGCTCGGGAGGCGGAGGCGGGAGGATCGCAAGTTTGAGACCAGAGGCAGTCTGCGTAATTTAGCGAGACCCTGTCTCAAAAAGTAAAAAAAAAAAAATGGGCTGAGGTGCAGCTCAGTGGTCCAGCACTTGCAGAGCATGCAGGCGCGAGGCCCTCGGTTCAAACCCTAGTACCGCAAAAAAAAAAAAAAAAGGGGGGGGGGCTCAAATCCAAGAATACACAGTTTACAAGAGACCTTCCTATAAGAAGGAGAATTGTAAATAAAACATGAAAAGAAATTCTACAATGTATACATGTGTCAGAGCGCCACATTATACCTCATCCATATATACTGTGGGGCTGGGATTTAGCTCAGTGGGTAGAGCGCTGCGCTGCAGTCTCTGAGGAACCGAGTTCAATTCCCAGCACCGCAAAAGTGGGAGAAGGGCCTGGCAATCCACTCTCAAGGCAATCCCGAAACAGTCAGCCATTGAAAACCCTATGAAGGTCGCTATGAGTCGGATACCGACTCGATGGCACCTAACAACAACAACAACATATATACTGTATATATGCTGTGTGCCTTGATATCAGAGACCGTCGTGGTCCTGTAGAGACTGCGCCTTCCCAGGCCAGCTGATTCCTTGAGAGAGGAGTGACTACCTACAAGGGCAGCTTTCAATCCAAAGTCCCTCCCCATCCCCAGCTCTCCCACTCCTCCTACCTAGTAGCTATTGTTGTTGTTGTTGTTAGGTGCCCTCAAGTCGGTATCCAACTCATAGCAACCCTGCATACAACAGGTGAAACACTATTGTTAGTGCTTTTCTGCTATTCATAGGGTTTTCAATGGTGGGTTGATTTTTGGGAGTAGGTTGCCAGGTCTTTCTCCCAAGCCTACAGCACCTGGTGTGTTCCCAGGTGGTCTCCCATCCAAGTACTAACCAGGTTGGACCGTCCTTAGCTTCCAAGATCTGATGGGATTGGATGCCACTGGGCTACTGCTGCAGGCCCTACCTAGCTGTTGTTGTTGTTGTTAGGTGCCGTCCAGTCGAGTCCGACACATAGTGACCCTGTGTACAGCAGATTGAAACACTTGCCGATTCTGTGCCAGGCAAACGATCTTATTTATGTTTAAGCCCATTGTTGCAGACACTGTGTCAATCCATCTGGTGAAGGGTTTTCCTCTTTTGCGTTGACCTGCCACTTTCCCAAACATGACGTCCTTCTCCAGGGATTGATCTCTCCTGACTACATGTCCGAAACATGTAAGACGCAGTCTGGCCATTCTTGCTTCCAAGCTAGTGCAGTCTTAATCATCCCAGGGCCAGGTGCCAGGCAACCAGGAACAGCCCTGGGCCCAGTCCTCGCTCCCTGCCTCGCCTGCTCTTTCTCACACAAGCCAAGGTAAAGCCTCCTGTCGTCACTTTGCCCTTTGCCCCCTGACGCACCCTGGTGCCTCCCCGGGTGGCCTTGGGTGACAGGCCTCCTGCTTCTAGGGCTGTGCAAAGCTTGTTTCTTCCTGACAGCCATTTCCACACGTGATTACCACACCTGATTAAAACACATCCTGGGTACAGTTTAGAAGAACCTTGTGGCCTCTCTTCAGCTCAACTCTTGGTAACTAGGTGGCCTCATTCAGGGACTCGGCTCCTAGCCTGTGGCCCTGGCTCTTGAGGAGAAAGGCAAACCTGCCCTCTGACTCTTGGGCATTCCTCTTTCAGTTTTCGCTGGCCAAGTGTCAAGCCAGACGCAGTGGAGCTGAACGGAGACGGGGAGGGACGCTGACCTGTACAGGTCACGCTGCCCTGTAAAGGCTCCAGGCCTCTGGGTCAACTGCATCCTGCTGACCAAACATTTTCCACCCCCAAGTCAGCCCCTGTGCTGGAGGACGTCCCTCTCCTTTCTCCTTATCTTTTTGTTCTAACATACGCTTTCAGAATGACTTGCCCTTATGGTAAAAAAAAAAAAAGAGTGATTGGATCAAAACGGCACAGTAAACACAGGCATCTATTTTTCCTCCCATCCTCTGTCCCAGGAATGACAGCAGTATATCTTTATGAAGGAGGCCCTCCGGCCCAGAGTCATGAATGTCCCATGGCCCAAACATATTCAGGAGAATAACGTGTACTTCGACTACCACTAGATTCTGATTGGAAAAAAATGACGTTAGCGGGGCGTGGTGGCATACGCCTGTACTCCCAATACTCAGGAGGCTGAGGCAGAAGGATGGATGCGAGTTCAAGGTCAGCCTGGTCTAGATAGTGAATTCTAGGCTAGCCTGGGCTACATAGCAAGACTCAATCTCAAACAAAACAAAACAAAACAAATAGTTTAAGTTTAAAGGATTCCAATAGGAAAACAGAATCATGTAGAATTTCTAAGTCATGAGAGGAAAAATGAAATATAGCAAAAGTCAGAAAAGAAAATAAAGAACAAGAGCTGGGTGCGGAGGCGCAGGGCTGTAATCCCAGTGGCTGGGTAGGCAGAGGCAGGAGGATCTCAAATTCGAGACCAGAGGCAGTCTGCGTAATTTAGCAAGACCCTGTCTCAAAATGTAAAAAAAAAAAAGGCTGGGGATGCAGCTCAGTGGTCCAGCACTTGCAAAGCATGCAAGTGCAAGGCCCTAGGTTCAACCCAGAACTGGGGAAAAAAAAGAGAAGAAAAGAAGAACAAGAAAGTGTGGTAAATATAAAACATAAATGGAAATTAGGAATACAACTAAGTACACCAATCATCATAGTAAATACAAATGGGTTTAAATATTCTCTTAAAAGTCTTTTCAGATTGAGTTAAGAAAAAAAGGGGGCTCAAATCCAAGAATACACAGTTTACAAGAGACCTTCCTATAAGAAAGCACTATGTTGTTGTTGTTGTTAGGTGCCGTCGAGTCGGTATCTGACTCATAGCGACCCTCATAGAAGGTTTTCAATGGCTGAGTGCTTCAGGATTGCCTTGGGAGTGGATTGCCAGGCCCTTCTCCCATTTTTGCGGTGCTGGGAATTGAACTCGGGGCCTCAGAGATTGCAGCGCAGCGCTCTACCCACTGAGCTAAATCCCAGCCCAGAAAGCACTATAGGAGAATTGTAAATAAAACATGAAAAGAAATTCTACAATGTGTACATGTATCAGAACATCACATTATACCTCATCAATATATACTGTATAATTTTAAGTTCCCCAACTTGTTTGTCAGTTTGTCTCACAGTGGGGGCTTCTGTGTTGCTGTGATGTTGAAAGCTATGCTACTGGATTTTCAGATACCAGCAGGGTCACCTATGGTGGACAGGTTTCTGCTGAGCTTCCAGACTAAGACAGAGTAGGGAGAAGGACCCAATAGCCCACTTCTGAAACAATTAGCTGTTGAAAACCCTTTGAACAGCAGAGAGGCACTGTCAAATGTAGTGCTGGATGCCTCCCAGGTTGGAAGGCACTCAAAAGAGGATGGGCGAAGAGCTGCCTCTCAAAGGAGAGTCGACCTTGTTGATGGGAATGGAGTAAAGCCCCTAGGACCTCCTTTTGCTAATGTGGCACGACTCAAAATGAGAAACAACTATAAACATCCATTAATAATTGGAAAATACAATGTACGCAGTATGAATCAAGGAAAATTAGAAATCTTCAAAAATGAAATGGAGCCATAAACATCAATCATATACACATCAGTGAGCTAAAATGGACTGGTATTGGCCATTTAGAATCAGATAATCATATGGTTTACTATGCTGGGAATGACCACTTAAAGAGAAATTCATCATCAGAAAGACATCTCAAGATCTGTCCTGAGGTACAATGCTGTCCGTGGTAGACTAATATACAAATGCCTATAAGGAAGGTCAGCTAAGATGACTGTTATTCAAATTTATGCACCCACCACTAAGTCCACAAATGAAGACATGGAAGATTTTTATCAGCTTCTGCAATCTGAAATTGATCAAACATGTAATCAGAATGCACTAGATAATTACTGGTGATTGGAATGCAAAAGTTAGAAACAAAGAAGGCTCAGTAGTTGGAAAATATGGTCTTGGTGACAGACACAAGGCTGGAGATTGCATGATAGAATTTTGTCAGACCAACGGCATTTTCATTGCAAATACATTTTTTTTTTTTACCAAAATAAACAGGGACTATGCACATGGAATTCACCAGATGGAACACACAGGAACCAAACTGACTACATTTGTGGAAAGAGACGACGGAAAATCTCAGTTTCAGTAGTTAGAACAAGACCAAGTGCTGACTGTGGATCAGACCATCAAATGCTTATATGCAGGTTCAAAGTGAAACTGAAGAAAATTAGAACAAGTATATGAGAGTCAACGTATGACCTTGAGTATATCTCACCTGAGTTCAGAGACCACCTCAAGAACAGGTTTAATGCATTAGACACGAATGCTAGAAAACCAGATGAGTTGTGACATGACACCAAAATCATCTTTTGAAGAAAGTAAAAGGTTACTAAAAGACAAGAAAAAAAAGTAAAGACCAAATTACATGACAAAAGAGTCTGAAACTTGCCCTTAAATGCAGAGCAGCTAAAGTAAAAAGAAGACATGGTGAAGTTAAGGAACTAAACAGAAAATTGCAAAGGTGATCTCTATAAGACAAACTGAAACATTATAATGACATGTACGAAGAGCTGGAAATAGAAAACCAAAAGGGAAGCAAATGCTCTGTTTTTCTCAAGCTTCAAGAATTGAAGGAATAATTCAAGCTCTGAGTGGCAATAGTGAAGGATTCCACAGAGAAAATATTAAACGATGCAGGAAACATCAAAAGAAGATGGAGGGAATACACAGAGGCATTATACCAAAAAGAATTGGTGGATGACCAAACATTTCAAGAGGTTGCATATGGTCAGGAACCAATGGTACTGAAGGAAGAAACAGAAGCTGTCTTGAAGGAATTGGTGAAACACAGGCTCCAGGAATTAATGGAATACCAATAGGGATGTTTCAACAAACAGATGCAGCACTGGAGGTGCTCACTTGTTTATGCCAACAGATTTGGAAAATAGCCACCTAGCCAACTGACTGGAAGAGATCCACATTTGTGCTTATCACAAAGAAAGGGGATCCAACTGAATGCAGAAATTATCAAACAATATCATTAATATCTCACACAAGTAAAATTTTGCTGAAGATCATCCAAAAGTCACTGACTGCAGCAATATATAGACAGGGAATTGCTGGAAAATCAAGTATGATTCAGAAGAAAGCATGGTCCAGGGATATCATTGCTGATGTCAAATGAATATTTGCCAAAGGAAAGAACACCAAAAAGATGTTTATCTATGTTTTACTGATGATGCAAAAGCATTTGACTGTGTGAACCACAACAAATTATGGACAACATCACGAAGAATAGGAATACCAGAACATTTAATTGTACTCATGAGGAATCTATACATAGACCAGAAGGCAGTCACTCAAACAGAACACGGAAACATTGTCTGGTTTAAAGTCAAGAAAAGTGTTCATCAGGGATATATCCTTTCACTATATCTCTTCAGTCTGTATGCGGAACAAATAATCCAAGATTCTGGACTTTATGAAGAAGAACGGGGCACCAGGATTGGTGGAAGACTCATTAACAACCTGTGTTAAACAGAAGATGCAACTTTGCTTACTGAAAGCGAAGAGAATTTGAAACATTTACTGATAAAAATCAAATAACACAGCTTTCAGTATGGATTGCGCCTCAACATCAACAAAACAAAAATCCTTGCTACTGGGTCAGTATGCAACTTCATGATAAATGGAGAAAAGGTTGAGATTGTCCAAGGTTTTGCTTTACTTGATTCTACCATCAGCACACATGGAAGCAGAGGTCAAGAAATAAAAAAAACATATTGCATTGGGAAAAGCTGTTGCAAAAGATACCTTTAAAGTGTTGAAAAGTAAAGATATATCACATTGAAGACGAAGATGCATTTGACTCATGCCATGGTATTTTCAGTCACACCATATGTTTGTGAAAGCTGGACAGTAAATAAGGGAGACAAGAGGAAAAACTGATGCTTTTCAATTATGGTGCTGGAGACGAAGATTGAATATTGAATATGCCATGGCCTGCCAAAAGATTCAACCTATCTATTCTGGAAGAAGTGCAACCAGAACGATCCTTGGAAACAAAAGTGGCTAGACTGTAGCTTAAGTATTTTGGATGAGTAGTTAGAAAGGACCAATGTCTCGAGAATGACATATGTTTGGGAGACTGGCAGGTCAGTGAAAAAAAGGAAGATCCTCAAGTAGATGGATTGACACAGTGGCTGCAACAATGGGCGTAAACATAAAAAAGATCATGTGCATGGCACTGTGTCATGTGGTGTTTCATTCTGTTGTATGCTATGAATTGAAGCTAACTCAATGGCACCTAACAACCACAACAATTTTTATTTGCCAATTAAAAGTGAAACAAGAGTTGAAGGTACAGCTCAGTAGGTTAGCACTTGCCTAGCATGCGTGAGGCCTTGGGTTTGAACCCCAGCACTGAAAAAAATTCAAATAAAATATTTAAAAAACATGAAAAACATATTTTACACAAATGTTTATAAAATGTAGATAATATTTATATCACATAAAAATAGAAGTTAAAGTGAAAATTGTCATAAGTGAGTGTATTTTTTTTTTTTTTTTAGTTATAACAGGACTAATACTAGTTATTGGGAGAAGGATGTGGCAATCTACTCCCGAGGCAATCCTGAAAGTCATTGAAAACCCTATAAGGGCTGCTATGAGTCAGATATGACTCATGGCACATAACAACAACAATAATAGTTATAAATCTTTATGCACCTAATAACATAGCTTCAAAATAATAAAGCATAAACTGATTTGAGTACCAAGAGAAATGCATGAGTCCGTGATCATTGTGGGAGATTTTACAAATTAATCTCTCAGATGATAAATAAAGCAAACCAAAATTAAGCAAGAATATTGAGGGTTTGAATAAACTAACACATTTTACAAATTATTGTATGTAGAATTTTATACCCTACAAAAAACAGACTGGGCTGTTTTTATATGTTGTTGGTATTTAGCTCAATTGGTAGAGTGCTGCCCTGTACTCTCTGAGGCCCTGGGTTTGATCCCCAGCACTGCAAAAATGGGAGAAGGACCTGTCAGGCTACTCCCAAAACAATCCTGAAACAATCAGCCATTGAAAACCCTATGAGGGTCACTATGAGTCAGACTTGACTTGATAGCACCTATCAACAACAATGACCAAAAAGTAAAATCTCAATTCCAAATATGCAGGATTGTGACAACAACCAAAATGAAAGCCAAAGAAAAATGATTTGTTATAAACCCTATACATATGGTAATTTAAGAACAAACCCCAAACTCTTGTAGTGATTACTTGTGCAGCAAAGACTTGGAGGTGAGCATGGAATTTTTACATTTAGTCACATGTCTGAAGTTTTTGATAGATTTTTTTATTGAGTGTATAATTTTGAATTGTTTAATGTAATAAGTATATAAAGTAACAAAGGAATATATAATAAGCTCCTTTCTTCCAATCAGAAAGAAAACTTAAAAAATAAGTTATTTAGAAATAAAGTAACAATGATCATTACATATCAAAAAGACAAAGTAGTAGCCTGGGTAATTGCATAAACTGAAATGTATGGATTAGAAGATAAACAGAACATGAGCAAACCAAGCATTCAACTGAAAAAAAAAAAGCGTTTTTTTTTTTTAACAAAAGAGCTTTTTAAAAACTGCATGAAATTAAAAGAAAGGTCAATCCAGATAAAAGGTACAAATAGCATTGAAAAGTGACAAGATTATTATTTCCTGTTACTGGAATTACCTACTATAAACCTCTAAGAGAATCGACGGAGTACCAGTAACCCTGTAATTAAGAGTGAAATGTGATATTTTTGCTCCTTCTTTTGACAAGTTACTTTCTCCCTTGATAGGGGCGAGGGAAATGGGCATTCACATAGAATGTTGGTGGGGATTTCAACTAGTCCATTTTTGAGGGCAATTCAGCAGCACCTCCTGGTTTCAAACACACTTATCCATTGACAAGTGGCCCCACCAGTAGCTGCTGAAGAGCACCACTTCTCTGGGTGCTTGAAGAAACTTGTACCAAGAGTTTGCTGTAGCATTGTCTGAAATCACATGATATTAGGGGCTGCCTAAATACTTGCCTGTAGCCGTACCACTGTGGCATCTGATCCCGTCAGATCTTGGAAACTAAGCAGGGTCGGGCCTGGTTAGTACTTGGATGGGAGACCACCTGGGAACACCAGGTGCTTGGGAGACCGCTATGAGTCGGACACTGACTCTATGGCACCTAACAACATCTAAATACTTACCAATGTGGAGTATAAATTGTCATCTATCTGTACTAGGGAACATCATGCAGAATGAAACAGTTGAATGGTAAAAATGTACTGAGACTCCCTAAGACATCTCATTCATTGAAAACACACCAATGAAAAAATGCCTGTTTTGTCTGATACAGCTGTTGGCTGTCTCCGGAGCAACTGTCAACTGCTTTACTCGAAATTGTCTCCCTTAGTGGTTGAAAGAGTTAAAACCAGGGTTTGCCTTTCCAGTTTCCGCTGTATCCAGCAGTGACCATGTGACACACTTGGCAAAGGAAGCACAGGAAGTGGGCCGGCAGGTTTCTGGGAAAACTGCTTTCCTGGCAGAAGTCAGACACCAACGTTCTTTTGGCTTCTTCCTACTTTGCACATACACAGATACAGCAAGTGGGCTGCGGGGGCCACAGAGTCACAAACACCAATGAGAATCACCAGGACAGGGTGCCTCCTACGGTCACCGAACCAACTCTCCAACCTAGTCATGTCCAGGGTTCTTGGATTGTGAGTTGAATAAAAGTCTCAATTATTTAAGTCACTTTTTTTTTTTTTTTTTTTTTTGGTGGTACTAGGGTTGAACCCAGGGCCTCGCGCTTGCATGCTTTGCAAGTGCTGGACCACTAAGCTGCATCCCCAGCCCATTTTTTTAAATTTTTGAGACAAGGTCTCGCTAAATTACGCAGACTGCCTCTGGTCTCCAACTTGAGATCCTCCTGCTTCTGCCTCCCAAGTCTCTGGGATTACAGGTGTGCACCACCGCGCCCGGCTTTTAGTCACTTTCAATAAAAATTTCTGGATGACCACATTGTTAACCAGTGCAACCATGCAGTGGTATAGTTACGACTATGTAAATGCACAAGAAGAAGTTTGTGTCTACAGTTACACCACAGGAATGAAATGGGGTGGACCCGTCACACTAATACTTTTGTAGCATTTCCAATGTTTTCAGTAAGGAAGTTTTCATGTACCAATCACGTCATTTAAAACATTTAGGAAACAAAAATAAAACCTTCTCATTGTTGAAATTTGGGGATTATGGCCAAATATAAACCAAAAGGAATGCTATTCCTAGTTCCATCACAGAGAAATAAACATACTCAGTTTGTTCTCTCTCTTTTTAATTAATAGATTTTGCTTTGGAGGTTTTAGATTTACAGAGGGCTGATTAATTGAGGAGATAGTTGGATGGTTCCCCCTCCCGACTTCCACTATTACTTTGTTCTGTTTTGTTTTTGCATTGCTGGGGATTGAGCCTATGGTTTCACTTACACTAGGCTTGCCTACCACTGAGCTACACTCCCAGCCCATCCTCTATTATTATTTTTCTTATTTGTATGTTTTTGAGACAAATTCTCCCTGTGTTGTCCAAGCTGGCCTCCATCTCCTGGACTCCAGTGATCCTTCCTGCCTTGGAGAGCAGGGACTCCGGGCAGGTGCCACTGTGGCTGGCCACTGTTATTAACATCTTGCTTTAGTACTGTACATTTGTTACAATTAATGGACCCATTCTGACACACTGTTATTAACTGAAGCCCATAGTTGTTTAAGATTCACACTGTGTTATAAAAGTTCTATGGGTCTTGACAAATGCATGACATGAACCCACCATTACAGCACCATGCAGAACAATTTTTCTGCCCTAAAAATCCCCTGTGCTCCACCTCTTCATCCCTGCCTCCTGCCCTCACCCCACCAAATCCCTCACAACCACTGATACTTCTATTGCCTCCATAGTTTGGCTGTTCAGAGTGTCATATTATGGGACTCAGTATATATCCTGTTAGGGGCTGGGATTTAGCTCAGTTGGTAGAGCGCCTCTCTGCAGTCTCTGAGGTCCCAAGTTCAATTCCCAGCACTGCAAAAATAGGAGAAGGACATGACAATCCACTCCCGAGACAATATGGAAACAATCAGTCATTGAAAACCCTATAAATGTCGCTCGGAGACAGACCCAACTCTATGGCACCTAACAACAACATATATCCTTTCCAGATTGGCTTCTTTTACTTAGTAATAGCCCCTGTGGTTCTTCTATGCTTTTTAAAGCCCTGATACTTAATTTCCCCCCCCTGAATAACGTTCCATTGCCCGGCTGTGTTATGGTTTACTGATCCATCCACCAACCGAAGGACTTCTCCATGGCTTGCCATTGTGGGTGATTACAAATAAAGCCGCTATAAACATGCATTTGTTGCTTTCTGTATACATTTGACCTTAGCTGGGTAAATCTAGGAGTATGACTGCTAAGACGATGGTCATTTTGGCAAGAAACTGCCTTACTGTCTTCTGAAGTGGCTGCGCCATTTTGCATTCCCGGCCAGCAATGCCTGAGAATTCCTGTTGCTCCACCAGCATTTGGCATTGTCAGATTCTTGGACAGTGGCCACTCTAATAGGTGCGTAGCGGTGACCCGCTGTGCTCTTTCATTTGTGGCTCCCTAGTGACACACAACGCTGCACGTCTGCTCGTAGGCACATTTGCCATCTGCCAGTCTCTTCATAAAATGTGTATCCCGGTTGACAGCTGGGGGACAGTCTTCCAGTCCCTCCAAAGTCAGACGCAATTTATTAAACCGCTTATTCCAAGCCCCGTGAAAGCGCTAATGCCTCTTCAAGATAAATGAAGACAAGATTAGACGGAGACGGCCTCGTAGAGGCGGAGGATTCATCATGCTTCACGTGTCCCTGGGTAAAGTGTGGAGCCTCCAGTGGCTCATCTCATGTGGACGTGGCAACAACCTGTCCCTGGTAGATGGGGCAGGTATCACTCTGTTTTTAAAAATAGAAGTGCTTTGAGGAATTGTCCCAGCTCACAAAACTCTGAGACGGTGGAGCTGGGACACAAGCTCAGGCTGTTCTCCTCCCAGGCCAGAATGGCTGTGGCATGCGTCTAAAGCACGGAAGAGGACACCACCTGGTTAGTGTCATTGAATGCCCGCCTCCCATCTTTTTTCTTTTCTTTTTCTTTTTTTTCGATCCTGGGGGTTGAACCCAGGACCTCTCGCTTGCATGCTATGCAAGTGCTGGACCACTGAGCTGCACCCCAGTCCATTTTTTCTTACTTTTTTTGAGACAGGGTCTCACTAAGTTATGCAGACTGCCTCTGGTCTCGAACTTGTGATGCTCCTGCCTCCCAAGCCGAGCCAGTGGGATTACAGGCATGCACCACCATGCCTGGCATCTTTTTCTTTTTGAGACAGGGTCTTGCTAGGTAGCCCAGGGTAGCCTCCAGTTCACGATCCTCCTGCCTCAACCTCGAGAGTGCTGGGATTGTAAGTGTGGCCACCACAGCCCACTTGTATGGTTATCTTTTGAAAGTCGTTAACATGTGCAAGTCCGCACAGCCAGGACTGGCAGAAGCCACATTCCGCATCACGGATTCCAGGAGCTTGATTCCATACTGAACTGAGGAATGGGATCTCCCCCGAGTCTCTCCCAGTGGGATTCCAGAAAGACCCAGCTTCCCATCAGAAGGTTGGGCATTTGGAGCAAGGTGTGGGGCCATGTGCGTTTGTTGATGTCTTAAGCAAGTGCTTTAAAGTCCTGATGCTTGACATCTTGGGTCCTTGCTAACCCTCGAGGGGACTGCCCTCTCCGAGCAGGCCGGTTGCCAATACCTAAGAAAGTACTCCCTTGGGAGCATGCCTTTCATAGGCAAATGACCAGTCCAGAGCCTGCGCTCTGCACTGCCAGCCCTTCTTTCGTGGGGCTCTGACACCTGCTCCACCTTAATCACTTGGACCAAGTACCAGGTGAGCAGGGCTGCCAAGAGCCAGCTGAAAGTCTTCAAGCCGGCCAACCCCAGCCCGCCCACCTGCCTTTCCTGCTCCTTCCTAGAAACTGCAATAAAGTCTGTGCCTGCATTTTCTCTCTGCTGCTTCTGCCTCCAGCCCCTGCCTTGTGTAGCTCTGGGTGGCCCTGCGTGGCAGTGGGGCGCCCCCTCCTGTCGGGGACTGTGAGTAACCAGCTATCTTGTGGATTATCTGTTGGCCTTCCATACCTAAAGCATAATGAAGCACTTTTTTTTTTTTTTTTAAGGTGCTGGGGACCAAACCCAGGGCCTCATGTGTGCTAGGCAAGTGCTTTACCACTGAGCTATACCTAATCCAAACCTATATTTTAAAACAGTGAGGGTCCATTCACTCAGCTTCCTGCCCGTGGCAATTTCTAGAAATCAGGCACCTGGTGCCCTTGGAGGCTGAAATCTGAGCATCCCCAGGGAGGGCAGGAGCAGAGGCAGAATGCAGCGCTTCTCCAGTGTTTCTGTGTTTGTAAGACAGACCCCACTCCTTTTTTCACTTCTGAAATTCCCTAAAGGGTTCCTACCATGTTGCATAGTACTTGTTGTTGTTGTTAGGTGCCATCAAGTCATGTCCGACACATAGCGACCCTCATAGGGTTTTCAATGGCTGACTGTTTCGGGATTGCCTTGGGAGTGGATTGCCACGTCCTTCCATTTTTGTGGTGCTTCGAATCGAACTCAGGACCTCAGAGATTGCAGCGCAGAGCTCTACCAACTGAGCCAAATCCCAGCTCCTGCATAGTGCGTGGAGGAAGAGAAAACACCCCAGCCATCTGCCCAACGCTCGGTGCACACCAAGAGCTCCAAGTGGGAGCCAGAGCTACCAGAGCCAAGGATGGATGAGCCCCTGGTGGGCGTGGCCATAGGCAGGACCGCCCCTAGAGCCATGGGAGGCCTGGGGAGACCTGAGACCTGGTGGATTGGTTTCCTCCTCCCTAAGACCTAACCGCTTCTAAAGGCAACAGAACGGACCTCCTGTGGACATGGGGTTGGCCATGGGAGTGAGGAGGGAGAAGGGCTGAGTCTAAGCTTGGACTGATGGTCATGTCTTTTAGCTTTCAGATAAGTGCTCTACAGCCATCCTCATCCCCCAGCCCAGCACATCAGCTTTTCTTCCT
The DNA here is from genome assembly GCA_007922755.1 of Pedetes capensis. NCBI lineage: Eukaryota > Metazoa > Chordata > Mammalia > Rodentia > Pedetidae > Pedetes > Pedetes capensis. The sequence continues at coordinate 185,544 of VMDO01000446.1, read as the reverse complement.
TTCCTTTCCCTTCCCTTCCTACCTCTTCCCTCCCCTCCCTCTCCTTCCCTCTCCTTCTCTTCCCTATGTTTTCTTTCTTTTCTTTCTTTTTCTTTTCCTCTTTCCTTTTTTTTTTTTTGGTACTGGGGGTTGAACCCAGGGCCTTGCGCGTGCATGCTTTGCAATGCTGGACCACTGAGCTGCACCCCCAGCCCATTTTTTTACTTTTTGAGACAGGGTCTCGCTAAGTTACGCAGACTGCCTCTGGTCTCTCCTGCCTCCGCCTCCCAAGCCACTGGGATTACAGGCGTGCACCACCGCGCCCAGCTGCCTTCCTTTCTTTTTCTTATTTGAGGGACTTCTACGTACCCCAAGCTGGCCTGGAACTTTCTATGTAGCCCAGGCTCTTCTGGACCTCGTGATCCTCCTGCCTCAGCCACCTGAGTGCTGGGGTTCCAGGAGAGCGTTACCACATGGGCTGCCCTTTCTTTACATCTATCATTTCAGTAGCATTTCTGTGAATGCTCCCTACCCCCGACTGACTCTCTCTCCAACTAAGGACTCACCATCTCTAGTGGAATGCAGCTGCCCTCTTGCTCCAAACTAGACTCAGGAACATCCAATGGCCCCCTCCCACCCTAGCAGAGCACCTGAGAGAATGCCCACGCATGTTGTTGTTGTTAGGTGTCGTCTAGTTGTGTCCGACTCATAGCGACCCTCATAGGGGTTTTCAATGGCTGACTGTTTCGGGATTGCCTTGGGAGTGGATTGCCAGGCCCTTCTCCCATTTTTGCGGTGCTGGGAATTGAACTCGGGACCTCAGAGACTGCAGAACAATGCTCTACCAACTGAGCTAAATCCCAGCTTCATCTTGTTATAGCCATGGATGACACCTACCTGCACCTGCATCTACCATACCTTGCTTCCCTCGGTGACGTCCTCTCACCTAAGACCATCACTACCTGTGCTTTGAATCCCATCTTCTGCCACGGTCACCTTGTATACTTCCTGTGGACTAGAACATTCCTTGTGGGCTTTAACCACACACAGGCACCATCATTTATTTGATGATCATTAACTGAGCAATTGCTGCAAGCCAGGCCCTCTTCTAGGTGCTGAGGATCCCATGTTAAATCGAATGGGCGAAATGCCTGTCCTCCGGGAGCTTCTCCTCTAGCTGGGGAGACATGATAAGCAGCTGGGTCAGCCAGTGACACAGTGCCGGGAGCTGGGAGTGCAGAGAGGGAAAGTACAGTGGGACCCGGAAGTGGAGGTGCCTGGGGAGAGAGCAGGTCCAACCCCACAGCTGGACACCAGACCCCCAAAAGGGAGAATGGGGGCCACCACCCCCTAGGTGCCTGAGGGTGATCTGAGGATGCCTTCTGTGCTAGAAGTGCCTGGGAATCCAGGTCCCCTAGGGTGGAGGAGGCCCATGAATGAGCCGCTGCCTGACTTGATGGTTATGAATGTCCTTCTCCTGGGCCCTTGCTCAGGACTCTGAAGAGTCACCCTGTTCTCAGAGCTCGTGTACATGGCTGAGCCAGAGTTGTCTGCCGTAGGGCCCTGCTTGCTCAGTGTACCTCCCCAGGACTACTTCTTCTCTTCCTGTCTAGGTGTCCTGGGAGCACTTCGTAATAAATCACTCATAGAAAGTGCTGGCCTCGTGGTCTGCCTCTGGGGAGCCTAACCCCAGACACAGAGAGATGAGAAGGAGCTGGTGGGATGAGTTGTGAGACCTCAAGGGACGGCATCCAGGCAGAGGGAACGGCAGTGCAAAGGCCCTAAGGAGTGTCTAGGAGCACAGGGCAAAGGGCTGGCACAGCAGATCCCACAGATCTCGTAAGCCATTCTGAAGGCCTTTGGTTTCTGAGTGACCCGGGCAGGAGACTCAGAGCAGAGTGACACGAAACTGATTTGTTTTGAGAGCCTGTCTCGACCACTGTGTTGGGGAGAAGATACGGCAGCCAAGGTGGAAGGAGGGAGATTGCTTTGATGGCTTCAGTAACAATATAGGGAACAGGTGACGTGGCTTGGACCTGTGCGGCTTAATAGCTGTGTTGTTAGGTGATATTGCGTCGGGTCTGACTCATAGCCACTCCATGTACAATGGGATGAAACATTCCTGACACTGTGCCATGCCAGCTCTATGTCTGATAGTGCTTCTCTGCTATTCATATGTTTTTTGATCACTGATTATTTTAGGAATGGGCTGCCAGGTCCTTCTCCCAAGCCTACAGTACCCAATATTCGCAGATGGTCTCCTATACAAGGACTAACCACACTTGACCCTGCTTAGCTTTCAAGACCAGATGAGATTGGATGGCAGGGTGGACCAATGTGGCTCAGTAGAGGCGGTTGGAAGTGACCTTATGCTGAACACAGAGAAATGACAGGATTTCCTGGCAGATATGGGACATAAAGAGTCAGGGGTGCCAATCAACTAGAAAATGTAAAAGCAAATGATATGCATGATGCTTCATTTTGTGTGTCCACTTGATGGGGCCATGAGATGCCCAGATTGGTGGTAAGATATTACTTCTGGGTGTGTATATGGAGACGTCTCTCATGACTAGCAGACAGTAAAGAAGCTGGGTCTCACCCATGTGGGTGGGTAGCACCCAAATTTGTGAGCTTCAGATAGAACACAAAGGCAGGGAAGGGTGGGTTTTCTATCTGTTTGAGCTGAGACACCCATTTCTCCCACGTGCTAACATCTTGGTTTCTGATTTTCAGAGCTCAGAGGGACCAAATTCCACCACTGGCTTCCCTGATTCTCCAGCTGGCAGCCATGCCCAGCCCAAACCCATCCTGAGCTCCACGGGTGTCATCTGGACAGCTGAGAGCACTCCTCAGGGCCATGTGTCTGTTATGGTTTGGATAAGGAGTGTCCGCCTAAAAGCTCATGTACTGAAAGTATGACTTCCAGGAGGGGGCGCTGTTGAGAGGTAACTGGGTGCTAACTTCATCAGTGGATTAACTGATTGATGAGTTCATAGCTGAATGGGCTCTGAGGAGGTGGGGCCTAGTGAGGAAGTGGGTCCCTGGAGGTGTGCCTTTGAAGGGCATATGTTGTCCACAACCCTTCTCTCTGCTTCCTGTCTAGTATGAAGCGAGCAGCTTGTTTTACCACCTATTACCCATCATGATGTTCCACCTCATCAGAGCCCAGAAGCAATGCAGCCAAGTGAGTGTGGACTGAGCACTCTGAAACCATGAGCCAAAAGAAACCTTTCCTCTTTTAAACTGATTCCCTCTGGGATTTTGTCACAGTGATGGAAAACTGACTAACACAATGTCCCAAACCAAACCCCATGACCTTGACCCCACTCCTGGTCATCTTGTAGCGGTGTCCACCTCAGTCACCATGCAGCAGGGTGAGCTGGGACCCTTGGGGCCTCACTTCACCCCTCCTGTCCCATATCCCTTTACCTGGGTCCTTTCAGGGGTAGCTCCAACATATTTCTCCAGTCTGTTCACTTCTCTCTATGGCCACTGCCAACAGGAACAATAACAACCTGGTCCGGGTTATGTCTACTACAAGTGGAGCACCCGCTATAGTGACTTATTCCTGCAATTCGCCCTCACCCTCTTGTTCCCAAAACAGGTAACCCCCCTGTCATGGTCCCCACACCTCACTCCAATTGCTCTTGTTTGATTCCTCCTATTTTCTGTGTCCCCGACACCCCAGGCCTTTTGCACATACTAGATCTGCTGGCTATGGTCCTTTGGCCCTGCCTCAACTCATAGGATTGCTGACTCCGTATTCATATCTGGGTTCCAGCCTGGCTTAGCCAGGAAGCTGACTCCAGGCGTGGAGAAGCGTCCCTAGCATGTCACAGCGCCTTCTTGGGTCACGGTCCAGTTTCACACAGTTTGTGCTGCTTCTCCAGGGCTTGGTTCACTATTAGACACCAAGGTGGGGCATGTTTGCCTGGGTTTCGTGACCATTTCATCCCTAGCACTTCCTATTTGTCCTCGGCACTTATTGAATGAGTGAGTGAGAGGCCACTGGAGTTGCTGCCCCTGGACTGATTCTCCTGGCTGGCTCCACTCCAGGCTGGCGAAATGATGCAGAGAAAAAAACTGCCTGAAAATGTGAGCGACCCGGAAGCAGATGAATCCTATGAAACGCCATGATGGAGTGTGGCTTCCGCCGTTCTGGGGAAGCAAGCATCCGGGACAATGAAAGATGGCGTCTTGCCCCAGTACGCAGCCGTGTCTAAGATGCAGCGTGTATTTTACGTCTTCGCTGTTCCCTTGGGGCTCAGCGAAAGCTCTGGCTCTTCCAGAGGCCACGATCTGGACACACGGTGCCATCTGAATGCCTACATCCGATCACGGAACTGGCAGGAAGGAAGTTCCCGAATGTGGCTCAGCCTGCCTTCTTTCACATAGGGATGAGGTGGCCGTAGCGTGGCCCAGAAGGGACTCTGTTTTGCCCAGGAACTGGGACCCGGCCTCAGTAGGTGTGGCAGGAGAATGTCTGGACCATAAACCTCTTGCTGCGTCATCAGTCTGAGGATTTTGGAACAGATCCCAGATCCGTCCAGAGCAGGGTGGGGAACTGAAGGCTACTTTGAGTGCAGAAGGGCGCGTCTAGCCTCTGCCCCGCCCCTGTCACAGTTCACTGGGTCAGCGGACACTTGACTGGGTAGAAGAAGTGATCTTCCTGGGCACCCTGCACATCTAACACACAGGGTGGGAGGCCACTTGGAGTCAGGGCCGTGGTGACCGCTGCTTCCCCGTGCACAGAAAGGCAGGGCGAGCTGACACAACAGAGGCAGATAGGCTAAGGCACGAGAGGACACCAGGTCATGTCGTCCCAGCAAGGTGAAGTGCGTAACCTTAGTCCCTGGCCGCCCAGTTCCTGGTCCAGTCCTTCTGTGGCCTGGATGGGTACCCCATCCTACAGTCTGGGAGACATCTCTGCTCCTTCCAGTAGATCCTAATTGGTGCTTGAGTGTGGATTTTTTTTTTTTTTTCGTGGTACTGGGGGTTGAATCCAGGGCCTCGCGCCTGCATGCTCTGCAAGTGCTGGACCACTGAGCTGCACCCCCAGCCCATTTTTTTACTTTTTGAGACAGGGTCTCGCTAAGTTACACAGACTGCCTCGGGTCTGGAAGTTGCGATCCTCCTGCCTCCGCCTCCGGAGGGATTCCAGGCGTGCATCACCACGCCCGGCTTGGCTTTAGTGTGTTTTGTGTAAGCCGAGACAGAGATGGGGTGAGGGGTACATGCGGAAACATTCCAAAGGAAGACTCGCCCGGTCTGACAGACCGGAAGTGGGTGTGTGAATGGCAAGAGGCCCCACCATTGCCTGAAGATCTGTTCGAGCTGGTGCTAGGCTAGGAACCCTCCCATACTTCATCGCTTCCTGGATGACAAGAAATGTAGGCAACAGATCTTCGTATCTCCACTTGACAGATGAAGAAACTGAGGCTCAAGGAGGTCCTGCAGCGTCCCCAGGTCATGGAGCAAAGAGAGCATCCTTCCTCAAAGACTGGCCAGCTGAGAAGACGTGGGGGAAGGCAGGGATGGCCCCTGTCTCCCTGCCCAGGGACGCTGCAGCCCTTGTGTCTCCTGTCCCCATTATGCCCTGTCACCCTTTGTCCATGCTTCAAGATGCATCAAAGATGTCTGTCCTGTGGAAAACCCCTTCTCCGTCCCCATCCCCGTTTTGTTTCCTGCTCTGACATGACAGGGTGCAATTAACATTCTAACCTTTGCAGGCAGCTGCCTGTCTGGCTTGTCACTCAGGCCTGGAACGTCTGTGCTCAGTGTCGGGGAGGGGCAGGGGCATTTCTCGGGAGGGGGTGCAGCGGGGCCATTGGAAGGTGTGTTTTCTGGTTGTGAATCAGTGGTTGCCTTCCTTCCTCTCTCAATGCCTTGTCCACAGGCCCCTGCTGCCGGCACCTCATTGTCTCAGGAGCCTGGTCCAGAAGCTGCCCTTCTGCATGCACAGCACACCGCGGTTTCCATGGCAACATCTCAGCGGGAGGATGCTACATTCCCAGCTCTTGGTGGCCTTGGATAAACAATGTATTGGATGTTGCTGAGAAGTCCAGAACCTTCCCTCTGTCTTCCCTAACACTATTTACAGGCACCCCCTCCACCATCCAAAAAGCAGCTGAAATGAAAAATTAGGTCAATGCAGCTTTTAATAAACATGCAGTTAAAAAAAAACCTGGTGTTTATCAAATAATCCACGTGTGTTTAAAACTCATATCCATCAAAGCAGTTTAGAGGGACAAAGGAGCTGAGGAGAGAAATCTGGCGAGGGGCGGCTGGGGTTCCTGGAGGTGTTGGGGCCTCTGGTTTTTCTCTGACCCGTGGGCTCCTCAGGCACAGTGTGATGTAGCCTGGGCAGCACCGCTCAGGCCGGGGTTGGAGCGGTTTGCTCCTCTGCTAGGAGCTCGCTCCAACATGGGGCCATGCTGCTTTTAACAAATATGGAGTTAACACACCTGTCCACACCTCCGTTATTTGTGGTGCCAGGAGGCACCAATGGGGACACAAGGATGGTCAAGGAGCTCCCAGCCTAGCGAGGACCACAAATAGAGGGGGAAATGGTACATCACAGGTGCGTCAAGATCCGAGGTAGGAGGGGCCAAGCAGAGTCCCGCCCCTCATGGTTCAACTCAGGGTCAAAACGCCCTCTATTTCCTGCCTCGTGACTGTGAGTGCGTTGGCGCCCTACTTAAGAGGAGAGCCGCCTTTCGCTGCCCAGGCATCCCATAGGACAAGAGAGCGCTGTGAGCCCGGGTAGTCCCTTGGCCATTTGTACTGTTTTCAGCTGACTTTGCAGGTATCTTTGAGTTTTGAGTCAAAGATCTGGGGTCAAAACCACCCTGTCATTCGGGAGGCCTCTGACTCTTGACGTCCTCCTCTGTAATATGAGGAAATCCTGCAGGCGCGTCGGGAGGGTTAAAGGAATTGGCACCCGCAAGGTCCCTAGCATGGGGCTTGGGCATCCGGAAAGAGTTAAGGTGAGTCTCCTTTTCTTCTTAGACTCCCATCCCTTCCACTCACTCCCAGGTGTTTGCCGCCTGCAGCCTGCACCTGCTGCTCCCTGGAGGGCAGGCGCCTGGGAGACTCCCCCTTCTTTCCACTGGCCCTGTGCAACGGTCACTTTATGTGTCTGTGATGTCCCTCACCTGGGCCATGGGCTGCCCACGTTGAATGTTATTTCCTTTTCTATTTTCTTTTCTCTTCCTTTTGTTTTTTCGTTGTCTTTTCTTTTTTCATTTCTTTTTCTTTTTGCACTGTTAGGGGTTGAACCCTGGGCCTGGTGCATACTTTGCAAGTGCTTGACCAGTGGCTGCACCCCCTAGCCCATTTCCAACTTTTCATCTTGAGAGAGTTGCTAAGTTGTGTAGGCTGCCTCTGGCCTCGAACCTGTGATTCTCCTGCCTACACCACTGGAGTCACTGGGATTACAGGCATGCGCCACCATACCCAGCTGTGACCTCATCTTAACTAATTATATCTACGATGACCTGATTTCCAAATAAGGTCACATCCTGAGGTACTAGGGATTAGAATGTCAACGTATGCATTTTGGAGGGACATAAGCAACCTCATAGCACACCTTTTTACCATTTCTTATTCACCGGTGGCTCTAAATCAAGTAAGCGTGTGCCCAGTGGTCAGAAGGGAAGGTACACAGGGTGATCAAAAAATATAGTAAATGTTCAATTAAAAAATTGCTGTACTAAAAGACATCTTTCCATATACCCCCCTCAAAGTTTTGTTAATTTAAACATTCACCGTATTTTTGATCACTCCTCATAGATGGGACTCTGTCTAGTGGTCTGGGAAAGGTAGGAGCAAAGAAAGACCTTCTGCGCATCTGTGGCCATTCAAATACTTTCTTCTGTTGGGAGGGGTGACTCTGATTGCTTTGGCTTGGGTTATTAGGCCTCCTTCTAATCCTACAACGGGCTGGGATTTAGCTCAGTTGGTAGAGCGCTGCGCTGCAGTCTCTGAGGTCCCGAGTTCAATTCCCAGCACCACAAAAATGGGAGAAGGGCCTGGCAATCCACTCCCAAGGCAATCCCGAAACAGCCATTGAAAACCCTATGAGGGTCGCTATGAGTCGGACACCGACTCGACGGCACCTAACAACAACAACAATCTAATCCTACAGGCTTCTGTGTGATTAGTAATGTGGCACTTGAGCCAGGTAAGGTGGCTCACACCTGTAATTCCAGCACTTGGGAGACCGAGGAAGAGGATTGTGAGTTCGAGGCCAGTTTGGGCTACATAGGGAGACTCTGTCTCAAAAACAAACAAAAATTATGTTGCACTTGAAGCCGTCTCTTTGGGCTCTAGCTGATCTGGAAAATGGCTTTTCAGATTCAAGGTACCACCTTCTGCAAAAAAGCCAATTCCTGTAACCCAGTGTCTCTTTATCCCCAAATTATAACAAGTTCTTAGTGATCAAGCAACAGAAACCATGTCTGGGTAACTGAAGAAGGCAGAGACTTGAGTAAAGTTGTTAGGTAGCTCCTTAACTCAGGAGGAGGGCTGGAAAACAGGCCTCAGGGGCTGTGTCCAGGAAGAAGTCAGGCCCAGGCAGGAGGACACACCTAATGCTGTGTGATAGTTGTCAGGATCAAAATGGAGACACTTGTGTCAAACATTAGTTTAAAAAAAAAAAAAATAAGGGTCGGGCACGGTGGTGCACACCTGTAATCTTAGTGACTCAGGAGGCAGAGGCAGGAGGATCGTCGCAAGTTGGAGACCAGAGGCAGTCTGTGTAACTTAGTGAGACCCTGTCTCAAAAAAAGTAAAAAAAAAAAAAAGGGGGCTGTGGGTGCAGTTCAGTAGCCCAGCACTTGCAAAGCATGCAAGCATGAGGCCCTGGGTTCAACCTCCAGTGCCAATAATAATAATAATAATAATAATTAATAAAAGCTGGGACATTATGACAGAGTGCGTCTCATACACAAATGCCTCATAATAAGAACCATCACAAGACATTGCCGGAACCACAGCTTCGCACATGTACCTGCAAGGACATCTGGTCCAAAAGCTGCCTGTCTGACTTTGGCCCAGCATTATCATTCTTGTTACTGATCCCTGTAGCTGAGAATTGTTATCTCAAAACTTTTGATGTAATGCTGCTTCTTTTGCCTTTGAAACCTTCCCTTTGCCTCAACTCCCTTGAATATGCTCATAGTTTACTATGGCGTGAGTATCCGTTGCAGTGTTTCTTAGTCTCTGGAGGACCTCTGTCTGTGTGCTGTTTAGCTTGACAGCTGCACCTAGGCACAGAAGCCCCACACAGCACCTACAGCCTCGTGCGGGGCATCTGCTTGCCCTTGCCACCCCTACCATTGAGCCATAGACACATTGCTTTTTTCTGGATTTTCAGGTGTCCCTAAGCTGGAAAGGATAAGCATGTCTTTTTAGAAAATCTTTCAAAGGCCATCTTTACGGTCACTAACCTGTAACTCCCCCACACGTCTGTCAGTTTGTCATGCTGTGGGAGTTTGCATGTTGCTGTGATGCTGAAAGCTATGCCAATAGTATTTCAGATACCAGCAGGGCCACCCATGGTGGACAGAGTTTAGCTGAACTTCCAGACTAAGACACATACTAGGGAGAAGGACCCGGCAGCCCACTTTTGAAACAACCCCTGGAAACCCTATGAATAGCAGAGAAGTCTTGTCAAACACAGTGCCAGAAAAGGAGCCCTCTGGGCTGGAAGGCATTCAAGAAACAACTGGCAAAGAGTTGCCAGCTCAATGACAAGAATGGCCTAAAGCCCCTGGGACCTCCTTTTGCTAATGTGGCACAACTGAAAATGAGAAGAAACACAGTGGCTGCCACATTGGCCCCAAACATAAAAAGATCGTGTGCATGGCACAGTGCTGACTAGTATTTTCTTCTGTTGTACTTAGAGTTGCTCTAAGTTGGATCCGACTTGATGGCTCCTAACAACAGCCTGTGATTAGCTGTGGATTCCAAAGATCACCTCCTGCCTGGAGAAGACTGAGTTCTACTAGTTGGGACCTGGGGGAAGCGGACAGATGAGTTAAGGTAAGAAAGGTGTTTGTGGGGTAACGTGTGAAATGAGACAGGGAGGGGCCCTGAGCCTCTGTCAGCCCTGTGGGGGCCAGGGGAGACACCTGCAGGATGACAGCTAGGTGGGAATGCCAGGCACTTCCCAAACTGCTCTGCGATTGTGTGGGGTACCCCAGGAGGAGCTCAACTCCAAAGCTGAGGTGCTTGATGTTCATAGCCGCCGTCTCTCAGCTAACCACAAGCCTGGTGCCTGGGCCAGCATTTCTTTTTTTTTTTTCTTTTTTTTTTTTTAACCATGATTGAGGTCTAACTGACAAATAAAAATCGTATAAATTCATGGTATACAACTTGATTTTTATTTATTTATTTATTATTTTGCAGTACTGGGGGCTGAACCCAGGGCCTCGTGCTTGCATGCTCTGCAAGTGATGGACCACTGAGCTGCACCCTCAGCCCATTATTTTTACTTGTTGAGACAGGGTCTCGCTAAATCATGCAGACTGCCTCTGGTCTCGAACTTGTGATCCTCCTGCCTCTGCCTTCCGAGCCGCTGGGATTACAGGCGTGCGCCACTGTGCCTGGCTTACACTTGATGTTTGAATACATGTTGTTGTTGTTGTTGTTAGGTGCTGTTGAGTCGGTGTCTGACTCATAGCGACCCTCATAGGGTTTTCAATGGTTGGCTGTTTCGGGATTGCCTTGGGAGTGGATTGCCAGGCCCTTCTCCCATTTTGATACATGTATACATCATGAAATAATTACTACAATTAAGTTAATTAGCAAATGTATCACTGCACATAGTTGTGTGTGTGCGCGCGTGTGTAGTGAGAACACTCCAGATCTCCTCTTTCAGCAAATTTCAAGTGTACAATGCAGTATTGTTAACTGTAGTCATCATGTTGTGACTAGGTGTCCAGAGTTTGTTCCTCTTGTCTAACTGAAACCCTGTACTTTTTGGCCAATGTCTCTTCCTTTCCCTCTAGCCCTTGGCCCCTGACAACCTTTCTTTTTGTTTGGATCCCACAAGTGAGATCATGCTGCATTTGTCTTTTTGTGCCTGGCTTTTTTCCCTTAGCATGATGTCCTCCATGTTCGTCTCTGTGTTACAAATGACAGGATTTGCTTCTTTTTTTTTTTTCAAAGTTGCATAATATTCCATTGTATATGTTTACCATCTATCCTTTAGCTGTCCTTTGATGGACACTTAGATTGTTTCCATATATTGGGTATTACGGACAATGCTGAAATGAACATGGGAGTAGAGCTAGCTCTTTGACATACCAATTTCATTTCCTATGGGAATATACCTCATAGTGGGCTTGCTGGGTGTGTGTGTGTGTGTGTGTGTGTGTGTTGTGCTGAGGATCGAATCCAGGGCCTGGGCCTGGGCCTGAGGGGCAAGTTCTCTACCACCAAGTTACATCCCCAGCCTGGTGGTTGTACTTTTGGTTTTTTGAGGAACCTCCGCAATTTTCCATGATGGCTCTACCAACTTACACTACCCCCACCCCCCAGCTTGTAAGACTTCCCTCTTCTCCACGTTGTCACCAACATGTGTCCTTTATCTTTGAATAATGACCATCCTGACAGGTCTGAGGCAGGGTCTCAGGGTGGGTTTGCTCTAATTTGCATTTCCCTGTTGATTGTGATGCTGAACATTTGTCATATACTACATTTGTTAGTCATTTGTGTGTCTTCCTTAAGGATGTCTATACAAAGCTGGGTGTTGTGGCGCACGCCTATAATCCCAGCGGCTCAGGAGGCCGAGGCAGGAGGATTGTAAATTCGAGACCAGATGCAGTCTGCATAACTTAGTGAGACCCTGTCTCAAAAGTAAAAAAATGGGCTGAGGGGGGTGCAGCTCAGTGGTCCAGCACTTGCAAAGCATGCAAGCGCGAGGCCCTGGGTTCAACCCCCAGTACCATACACACACACACACACACACACACACACACACACACACACAGATCCTTTGCCCATTTTAAAACCACATTCGTTCCTTTCTTCTTCGTATTGCACTCTTTGAGTTCCTTACATATTTTCTGTTCTTTCCTTTCTTTTCTTTTCTTTTTTTTTTTTTTCTGTGGTACTGGGGTTTGAACCCAGGGCCTCACACTTGCATGCTTTGCAAGTGCTGGACCACTGAGCTGTCCCCCCAGCCCATTTTTTAACTTTTTTTTTTGAGATAGGGTCTCACTAAATTACACAGAATGGCTCTGGTATCAAACTTGCAATCCTCTTGCCTTGGCCTCCCGAGTTGCTGGGATTACAGGCGTGCGCCACCGCGCCCAGCTCATATTTTTAATAGTAACTCTAGGCCAGTGTTTTTTCAGAGAAGGGCCTCAGCAGTGTGTCCTCACACCTGCTCACTAGCCTTAGTCCGAAACAAAGGTCAACAGCCCTTGAATGAGAGCTCACGCATGGGACTCTATGAGCCCAGCACCCATTCTAGGCAGCACGGCACCTGTAGGCGAGGGCGTGTTCATAGCAGGAGCGCACATCAGTAGCACATATCAGGAAAAAAAGAATATATTGTTGATTGGATCTGCTGCCATAGCACCCTGGCATCTGATCCTGCCTGGTCTCAGAAGCTAAGCTGTGTCGACCTGGTTCGTCCTTGGATGGGAGACCGCCTGGGAACACCAAGTGCTACGGGCTAGGGAGAAGGACCTGGCAACCCACTCCCAAAACAATCTACCATTGAAAATCCTATGAATAGTAGAGAAGCACTGACAATAGTGCCGGGCATGGCACAGTGTCAGGGAGTGTTACATGCTGTTATGTCGGGGTTTAGTTCTAGCCCGGCTAAAGTTAGGGCCAAACCCTCAACATAAACACGTGGCCGGTGTTGGGAAAGAAGGACCTTGGGAGACCTTCAGATGGTTGGAAAAGGACAGGAAAGGTTTATTGGGGTGCTCCCCTTATGGAGAGCAAGGAGAGAGCAGCCCCTATAGAGCAAGGCTCTATCCCTTTAAGTGCTGGCTCTAGGCCTGCAGCATAGAATGCTGCGGGCTAAGTGCTGGTACAGCTCAGCCTTAAAGGTGCAGCCATAGCCGCAGGTGTTCAGTTGAGGTCCGATGGCCTTGACTCTCGCGGCTCGCCTTCTTTACCCCCCTCCTTCCCAAGGATGGGAGGAGTTGGGAGGCTCTTCATGGCTTGCTAGGTGCCTTCGGCTCTTCGGGGCCCCTGGGCTTGATCTCGCTGGCTTGCTAGATGGTCTTGCTGTAGTAGGGAGCGCTGGGTCAGGTGATGAGGTTCAGGAGATGGTCAGGGAGGTGAGGATCAGAGGAGTGATATGGGGTCCAGGAGCCCTGCTTTTATAGGGTCCTGGAGGGGTCACATAGTGGGATTCAGCCAATCAGGGCACACAGCTGGCAGGTACAGTGGGCAAACAGACATAACTGCCAAGTGGAGACAGTTATTACCTGCAAGGTGGTGAGGGGAGCCAATCAAAATTATGGTGGTTGAGGCTGGTCAAGCTGGCCGGGGGCCATCTTTGCTCACTCGATGGGAGGGGCTGTTTTGAGTGAGTGAGATGAGCCCTGGGGTCAACTAGGGGTCAGCCCCTCAGGCTGTTATGAGGGACCCTAGCTGGGAAATATTATTTTAAAAATCCCCAACAGTGTTGCATATTGGGTTGCTGTGAGTCCGACCCAACTTGATGGCACCTAACAACAACAACATCAACAACATTGATGATTGGGGAAAAAAAATATATGGCCCATCAGCTTGTACTATTTCTCTCCACGTGTACTAGTCCAGTGCCTTCAATGAGCTTGGTGGTTCTCCAAGGCTGAATTCTGGGGCTGAGCATAGAGCAGGCGCTTGGGAACTCTTGCTGACTCAGCTAAAGTGGCTTCTCACTGTCCCCTCCGGCAGGTCCTTCTCACTGTTCTGCCTCCGGCAGGTCCTCCACCTGGCCCCGAGCACTGCTGTTGGAAGGCTCCTTGAGAACAGGCCACACCTCCAGTGCTGGCTCCTCCTTGGGTGACTTTTGACAGGTGACTGCTTTCCTCCCGCCCCCATGTCCAGTCACACATTGTTCTTGTCACAAATTGGAGACAAAAGCAAATCAGCGCTCAGCGGATCCTGTGGTCCCACTCTTGACACCTCCCTCGCAGAAAAGCATTTGACAGCTGGTTCCCATGGCGACAGGCTTTCTTTGAAATGATTTCTTGCTCCAAGTGGCAGACCCCCACCTTTCTCTTCTTGGGAGTAATGGTCCACACTGGCCATAAGACGAGGAGGGGACATTCAGCCAGGGAAGCCTGTGGGCCTGCAGGGGCTCCTGGTGGCCCAGGGGACACGACTCAAGGTCTCGATCCTCAGGGCTATACGGGTGCTCACCAAGGGGTTAAAAGACGCCAAAGCGAAGTCTACAGGAAGCTGAAAGCGGCATTGACAGGCGCTATTTAGAGCAACGCAGCGCAGCGTACTCTAATTTTGGAAAACGGCCACGTTTACACTTTCTCAGCAACAGGCCCTGCCCCACGAGCTTCTGGCTTCCCTTTCCTGCTCGTGGCTGGCTCTGAAGACACAGGCAGGCTCTTCTCCTCAGAGAGGGGCTGACCCTGGCCCGTGGCCCTCATTATTGCCCCAACTATGCTAAGCCGTGGGAGAAGGACCTGGCAACCCCCTCCCAAAAATCAATCTGCCATTGAAAACCCTATGAACAGCAGAGAAGCACTGACAATAGTGTTTCCCCTGTTGTACAGAGGGTCGCTATGAGTCGGATACCGACTCGACGGCACCTAACAACAACAACAAATGCTAAGCCGCAGGAGATCAGGCAGGGTTTCTGCTATGAGCTACACGGAGTTCTCCCCAAATTCACGTGCTGAAGCCCTAGACGCCCACACCACAGAATGTGACTGCATTTGAAAAGGCCTTTAAAGAGGTCATTGAGGTAAAATGAAAGCCAGGCCCGGTGATGCACGCGTGTAATTCCAGCTACCTGGCAGGTGGAGGCAGGAGGACCACATGTTCGAGGCCAGAGGCAGCCTGCATAACTTAGTGAAACCCTGTCTCCAGATAGCTCAGTGGGAGAGCACTTGCCTAGCAGGCATAAGACCCTGACTTCAACCTCCCAGGACTGCAAAAAATAAAACACAAATACAAATAAAGGTAAAACGAGGCTGCTAAGGTGCGCCCTAATCCAATCTGACTGGTGTCCTTATAAAAGGAAGAGATTAGGAGACAGAGACGCCAGAGATGCGTGTGCACACAGGAAAGACCACGTCACACAGAAGGAGAAGCCGTCTTAGTGTAACTGTCATAACAAAATACCCTAAGCTAGTTGATTTAAAAACAACACAAGTTGATTTCTGTGTGTGTTAGAGGCTGGGAAATCCAGGACAAGGGGCTGGCATTCAGTGTTTGGTGAGGAGCCACTTTCTGGTTCAATTATGGCAGCTTCTCACTTGTGTCCTCAGAGGGTTGAAGAGCCAAGGAAGTTCTCTGGGGTTTCTTGTGTAAAGGGCGCTAATTGCATTCATGAGCGCTCCACCCTCATAACCTCATCACCTCCTAAAACTATCTCGTTGGGGATTGTTGTTGTTAGGTGCCATCGAGTCCGTACCTGATTCATAGCGACCCTGTGTACAACAGGCGAAACACTATTGTCAGTGCTTCTCTGCTGTTCATAGGGTTTTCAATGGCTAATTGATTTTTGTGAGTGGGTTGCTGGGTCTTTCTCCCAAGCCTGCAGCACCTGGTGTTCCCAGGTGGTCTCCCGTCCAACTACTAACCAGGTCCAACCCCGCTTAGCTTCCCAGATCTGACGGGATCGGACGCCACAGGGCTATGGCTGCAGGCCCTCATTGGGGATTAGGCTTCAACAAATGTACAGAAACATTCAGTCTACAGCAGGACAAGGCAAGGAGAGAGGCCTCTGGAGAAACCGACCCTGCTGACACCTTGGTGTTGGACTTGTAGCCTCTGGACCTGGGAGGAAAGCAGCGTCTGCTGTGGAAGTCCTTCTGTCCGTGGGACTTTGTTACGGCAGCCCACGCTGACGAATGCACCTTCCCCTGGGCTACAGGGGCTCCATGTGTGACTCCAGGGGTCTGGACGGACAGCCTACAATCATTCCCCTTCACAGTCCTGGGCGGGTTGGATGGGCTCCACCAGGCCTGCTGGGCACACCCGCTGCCCTCTCCTCCTGGTATGTGGTGCCCTGCTGGACCTACCTGAAGGTCCGGTCCTTCGTGTGATTCACAGCATCGCGTGAAGTCATTGAGAGGGGCCCAGCCACCCACCGACTATAGCAAAAGGAGGCAGAGACAAGTCTGAGGGATGCCCCTTGGTATAGTTTTGGGAGACCCTGGATAACGTGTCCTCGCTTCCTTCCACTTGCACCATATTGTTACCACGTCCCCAAATGGTGCCCCCGGAAGTCCCTCGAACTTGGTTCTCTTTGTATCCTAGTCACTGGCAAGGCGCTGAATGAATGTTTCTGAATAAATGAATGCCTCTTACTCTGGGCAAGATTCTGGAAAAGCCAGGATTTGAAGCTGACTGAGAACTAGCTAAGCCTGCAGCCATAGCCCTGTGGCATCCAATCCCGTCAGATCTCGGAAGCTAAGCAGGGTCGGGCCTGGTTAGTCCTTGCATGGGAGACCGCCTGGGAACACCAGGTGCTGTAGGCTTGGGAGAAGGACCCGGCAACCCACTCCCAAAAATCAATCTGCCATTGAAAACCCTATGAACAGCAGAAAAGTACTGATGATAGTGTTTCGCCTGTTGTACGTAGGGTCGCTATGAGTCAGATACCAACTTGACGGCACCGAACAACAACAACAACAAGAACTAGCTAGTTTTGGTTCCCAACACTCCTTTGCAGATAAGGACATGAAGCGACTTCCCCAAGGTATAGAGAGGCAAAGCCAGGGTGGAAACAAGGTCTCTTGATTGTGGTCAGGTGACTTCCTGCTCTGCCATTCAGCGAACACACAGGCAACTGTGAACAGACATGGGCCCGGAGAGCACGGACAACACCCACCTTTTCAGCATATCTGCTCTTGGGGTTGGCAACCAAAGGGTCAATTTATGAAGGACACTTTGCTGGACCTCACACCACTCACTCCATTTACTGGTATTTGCCTCTTTCTTCTCTTTGTTCCTTTGATTAAAACTTTCAGTGGTTCTCAATATGTACCGTTCCAAGGGAAGAGTCTGCACAGCATAAGTATTCAATACATTTTTAGAAATGAATTAATGAATAAATGAAAGCAGAAATCACTCTTCCTGGCATATCCGCAATCTGCTCCCTCTCAGACATAATCCTTTGCTACAGCAGGAATGCTTTCTTCTGTTCTTGAAGAGAAATGTGTAGCTTGGAATTTAGCTCATGCTGTGCCCGACTCCAATTGTCCTCTCTTTCGTTGAACCTTGCACACGCTAAGCACGTGCTTTACCACTTTGCTCCACCCCTAACCTTCTCTCTCTCAGTTTCCCATCCTGAAGTTGCTCACACCTTCTGACCTACCTGAAGCCTTTTCCAATCTGACACACGGATATGAACAATGAGGACTTCAGATTTGGAAGGTGTGGGAGCAGCAGGAGTCAACAACACGTCCTGAAATAAGGCTTTACCTCAGGAAGAAACCCTGGAGAGACGGAAACAGAAATGCAGCCTTTGCTACCCAGCGAAACTGGCCTCAGGTAAGCCGCAGACTCGACAGCTGTAATTTCTTTAGTTATGTGGTGGAGCTCTAGATTAGATCGTCTTTGAGATGCTCCTGGCCTTAACAAGGAACTGTGGTATATCCTTGCAGAGCTCCCACGCCTCCTCCTTTCATCCTGAGGCAGGGAAGACATGACATTCCTGCCAATGTTCATGTGTGCTCAGAGCCTTGCCCTCTGGAGACGACGACCATGGGTCCTCATCCTTTTTTTCCTTCTTCCCTCCCTCCTTCCCTTCACTCCCTCCTTCCCTTCACTCATCCAAGAACTGTAGCACTTATGAGCTGAGAAGTCCCTACCTCCTGGGCTTACATAGGAGCTGTAACACTTGAAGGGCTGAGGAACCCCAACCTTCCCTCTGGGCATATATAAAAGCTGTAAAGCTAGAAGGCACCTTTGCTGCTGCTGCTCCCATCCATCTGTCTGCTGTCACTGCTTGAGGCTGTCTGTCAAATGTTGAGGGACCCAACTGCTGCCTAAGACCAGCATTTGGAGGGCTTCTTCTTGCCTGCCCACGATTTCTATCTAGGTAGAGCAAAGGACCCCAGCCAGCTGACTGGTGACAGGAACAAATGAATATTCATATACAAAAGAAATGAAGGGAGAAAAGCCTGGAAGAACTAAGAGAGGAATATACAAATTCACAGTTATAGTTAGACATAGTAAAACTCCTGTCAAAGCAATTGACAGTAGACAGAAAATGATTAAGGAATTAGAAAAACTGTACAAACCGATCAACCAGCTTGATTGAATGAGAACTTATAAACTACAACAACAGAGTCTGTATTACCTTCATGTGCACGTTAAACATTCAGGAAGATAGACCACAGGCTAAGCCGTAAGACCAGTCTCAATAACTTAAAAAATTGCAAGCAGGTAGAGCTCGTTCCCCTACAGAAGACTTAAATTAGAATCAGTAATGAAAAGATGCTTGAAGGGCTGGAGGGATGGCTAACTGGCAGAGGGCTTGACAGCAGGTGGGGAGGCCTTGGTGCAACTCCCAGCACCGCGAGAAAAAAAAAAAAAGATGGCTGAAGAAAACCCAAATCCTCAAAACCGGAAAACACATTACTAAATAACTCATGGCTCAAAAAAGAAGTCACAAAGAGAATTTAATAATAAAAACGTATGTTGTAATTTGTGGAATGCAGAGAAGCAGTTCATAGAGAAATACTTAGCTTTGAATGTTCAGATTCTACCTTAAGAAGCTAGAAAAAGAAGAACAAACTGAACACAAAACATGTAGGAGATAGGAAACAATAAATCAACTTGGTGTGGTGGTACGGTCCTGTAATCCTAGGATACAGGAGGCTGAGGCAGGAGGATTGTGACTTTAAGGCCAACTTGGGCTACACAGCGAGACTTTGTCTCAAAAGAAAAGCAACACACAAATTTGAAAAGTATGAAATAGGAAATGAAAAAATAGAGAAAACAAAGCAAAAATTGTTTTGTTACAATGATTAATAAAACTGATAAACTTAGAGGATGATCACGAAAACAAGTGTAGATATACATTAGTAATACTAGGGATAAAAGGGGGTATAATAGAGCTCCTACAGTTAGTCTTGCCTAATATACAAAAAGATATATTCTGAACAACTTGTGACAGTACATTGAGTCACCTAGATGAAATGGATAAATTCTTTGAGATTGCCAAAATAGACTCAGGAGAAAGCAGGAACTTGGAATGATGTGAATTTGTAATTAAAAGTCTTCTCCTGGGGCTCTATGGGCTCTGTAGGCTTCACTGGTAATTCTAGAAAACCAAAGCAAGACAGAAGTTTGAGACGCCCGTGGACTATCCAGAAAGCTAACACTAATAGTATATATACAGATCCTGAGACTACTAAATGCTTCCTGAACATGCCAAAGGATGTGAAGTTAAAGTACTTGGTTCTGCTACTTACTAGTTATATAACTTTGGGAATTACTGCAATCTCTCAGAGCCCCTGTATCTTTGTCTGAAATCTGGCATAAAAAGAATGTCATGGGTTTTTTTGTGGAACCAAAACATAGGTAAAAGTAATTTTATGCTCCAAAGCACTCATATATACAATGATATTAATATTAATAGTAACTAGTTGGCTTTTCATAGACTTTTTCATATTTTTTTATGATGGTAGTGATTATTTGGGGGAAATCATGACAATCTTGCCTGGGATCAGTGGACTGCATTTCTGATCATGCCATCCTGAATTCTGAAGCACCAAAGAACTGTGTACAGGCCTGGTAAGGTGGAATAGCTCTCAGGTGGTTCAGATGCTGACAAAGTCTAGTGATCCTGAGGGGGAAATGTGACCTACAGATTCCATAACTCTCTCAATTGACCCCTCAAGTGACTTACTAAATTCCATACGAGGGCCAGAGATGACCTCTGGGACCTCCATGGCCCTTTCTCACCCACATTACCACTTGCAGACCATAGATCCAGACCAGTGACAGAACTTGGGAGTCCTAAGAAGCACTGCCTTAGTTTTACACCTGTGAAATCATCTTGAACTTGGACATGATCCTGGCCATTCAGGATTGAGAAATGCTTTTCCTAGGACCGCAGCATACCTAGCTATAGACATTTGCAGCTGCCTTAAGCTCATGCAGAAGCTTTCTAGTTAAGACTTTGAGAGTGTCTACTCACCACGACTTAGAATGGTGAGCAGGATCCCCAAGCTCAACACGTATCATCAGAGGCTGAAGCTTGCCATCCTAGGCAGACCCCAGCCTCCCTTATTCCCTGGCTTCCATTGTCTTGAGTTGTTGTTGTTGTTAGGTGCTGTCGAGTCGTGTCTGACTCATAGCACCCCTCGTAGGGTTTTCAATGGCAGATTGTTTCGTGATTGCTTCTCCCATTCTTGGGGTGCTGGGAATCGAACTTGGGACCTCAGAGACTGTAGAGTGGCGCTCTACCAACTGAGTTAAATCCCAGCCCTTGTCTTGAGTATGTTCACTAAAAATACAAAGTTGACTTCTGTGGCAGCCATTTGTTCAAGAAAGCTTTTATTTTAGTAATTAAGTTTGTTAGGAAAGACTGTCATTAGGCCCTGTCTAGAAGGAGGTCTAGGCAGGATGAGATGGTGACCACCATTCTCCTCTACCTTCCCTGGGACTATCTATGGGGTTTCCAGACCAGACCACTGCACGGTCCTCAGCACCACTGAGTCATCACCAGCCCCCTTGGCAATGTTTCCCTTTAGTGTGTGTGTGTGTATGTGTGTGTGTCTGTGTGTGTCTGTGTGTGTGTGTAGGGGGAGGGGCACCTGGAAAAGCCTCAGCTGTGCTGACAGCAGCCCAGACAATTAACGGGCAGCTCCAGCTGGCGTCCCAAACGTGAGGCTGAAATCCTACACCTTGCTCCTTAGGGTAAAATTGATTTAGGCATGCGCTTCTGGAGTTACACTGATTTTTAAGAAAATGTCCATCTGGGATGTCAAGGAGCCCTTGGGCAAAGAGGGGAGTGGTGTCACACAGATCTGGACCAGGACAGTTCCCTGCCTTGGTCCAGTGGGAAGGCTGGCGTCTGAGAAGCCCAGCCATGGGTACCATCTTCCACTCTAAGAACGCATCTCAACCTGGCTTCCTTGGGCAAACTCAAGGGTTCCTGGCCCACCCGACAGGGAGGGGATGGGAGATATCTGTCCCCATTCTGGGTTGTTAGACCATCCAAGAATTCTTCTGGTGGAACATAAAGAAACCTTGTTGTTAGGTGCCATCGAGTTGAGTCTGACTCATAGTGACCCTCATAGGGTTTTCAGTGGCTGACTGTTTCGGGATTGCCTTGGGAGTGGGTTGCCACATCCTTTTCCCATTTTGCGGTGCTGGGAATTGATCTTGTGACCTCAGAGACTGCAGAGCAGCGCTCTACCAACTGAGCTAAATCCCAGCCCCAAAGAAACCCAGAGTCTGACAATAGCTGCCTCCCATCTTCACTTCTGTTTCGTTTCAGGCTCTGCGCCTTCAAAACATTTAGCTTCTGACTCTCTGCTTCCCTGGGCGTGTCGGGCCGCCTTGGACAGAGTTCATATCCATTATCACTTTTTCCTGCTCTGTTTTGCTTTAGACAACACCCAGCCAGATTCAGTCCTAAGTGGACTTTCTCTGCCAGGGCTTGCTTTGTAGCAATGACAAGTGCTCTTGGTGACTGTCATGGTCCAGTCTTTTCAGGACCTCTCCACAGGGGGTGAGGGGCAGGGGGGTGAGCCCAGGCCAGGAAACAGGGCAGGTATTTGCAAGTGGAAATGAAATAATGGTGAACCCAATGAAATTCTACAATCTCTATGGCACTGCCTAGAGAGGCAGTTCGCCCCGGGGCCTATCTAGGCCCCTTGGAGGACTGAGGCTTCCTGCCACCCCACAACAATCACCTTCCCTTTTCTTCTGAAGTGAGGGAGACCGAGCAGCTTCCTATTAAGGAATTTTAAGGGCTGCAGAGCCATGGGAGCATGACTAGAGTTCATTTAAGGAAAATGGTAGGTTTTCTGTTAAGATGCTAAGGATCTTGGGTTTTTTGTCTAGGATATTGTGGGATGTCCAGAAGTCCTGTGGAGGCATGGCAGGCCACGGGAGTAACAGGGAAGCAGAGATCTGCTGAATCTTACATTGAGGTTGCGCAGCAGAAGCCAACAGGATGTAAGGCTGGGCAGGAAGAGCTGGTGCAGGTGCAGACATCGGGTGACACCTAAGGCCTGAAGACGTGGGAGGCTGGCGGCCTGGCCTGCAGTTCGCACTGGAGGCCGCCAGGGAAAAGTGATGTTCAGCAATAAGTGAATCTTGGAGAGCTAAATTTCTGAGCATCAGGACTAGAGACTTGTGAAGTATACAGTGAGGCCACCTCCCAGGAGGGTTTGGCTCAAGTGATCCGGAGATGGGGCTGGGCATCCCCCAGGACACTCTTCACTAACGGACTGGTCTGCAGTGCATATGGCCTAATGAGAAGTACTCCCCTGTTGCTCTTCAGACAAGAGGAAGAGGAGCAATTTCAGTATGTCTGAAGGCAAGAGGGGGCTGGGATTTAGCTCAGTTGGCAGAGCGCTGCTCTGCAGTCTCTGAGGTCCTGAGTTCGATTCCTAGCACTGCAAAAATGGGAGAAGGATGTGGCAATCCACTCCCATGGCAATCCCGAAAACCCTATGAGGGTCGCTATGAGTCGGATACCAACTCAACAGCACCTAACAACAACAACAACAAAGGCAAGAGGAAATCTCTCCTTATGCATCTATACTGGAAAAGCTGACTTCAGCCCAGAAATGCACAGATTTTGCCTTTAGGTCATTTCACCCTTGGCAGAACATTGTTGTTGTTGTTAGGTGCCATCGAGTCGAGTCCCACTTATAGCGGCCCTCATAGGGTTTTCAATGGCTCACTGTTCCGGGATTGCCTCGGGAATGGGTTGCCGCGTCCTTCTCCCATTTGCGGTGCTGGGAATTGAACTCAGGACCTCAGAGACTGCAGAGCAGCACTCTACCAGCCGAGCTAAATCCCAGCCCTGGCAGAACATAGGCTGGGCAATTTATCTGGACGGTTACCTTCCTGAGCAAATGAGTGTGTGGTCTCAGAAGGGGCAGCCTCCATCTTCTTTTGTGCATTTAAAAGGGAGCCACTGATGGGTGGGCTGAGCTCTCTTCCATCTCTGGAGACACAGCTCAAGTATTCGCACTCTAGCACTTTGCACTCAGGTGTTCTTGCCTGGAGAAGTTCAAGGCCTCTTGGCTTTAGCTTGATTTTCTAAAAGCATCTCTCAAAATCCTGTTTTTTGTAGTAAAGCTCCTTCTTCACTAGCTTAAACAGATCAAGATATAGGAAGCAGAAAAAACTCAGGATTTTGTTAGCATAGATTTATTTTATAACTTCACATTGGTAACGTATTACTTTGGAGACTGTCAGTAAGTGACATTAATGAGGCCATTCCCAGGTATACAAAACCACACAAAATCAGGGTATAATGGATAACAATCACATCACTGTGGTTGAGCAGTATTGAGAAACACACCTTACAAAGATAAATGATCACAAGTGGTACCTTTTTAAAACATACTTTTCTTACAAGCTCAGGATATTCTTCAGTTAAACTAACTCACAATCAGAAAGAATAAATTATTTCAAAGTGGAGTCACAATTGTCAACATTTGCTGGAGTATTTATCACAAATATAAAAGACACCAAGCACATTTATTTTCAAGAAGAGCTGAAATGAGCTCTAATGCAAAGGTATCAACATTCGACTGAAACATTAAATCTTTACTTGTTCCCACACAAGTGGAAGAACAAGAAGAAGAGCATGCATTGAGATGACAACAAGCATTACGAAAATCCCAAGAGCTTCAATGTATCGAGGGTTTCTGAGTTCCACACATCAAGAGCAGTGCTTAAGAGGCATTATATCATTTGATCCTAACAACAACCCTGTCGTCTCATTTTCTCATTTTCAGATGAGGAAACTGCTGTTCACAGAAACTAAGCAACTTGTATTTTGCATGCACAAATCTTCCAGGAGGCTGTACATCAATTGTGCTGGAGCTCTACCTAGCACATAATTATTTATTTATTTATTTATTTTTTTGTGTGGTACTGGAGGTTGAACCCAGGGCCTCACGCTTGCATGCTTTGCAAGTGCTGGACCTCTGAGCTGCACCCCCAGTCCCCCCCCCTTTTTTTTTTTACTTTTTGAGACAAGGTCTCGCTAAGTTATCCTGTCTCCGCCTCCCAAGCTGCTGGGATTACAGCCCAGCCCCTAGCACATAATTATTAATGGTGCTCATTTATGCTGTTCTAGCGCACTTCACCTGACATGTACGAGTCTGATTTAAACACTCACAAGATGCTACAGCTTTTCAAGTTAATGAACAATTACAGGAAGTGTGGCTATGGGCAGATACCAGGGGGAAGCTCTGTTCCAAAGTCTGCACAATATGGGTCAATCTGGAAGCAAAAGCAAACCTGTTGGTGAGTGCTGATGTGTTAAAATTTGATCATCAGCATGTTTGAGTCTACTGGTATTTATTAGAGATTTAAGGAGCTTCGAATACATTTTGAAGGTGGGGCTGCTGAAAAATCTCTGCAGAACTTGGAGAGCAGTATTTGAAAGTCACTAAGTGCTGGAGGACAAGAAGGGGTGGAGGATGGATTAGCATGAGGCAGAGTGCAGGAGGCTGTAATAATGAGCCTTTTGGTGTTAAGGAGACCACTTAACTCTCTGGGTTCCTCTTTCTCTTTATAAAGACCAAAGAGTAGGGTTCCTACACACATTAAATGGGATGTGTGTGAAACACCTTGCACAGTGCAGGCCCCTAATAAATATGAGGTCCTCTTCTCTCCTCTTGGTCCTTATTTGCTACTAAAAACCTTCTTCTTTAGCCTTTTCACTACCAATTTCAAATCAAAATATATGACAGTATTTTAATTCCAGAAATGCTTCACTACAATGAACCAGAACATGATTAGCAAAATATTTGAAATGCACAATATGAGATTATAAAATACTTTTTCCCCACCGTGTTCTTGATTTTCTGTCAAATTCACATACTTTTTTGGGGGGGGTACTGGGGAGTTGAACCTGGGCCTCACGCATGCTTTTTGCAAGCACTCCATCACTGAGCTGCACCCCTAGCCCATTTATCACTTGGTATTTTGAGACAGGGTCTCGCTAAATCACTCAGGCTGTGTCTGGCCTCGAATTTGCAATCCTCCTGCCTCGGCCTCCCTAGTTGCCGGGATTAAAGGCACACACCACCATGCCCGGCTCATGCATACTCATCTTTTGACGTGTGTCTTGATGGTAGTCAAAGGGCCAACCAGATCAGCCTGCTCGCTAGCCCCACAATACCTGCATGTGCTGGCTCCTGTGCTAGCAGAAGGGCAGGAAGAGCACTTCCTGGCCTTTGGGTGGAGAGGGTCCCGCTCACCTGGCCACGTCCCTCCAGCTGGGGTTGTGGACACATCCACACATACAGGCATGCAGCTTTCACCTGCATAGGCCGGTGCTTCCTTCCGACTGGAAGCTCCCCGAGGGCACAGCCCACCATGCAGGTTTGTAATTGTCTACCTGCAGGTGATGGCTTGAGGTTTACAGCTTGTCCTATAATGTCTCAAGAGGCTCTAGACTCTGTGAGAGTTTGCTGATTTGAGAGGGAAACCCCCAGAGCAGCCAAGCCACCTCATTTTTCAGACTTCTCACAGAAGCCGTTTTTCTTCCTTGTGTTAATTTTTCCTTCTGTGGCACGTGTCAACTCTGGTCGACTTGGGGTATTTGAGGAAAACAGAAGTACAGATGTTTCATCTCGGAAGCTAAGCAGAGTCAGGCCTGGTTAGTACTTGGATGGGAGACCGCCTGGGAACAACAGGTGCTGTAGGCTTGGGAGACGGACCCAGCAATCCACTCGTAAAAATCAATCTACCATTGAAAATCCTATGAACAGCAGAGAAGCACTGACAATAGTGTTTCCCCTGTTGTATGCAGGGTCGCTATGAGTCAGATACCGACTTGACAGCACCTAACAGCAACAACAATATTTGGAATGTAATCTTTTTATTTATTAGCAATCTACTAGGAAACTCTAGGTGTTTTCTTCTTAGAAAGAAAAATCCAGATTTGGCTCTACTGGTGATGCATGCCTGTAATAGCTCTTGGGAGGCTGCGGCAGGAGGACTGCAAGTTCAAGGCTGGTTTGGGGTACAGGGTGAGACTGTCTCAAGGTAAAAAAAAGAAAAGGAAAAAACGTCTTGGCTCTAGTGCCTTGATTTCAATCCTGTTCACGGAAGAAAAGAAGACCGTACAGGTTTTAGCCTAGTCAAGCAAACGTTTAGCCGAGTCCCCCTGGCCAGGGCTGCAAGGCCCAGCTGGTGGTTAGCCGTCTCCCTCACTACCCCAAGGGCCACCGCCATCCCTTTCCTCTGTCCCCCCAACATTCTCATTGGCAAAGGAGGCCTCATCCTCCTCCTCTTCCCGAGCCACCTTCATCAACTCCAGGAAGCTGGGCAGCGGACCCTGGTCCTTCAGCTTCCTAAGCCGGCACCAGAGGCCGTTGCTAAGGCTGCCCCGGCAGGACCTGCTCCAGGAGGACCTGGGCCGCGATGTTCCTGGGGACGGCCCATTTCTCCGCAGCCCTCCGAAGCAGGGTCTCCAGCCGCACCACGTAGGCCGACACCTCCTCCCCTCCCTCCTGATGGGTCTTCAGGTACCCGACCTGGGAGGCCCTGTGGGTCTCCAGGCTCCCGAACACCTGTTTAAAGGCCTCCAGGCACTGTTCTGCGTGGATGGATGGATTGTCGGCCTGGACGATGCGCATGAGATCCAGGGCCGGGCCAGGCAGACTCTCCGTCAGCCACCTTTTCTTCTCTGCCTCCGCGACGGGCCACTCTTTGACGATCTCAGTGGCCTGTTCCAACCAGACCTCAAAGGGCTCCTCTCCCGGGGCCGGCACGGCCCTCCCCGAGAACACGCGCAGCTTGCGGGACCTCATGGGCAGAAGAGGCGGAGGGGCATGTGCCACTGCCTGTCCCACCACGTGGCCCAGTAACTCCGGCGACACGCAGGGCACCATGGCCGGAGACATTCCCTTGTGCTCCAGGGTGCGCAACATCCCCGAGACCATCTGCCTCTCTTTTTCCAGAAAGCGGTTCAGCCTTTCCAGAAATTCGCTGTGCTGGTTAGGGGGTCTTAAAGACCACTTTCCAGATGTCCCCCTTCCCCTGCACCTCACTGGGGAGCGTAGAGACATCCGTGTCCTCCTGATCCGCAATATCTTACCCAGAAGTCTGTACCCCCCCAGAGGCTTCAGAGCCTCCTGCAGGACCGCCTGGACCTCAGCCTCACCGCAGTCCACCGGTACACGCCTGTCACCATCACCGACCTGTGATTGTCCATGCTCAGCCTCCTGCACCAGTCCTCCAACAGGGCCACTGCCATCGTCACCAGTTCTGGCCTGCTCACTCTATGGGCACCGGTCAGTGGTGCCAAGGTGAGTGGCCTGAGGGTCAACAATATCCAGGATGAGCGTCTACACCCACAATCCAC
Source organism: Pedetes capensis (assembly GCA_007922755.1). NCBI lineage: Eukaryota > Metazoa > Chordata > Mammalia > Rodentia > Pedetidae > Pedetes > Pedetes capensis. Next base: position 157,847 of record VMDO01000446.1, on the reverse strand, counting down.
CAGAGAAGGGGCCCCAGTGTGGGTCGCTCCAGGAACAGCGCAAAGTCTTTGGGACCATTAGCCCGACCTTGCCCAAGGGCAAGAACTCAGCACCTCCCATACTGTCTCTGCACCTGTCTTGAGGTAGGTGGGGCAAGCCTGTGGCTCTGGGGCGCAGGCAGCCTCATGGTGCTGACCTGTCTCTAGATGTCAAGACTGGAAACAGTCTCCTGGTCTCTGACACTTCGCTCTCCCTGCTCGGTGGGGAAACGGCTTGCGCTCTGGCACCCAGAACTCATGGAGAGAAGTCTTGCAGAACGGGGCGCAGACGCCTGGGGGAACAATGCTCACTTTTAGCGCACGGCCCCCTCCTTCCCAGGAGGCACCCGTACTGTAGTTCGGGATGGAAGTGGGATGGCCCTGCAGAGCTGCCCCATGCTGCCCCTGTGTCTATCCCACTGTAAGACCCCTTCTTGGCTTACTGTGTGTGATGTTGGCTCCTGGGGACCCCACTGTGATCTAGTCTCCCCATGATATGCTCATTGGGCGTATCCATTAATCCCCGAAGGACTGCTCGTGAGCAGGATTCAAGATCTTTTCCATGGGATTCATAAAATCAGCAGATGTAGTCAGATACCTGTTTTATGCATTCCAGAATGTTCTGTGAGAGTCAAGGAGCTTCTGTATTCAGCTTCTAGCACTGGAAGATGTCACTTACCTCCACACAGTGGTGCGTATGAGTCTTAACTCCAGCCAAGCCAAGCTGCCCTGTTAAACATAAATAATAACATGTTTTTATGCCTCACTAATATTCGGTGGTAAAGATTAATGCACTTATTAAAAAATATGACAATTCAGTAAGGAAGGATGAAAAATATGAAAATCTGTCACAGTTTAATTAGATCTCCTAAACAGGATGGAGTTGTTCTACTACTTTGATTAAAAAAAAATCCAACTGAGCTGGGCATAGTGGTGCGTGCCTGTAATCTCAGCACTTGGGAGGTCGAGGCAGGAGGATTCCACGTTTGAGGCCAGCCTAGGCTACATAGCAAGACTCTGTCCAAAAAAAAAAAAAGTCCAATTGAGTATCATTTAAACATTTTTAAATAAGTTAATATAGGTATAACAATTAGAAAAACAAAATATTATGGCTAAATAAGTTAAATTTAGAATTGTGAATTAATTCTCTTTGGTTATGTCTGGTGAGGCTTTATAGATGCACAACAGGATGTTTCTTTGGCTACAAATGGTAAGTAACTAACACAACACTTTCCCCCTTGCTCAGGAGCTTGGATGGATTAGTTAGGAAAAAGGCAGGAAGCACATCCAACAAGGACCTTGTTTAGAGGGTCTGGGGAGATAGGAGAATGTATCGAGGGATGGGTCTCTACTACAGTCAAGGTCAGTGATGGAGGTACCGTCTCAGAACTGCCTTAGAAGACTTCATCACTGTGCAAACATCAGAGAGTGCACTCACATAAACTACGGTGGCTATGACATCACCAGACCACGTAATCTTATGAGACCACTGTACTATGGTGTGTCTGTTGGTGACTGAAACATGGTTATTTAGTGCTTGACTATACCTCTCAGTGACCTGGTGGAGTATGTTAGGAGGGACAAGACCTCTTGCCTTGTAAATGCCCATCACTGAAGGGCCTCTGCATGCCACGGATGCTGGTCTGTAGCCACGGCAGCAGCTGTTCCCACTGGGGGCACAGCTCTGAAGTCTTTCTGGAAGGTGCTGACGGCCACTGTGCAGAAGCCAAGAAGGCAAATCTTGCCTCACCCCTCTGCCTGGCAACCCCAGGCTCCTGGGACTGGTGACCTCTCATGGCCTGAGTTTTCCTTCTAAGATATACAGGTGACTTTTCTCTCCAGGATTTAGAGAAACCAGGAATGTGAAAAAGCACTAAATGCCCAGGGAAAAACATCTCCCAGCTCTACAAAACATCGGTCCAGCTGAAGTCTGGCTACCTCTGAGGGCTCTTTCACCCGGGGAGATGGGACCGGCATTGTGACCTTCAATTAAAAAGATGGCAAGCAGAACCCCCTGATACACGATAGGGGCATGGATGGAATATCTGGGTATGGACAAATGTAAGACCTTTGCATTTGCTCACATAAAGGAGGCCCTCAAAATAACCTGGAAAAGGAACCTGGCTTTGAGGTGGAAGACCCCGCTGGAATTGCTGGATGGTTCAACTAGATATCTGACCTTCATACCTACGTCCATCTCTAACTCCAAAGCACTTTATTCAAATGGGAAGCACATGTGGTGCTGGGCCCCCTGTGCCCACCTCTGCTTCAGAGCCTCAGCCCTGCCACAGGTGTGTTCTTGTCCTCTGGTTCTCATCCAGAGACTCCAGGAACCCCAGGACTCCTTACCCCCCAAGGCGGGCTCATCTTCAAACGTGACTGGTTGCCCTCCACATTTAATCTCCATTCATCCAAATATCCCTCCCCACGGGGAGAGGCTTTGTCTCAGCATTTAATCCTTCCCAGGGCAGGGGCTGAATTCTTGGTTTCACTGCCCTGCGACCTTCCAGCTGTGATAAACTGGCTCAGCCCAAATCCACCCTGGTTACTGAGCATGCGCAGACTTCCCTTTTGAGCCGCATGGTAGCTGCAGGTTTCTGCCACTAAGACAGGCCGGGCAGTCACCAGAGGAGGGGGGCTGAAACTTGGAAGGGACACAGAGATGGGAATGAGCAATGCAGGTCCCCCGAGATTGCATTATCTACACAAATTAAAACGCCCCCAGGAAAGCCACCAACCTGGCGGCTCCGGCTGGACGATTTCCACATGGCTCATTACACTCTCCCAGCTCGCAGCCCACCTCCTACGCCTCTCCGGAAGCGTCCCCGCACTTAAACCTCAGACCAGTGGCACCGGGCAACCCCGGAAAACCCGCGGGTTTGGCGCAGTGCGTAAGCGGGGGCGGGGGACTAGGCGGGGCGCCCTGGAATCGCCGCAAGGCTGGAGTGGGCTTTGATCTGCTTACTGCCGGATTTCACGTATATATGTATGTTGGTGCGGGGTGGTGAAGACACCGAATCACAACCCTCCCGGGCCCTTCTCGGGGCAGTGGTGACCCTACGGAGCGCGGCACGCTCGATGCTGTCCCCAGGGCTGGATCTGCAGGCTGCGCCCTTTGCTGCGCTCCCCAGACTGCAGGCCCGCGCCTCTCTTCCCTCTCGGCTCTGCTCCCCGCCATGCTGTGCGCCCCGCCCCCTAAGCACAGCGGATGCTCCGAGCGAGGATCTTCTCCTTGCACTCAGTACCCCGCAGCAGCCTCGGGGCAAAGGGAGGACGCGCTCGGGTGCCCCGTGCTGTCCTCGCACTCGGGTGGCCCCACCCTGTGCGCGCAGCTGCGCCCAGGTTGGCCAGTGTCCAGCCAGGCTCCCTCCTCTCGCAGTGTCCCGGCGCCCGCTGGCTGGACCCCCTTCCCCAGCCATCTGCCCTCACCGGGGTAGCGGACCGAGCAGCCCCCACGGTGCGCCCTCGCCCCCCGCCCTCCTCCGCAGTGCGGCGGGAGGGAAACGCCTGGGCCGGGCGGGTGCGGGCGCAGGGCGCGGGGCTGCGCCTCGGTGCCAGCCCCGCGTGCCCACTCTAGACTCACCCCGGCGCCGGGATCGGCGAGCCGGCCCGCAGCTGCGCACCCCAGAGCCGGTGGTCCGGCCCTTCACTTCCGGAGCGAGGGCCCACGCGCCGCCCGCGCCCCGCGCCCCGCCCCCGCGCGCGCCCCGCCCCGCCCCGCGCCCCTCCCCGCGCCGCCGGGAGCTGGCATCCTTTCGCCTCGCGCTGCCGCAGCTGCCGCCCGCCCAGACCCAACTTTGCAGCTCGCTGAGCTCGCGCGGCAGCGGCGGCGGGGGGCGTGCGCGGGGAGGGGGAGCGCGGGGTCAGGGGGAGGGACCGCTGGGGCGGGTCGCCGCTCGCTGCCCTCCTTCCTTTCCGCACACCTTGCGGGAGGCAGAGAGCGGCTGCCGCGCGGGGCTGGTGCGCGCGGAGGAGGCGGGCGGGCGGACGGACGGACGGACAGAGAGAGCGCCCTCGCCGAGCCCCTGCGCCATGGCCGAGAGGAAGCAGTCCGGGAAGGCAGCGGAGGACGAAGAGGTCCCTGCCTTTTTTAAAAACCTGGGGTCGGGCAGCCCCAAGCCCCGGCAGAAATTCTGCGGCATGTTCTGCCCGGTGGAGGGGTCCTCGGAGAACAAGACCATTGACTTCGACTCGCTGTCGGTGGGCCGCGGCTCGGGGCAGGTGGTGGCCCAGCAGCGGGACGTCGCCCACTTGGGCCCCGACCCGCAGCCGCCGTACTCCCGGCAGGGCCGGCGCGTCGGCGGGGAGCCATCTGTTGAATCCAGCCGGAAGGTGGAGATCCGGCGGGCCTCGGGCAAGGAAGCCCTGCAGAACCTCAACGACCAGGTTGGTATGGGGGGTGGGGCATCGCCCCTCGGTCGCCCCCTTCCACCTGGGCGGACCACCGAGCCCCCCGGCGTGCCCGCCCGCGTGCCCCGCCCTGAACATCGCCTCCGGCATCTGCACGCGCACCCCGCCCTGCCCGCCCCTTCTCCGCGCAGGGTGCGGCGAGGCTCGGGCTGGGCAGTGGGTGGCTGTGCGCCCACAAAGGCTACCCGCGCCTCCCTGGGCCTGGGCGGTGGGGGGCGGGCGCAAAAGGACAGGCGGATCCGCGGCCGCGGGAGTGGCAGGGGGGCTGGGGTGGACCGCGGTTCCATTCTTCTTAGACCCTCCGGGGCGGCTTCCGATTGCAGCTGTGGCTGGTGCCCCACCCTTTTTTGATGCAGCTCGGATCGCGCGGTGGAGGCTTTGCGTGAAGGCCTACGGATTCCCCGGGGGTCGGGAGGGGCAGGGGCTCCGACGGCCGGCCTCCTCGGGCGCCCTCGGCGCTCCGGTCCTGGGCTCGTGTGTCAGGACCATGGTCAGCGCCTCCCCGGACTGCCTCGGAGAATCTCACCTTTGACTCCCAGAGCACAGCGTGCGAAGAGTGAGGGAGGCCGTGGAGTCACCCGAGGAAAACTAGGCACCTGAACAGCCTGGGTGGAGAACAAAGTTCCGCTAAGAGTCTCAGCAAGGGCGACCCAGAACGCTCCCCACGTGCTCTTTGGGAGGCGCTTTGGGGATGGGGCCGAGGGTATTATGTTCTAAGGATTAAAGAGAAAAGGGGAAGAAACGCCTCATGGTGAAGGCTAGCCTCCTTACATTAACCGCTGAGACAAAGGGGGCTACTCTGATTAACCTTGATTTTAGAGAACGTTTTCCACTGGCAGAAATGAACAGCGCGAATTGGAAGTGCAGCTGGCTTTTCACACACAATTTCGCTCTATCAGGGTGACCTTTATACTTGTGCAATATTTTTTCACAGGTTTGATTTCTCCACTAATCACAGCATGAAATGTTTTTAACACTTGTTTGCTGTTTCTCTCCCCTGCCCGTGGTGAAGATGAAAAATCAATCAATGAATGATTATTGATTGAATACTTGTCCTGTGCCTTGCCTTCCAGGGCAGGAAGAAGGTTAGTTGTAAAACATTCAAAAGGCTTCATTTCAGAGGCCTTCTAGAGAAGTTGGGGGTGGTCTGCACATATTCACGGAGCGATTCCATGGCCTGCATTCAGCATTCAGGCCATGTGCTCACAGTGAAGGCCTCAGAGAACAAGAGATGGGGTTGGTGCTTGGGGCATGACATTACTGTTTCATGATACGACATAGAGTTTTGTAGCTTTTCAGTTTCATAGGACCAACTCTAGGGAGAACAAACCATTTGCTGTCATTTTCAAAAGGTAGGGCAATTAACTACATTTATATCCATCCATCCAATCCTCAGATTTATTCACATGGAGAATGTCTCATATTATTTCACCATGAGGCAACCAGAAGAATCTAAATCCAAAAAGGTTACTTTGCTCCAAGCAATCACACAATTGAAGTAAACGTTTCTAAAACTGTACCATACTGAACGCAGAATGAGTGTGAAGTTCTTCCCTATGTGAATACATTGGGTGGGTGCCAAGATCATGGTGCATTATGGTTGTATGAGCAGTCTCACATAAGGCAAGTTGTGCTGGTAACTATAATGTCCTGGAAGGAGCAGGAAACACCAGGAGAATAGTAAAGAGATCATGCAAGAAATGGTTGATAAGGGGACAAGTGTTTATAGCAGCCACTTGGTAATGATGGCAGTGAATTAAAGTGCTTCAGAGGGTTGACCAACACATCTACTCCCCTGTCCATTTAGAAGCTTAGATGTCTGATCATCAGGGCTGGTTGTTGGAACACTCCCCAGATTTAATAGAAATTAAGCCAAGGGTACATGGAAAAGGATATTTGAAGAGAAAACTTCTCTACCCAACATTAAGCCAATTTTTGCCTCTGCAAACCCATCTTTGCTTCAGTTGCCTAAAGGCAATTCTTTTGTGGCCTTTCTGCAGCCTTCCCTGAATTGTCATGCTCAATCTGGTGTTATCACATAAGGGATCTTCCTATGTAATTTTGCCATCTGTGATTAGGAGCATTTACCTGGATTAGTACTTCCCGTGCACGGACTTTTCAAGTCTGCATAAGAGGGAAAAGGCATTAGGTGTGCACATATGCATATACGTACAACAGTGGTGATTTCTGAACGCACAATTGGGCCCACCATCTTGGCCCCATTGAGTGCTCATGACTTAGTCTTCAGCTAATGAGCAGGGTGGCCTCTGGCTTCTCAGTGCGTTCCCTGGCCCAGAGAGACGTAGACTGAGCGGTTCCTGGAGTCCCCTCTCCTGAATGTGTATATGTAGGACTCCACACCAGGAGTCCTGCTATTCTTCTAGCAAACCTTGAGAAGGGGTGGGACAGGTGGCCTTAGCTGGGTGGCTCATGGGAGGTGAATGGTCTTATGTGGTTGCTTTTACAGGGGCTAAATGGAGTATGCTGCAGAGTGTGAGCAGGTCAGTACCAGACAGCAGTGGGTGTCGTGTGATCTGGACCATCACGTTTTGGTGAAGGGAAAGAGCCAGGAGAGTGGCTCTGAGTGAACAAAGCTTCCATCTTTTTCTCTCCTTTTTCCACATATCCTTGCAAGAGCCCACTTTGGGCTGCAGTGAGATTACATTGATTACCACCTGCAAAGGTCTCTGAGCCTTTTAGAATAGAAAGCACAGGGGCAGCTCTATTGGTGTATTCCTCAGCCTCATAGCACTATAACAAAATACCTGAGGCAGGATATTTATGAAGTAAAGATAGGCTTGTTTGGACTCATGGTTCTGGAAGTTTAGGTCCAAGATGGGGCAGACCCATGGGTTTGGGTCTCTGGTGAGGGTGGTATATCATGGTGTATGTTAGAGAGGAGATCCAATTATATCCTGAGCCAGGAAGGAGAGAGAGAGAGAGAGAGAGGAAGAAGAAGAAGGAGGAGGAGGAGGAGGAGCAGGAGGAGGAGGAGGAGGAGGAAAAGGAAAAGCCAAGGTCCCACAGTCCTTTGCAAGTCATGTTATCCACAGTGGTGTAGAGACCGCCCATAAAGCCCCGCCTCTTAAAAGTCCACAGCACCTCCCAAAACCACCACCCTGGGGTCCAAGCCTTTGTGTGTGGACTTTTGGAGGACATTCAGTGTCCAAGCCGTGGCACTTTGCCCACTGCTCCCTTATCAGTGCCTACTGTGCTTGATCTCTGCCCTCCTTCCTAGGAATTCCCTCCATTCCATGACCATGGCTTGGCCAGAATCACCTTCCTGGCCAGGGAGACTAGACTGTAAGCATGCCCTCCCAAGGGAATTCCAGGCCCTCTTCCTAGCTACAAACAACCTGTGCAGCTGGAGTGTCGGGGAAGTGAGTCTCTTCTCCAGGGCAGGTACCAGCGAGTAAACTGTATAGAGTACGGCTGAGTTTGGCAGCGCAGCTGCTAGGGTTTGAATGTGTCCCCCAGAGCATAAGGTGGAAATGTTATACACAGTACAGCAATGGGGGAGGGGTCTCCTGGAGGGCTCTGCCCTCATGCACAGGTCAATGCTGATTATAAAAAGGGCTTAAGGAGCTGGGCACGGTGGCGCACGCCTGTAATCCCAGCGGCTTGGGAGGCGGAGGCAGGAGGATCGCAAGTTCGAGACCAGAGGCAGTCTGTGTAATTTAGCGAGACCCTGTCTCAAATAAAGTAAAAAAATGGGCTGAGGACACAGCTCAGTGGTCCAGCACTTGCAGAGCATGCAGGTGTGAGGCCCTGGGTTCAACCCCCAGTACCTCCAAAAAAACAACAATAACAACAAAAAGAGTTTAAGGCTCTGGGTTCGATCTCTTTTCCTCTTTCACCTATATGATGTTTTCTGCCATATGATAGCACAGCAAGAAGACCCTCACGATGTGTGGCCTCTCTGTGTTAGCTCCCCAGCATACAGAACCATGAGTCAAATAAATTTCTCTTCATTATAAATTACCCAGTCTCAGGTATTCTCTTATAGCAGCACAAAACTGGCAAGACAACCCCCATGTCTGTAAAATGCTTGCTAATCTTCCATTCTGTGTCCATCTCCCCTTTCCCCATGTTGAATGTCTCCCAGCCCTGGGTGCCCCTTCCAGATCTCTCCCTCCAAAGGGCATCATGTTCCAAAATCACTCTTGTCCTCTTTGCTCTTCTTTCTCCCATTCAAAATTCCTTCCTTGCATTATCTTAGCAACCGACAGATCCCAGCAATTAAGGTCGTCTACTCCTTGTGTGAATGACTGATACCCAAGTTGTCCCCAGAGATTCTTGTCTGGTAATAGCCTGGCCTGTGAAACATGATGGATGTCTACCTCATGGCATGTGTGGTGGAGATTTGGCTGGGAGCCTGGAACAAGGGTACTACTTTAATACTTTAGCAGCCATGTTGGTTCGAAAGAAGAGGTACAAACGTGGATATATGGGTGTTCAGGATTCCAAAAAACCCAAGACCCACCTGAATTCATAGGGAGGAAATCAAAGAAGGCAGTTACTTGGGGAGGGGAAGGAAATGATGATAATCCATAATTATTAGTTGCTCTTGATTTCCCAACTGATTGTTGAACAAATCACATCACTGGTTAAATTAAAAAAAAAAAACCTTCACGGTGGTAAAATATACATCACATAAAATTTGTCATCTCTACCATGTATAAGCCTGCCGCCTTAGTCCTGTGGCATCTGATCCTGTTAGATCTTAGAAGCTAAGCAGGGTCAGGCCTGGTTAGTACTTGGATGGGAGACCGCCTGGGAACACCAGGTGCTGCAGGCTTGGGAGAAGGACCCGGCAACCTACTCCCAAAAATCAATCTGCCATTGAAAACCCTATGAACAGCAGAGAAACACTGACAATAGGTGTTTTGCCTGTTGTACATAGGGTCACTATGGGTCGGATACCGACTCGACGGCACCTAACAACAACAACAACAACAGCATGTATAAATATACAGTTCAATAGTGTTAAGAATGATCACGGTGTTATGCAATCTCCAGAACTTTTTCATCTTGCAAAACCAAAAGTCTGTTCCCATTAAACAACCACTTCCCACTCCTTGGCAATCACTGTCCTTTTTGTCCCTGGGAATTTGACGCCTCTAGGTACTGCATCTAGGTGGAAGTCACACAGTATTTGTCCTTTATGACTGGCTTATTTCACTTAGCGTGATGTCCTCTAGGTTTATCCGCATCATACCACATGTAGCAGGTGACAGCAGGTGACTGAATTTCCTTTCTTTCTAAAATATTCTTTCTTTTTTTTGCAGTACCGGGGGTTGAACCCAGGGTCGCACGCTTGCATGCTCTGCAAGTGCTGGACCACTGAGCTGCTCCCTCAGCCCATTTTTTTACTTTTTGAGACAGGGTCTCACTAAGTTACACAGACTGCCTCTGGTCTCGAACTTGTGATCCTCCTGCCCCCGCCTCCCTAGCCGAGGGGATTACAGGCGTGTGCCACCACGCCCGGCTCTCTAAAATATTCTTATAGTTTTTTTTTGTTTTTTTTTTTGAGACAGGGTCTCACTTAATTACACAGACTGCCTCTGGTCTCGAACTTGGATCCTCCTGTCTCTGCCTCCCAAGCTGCTGGAATTACAGGCGTGCGCCACTGTGCCCTGCTAAATATTCTTATAGTTTTTAATAAAGGTATAACAGATCATTGATAACTTTAAAAATGATTGCTTAATTAATAGGCTTGCAATTAATTAGTTGCCAGAGGACGCAGGAAGAGTTCTGTTTGCGCTGAGACAGGGTTCTCCAGCCTGGCGCCTGAGGCCTGAGGAGAGGAAACTCCCACCAGCTGAACAGGTCCTTGTGGCTCCAGAGGAGGAGGACAAGTGCTGCCATTGACCTGCCACTGCCACATCTGCTCCTGACCTTTTGAATGCTGCATAGTACACAGACTCATGGCTCCATGCTGTAAAATTCAGGGGTGAGCTGGGCCAATTTGCCATCCCTGGTAAATACAGGCCGTGGATCCATAGGGGCCCCTTGGTGTGAGTGCCCCTCTCTTGAGAATGGAGGGAAAGTCGGTGGCTTGCACATTTGAATGTATTCTGTCTCGAATGTCAGAGCTTGAAAGGCACCTTGTTGTTGTTCTTAGGTGCCCTCCAGTCGGTATCCGACTCATAAGGACCCTACGTACAACAGGTGAAACACTATTGTCAGTGCTTCTCTGCTGTTCATAGGGTTTTCAGTGGTGGATTGATTTTTGGGAGGGGGTTGCTGGGTCCACTTCCCAAGCCTACAGCACCTGGTGTTCCCAGGCGGTCTCCCATCCAAGTACTAACCAGGCCTGACCCTGCTTAGCTTCTGAGATCTGATGGGATCGGACGCCACAGGGCTACGGCTGCAGAGACTGCAGAGCAGCACTCTACCAACTGAGCTAAATCCCAGTCCCATTGAAAGGCACCTAGTGATCACCCAGTTGCCTCATCCTAGAAGTGAAGGAAGTGATGCCCAGAAAATTCCTTCATCCCACGGACCTCAGGTGACAGTTCTGGGATGAGAATGGTGGCCTCTTCTCTCAGGACGGAGGCCGCTGTCTGTGGTCCTGTTCTGGAAAACCTCATTACTTATGCAAGGACTTAGGTGCTTTTCCATTCCAGAGTCTGCATTTTAGAGTGTAAAGAATGTGGTGCTTTAAGACCTTGCTTTGCGCGCCTATAATCCCAGTGACTTGGGAGGCAGAGGCAGGAGGATCGCAAGTTTGAGACCAGAGGCAGTCTGCATAATTTAGCAAGACCCTGTCTCAAAAAAATTAAAAAAAAAAAAAAGGGCTGGGGGTGTGGCTCAGTGCAACTTGCACAGCATGCAAGCATGAGGTACAGCACTTGCAAAGCATGCAGGCATGAGGCCCTGGGTTCAACTCCCAGTACCACAAAAACAAACAAACAAACAAACAAGAAACTTTGTTCTAATACCAGTCTGATATAGGCATTATTCCCTTTCTGTATGTAATAAAACTGAGATATGATGATAGTTACTGGACTACTTCCTAAGGTCTTGCTATTGGGTAAAAGCGTAAACTATGATTGAACTGAGGTTTATTAACTCACTCTCATGTCTTCCAACATAACCATTCTGCAGCTCAGTTCCATTGCCAGTGTTGTGTAGAGAACTTAAGGGTACAGTTTAATCGTGTAGGCAGTTCAGTCCCACTGAACTTTATACATATATGTACGCATACGTATACATATATATGTATGTTGTTGTTAGGTGCCGTCGAGTCGGTATCCGACTCATAGCGACCCTCGTAGGGTTTTCAATGGCTCAGTGCTTCGGGATTGCCTTGGGAGTGGATTGCCAGGCCCTTCTCCCATTTTTGCGGTGCTGGGAATTGAACTCGGGTCCTCAGAGACTGCAGTGCAGCGCTCTACCCACTGAGCTAAATCCCAGCCCCATATATATGTATATGTGTGTGTATATATACATATATATATATGTATGTATGTGTGTATGTATATGTATTTTATACTACTTAGAGTTGAACCCAGGGCTTTGTGTATACTTTGTAAGTGCCCACAGAGCTGTACCCCCAGCCCATTTTTTATTTATTATTATTATTATTTTTTTTTTGCGGTACCGGGGGTTGAACCCAGGCCTCACACCTGCATGCTCTGCAAGTGCTGGACCACTGAGCTGCACCCCCAGCCCTTTTTTTTTTTTTTAAGTTTTTGAGACAGGGTCTTGCTAAGTTACGTAGACTGCCTCTGGTCTTGAACTTGCCATCCTCCTGTCTCCGCCTCCCAAGTGGCTGGGATTACAGGCGTGCACCACCATGCCCGGTCGCCCATTTTTTATTTTTGAGACAGGGTCTCACTAAGTTCTGTAGGTTGCCTCTGGCCTTGAACTCACGGTCCTCCGGCCTCAGCCTCCTGAGTTGCTGGGATTACAAGTGTGCGCCACTGTGCCTGGCTGAACTTCAAATCCTCTATGGGGTAGACCCTGTGCTAAATGCTTTCTGTGTGCTGTCTTACTAAGCAGGTGCTACAGTTACCCTTATTTTATAAAAGAAGTATCTGAAGATAAAAGCAACTTGCTAATGAAATATGAGAGGCAAGACTTGAATCCAGGGCTGTGTGACTCGAGTTTCTTAATCACCGTGATGTATTAAGCTGCCTTCTGTATTCAATATTTCTTCTCATTTAATCTCCAAAGGATTCACTATTGAAAAGAAAGCTGAGTGCTTGCTTCGTTTGCTTTTTTGCAGTGTGCTCTTTGAAGTCCTTGATAGAATGGACTGTCGACTTGTCCTTATGAATGTGCCCTAAACTGCTGACATTCTGTCCATCATTTTTTTTTCAACCTGAGAAATGTCTTCGAAGATTGCTGGGACACAGGCCAACTCTGAGAGTATGAATGACACCCCTTTCTAAGATTAGAGCTATGTGATGACAGTATGATTTTTCTACTCGATGTAAATCGTTGTCTAAGTCAGTCTGGGCTGATGTACCAGAGGAGAAGTGGCTTAAACAACAGATATTCACCCCTCACAGGCTGAAGGCTGGAAGCGAGGGTTAAGATGCCAGCGAGTCTGTCTGGTGAAGGCGGTCTTCCTGGTTCATAAATGGCCGTCATACTGCTGGGACCTCACACAAGCAACATGATAGTAAACCCTCTGTATCTCTCTTTTAAGGACAGTAGCCCCATCAGATGGCTAGACTGCATCTTATGTATTTTGGACATGTAGTCAGGAGGGACCAATCCCTGGAGAAGGACATCATGTTTGGTAGAGTAGCGGGTCAATGAAAAAAAGGAAGACCCTCAGGTAGACGGAATGACACAGTGGCTACAACAATGGGCTTAAACATAAAGAAAGATCGTGTGCCTGGCATAGTGTCAGGGAGTGTTTCGCTGTGTTGTGCATAGGGTCGGTATGAGTCTGACCTGACTTGATGGCACCTAACACCAGCAGCGGGCTGGGATTTAGCTCAGTTGGTAGAGTGCTGCGCTGCAGTCTCTGAGGTCCTGAGTTCAATTCCCAAGTGCCGCAAAAATGGGAGAAGGACCTGGCAATCTACTCCCAAGGCAATCCCGAAAAAGTCTGCCATTGGAAACCCTATGCGGGTCACTATGAGTCAGATACCGACTCAATGGCACCTAACAACACCAACACCAACAACAGCCCCATCATGAGGTGAGGCTCCATCCTCAGGACCGAATCACCTTCCAAAGGTCTCACCTCCTACTACAATCCCACTGGGGGTCAGAGTTTCAACATGGGAATTCAGAAGGGGCACACACATACAGTCCATAACAGTCACGGGCTACACGCAGATCATGAGGGAGTCATCAAGAGGAGCATTGGCAGGTGGGCTGTCCTGAGCCGGCCCGCGGCTCAATCGAATGGTCCCTGTGGGGGAGGGGTGAGTGGACGAAAGGAGACAAGGGGACAAGTCTGCAGTTGCTGATCAAGTCCGTTTATTGAATGTTATACAGGAGGTTTTATAGAGAAGAAGAAAGGCTGGGTCTAATGCCCTTAGAGGAACTTGTCTGAAATGTGATTGGGTAATTCATTGAT
>VMDO01000446.1:127579-143775 GCA_007922755.1 Pedetes capensis | reverse complement strand
TGTCCTTGTCTAATCACAACCAGCACCGGTGCACTTGTTATTCTGATATGCTCTGAATCGCGAGTTTACCTTCTGAATGTTATCTCAACTGCAGGTTACGCCTGCCTGTTGCCTGGGGCTCCTTTGTCCCCAACACTGTCCGATACTTGAATGGAATTGTTAGCAGACTGTGGGAAAACCCGATAGCACAGGCTGAAAGCCACACACAGATACTGTCTTGACGGGCGAGAGCCTGGCCTTGAAGGTGGCTTGGAGTTTATTTCAAGCAAAAACATGTAGCTTGCCCTGGCTCGGACCTAGAGGGCGAACTCTCGTAGAAAGACTCTGAGTGAGGAGTCAGGAAGCCAGGCCGCTACCCTGGCTCTGCCATTCACCAGCTTTGCTACCTGTAAAGCCAGGCATCTGACCTGGGGCTATCATTGGGTGGCCTCGATCTCTAAGGATTCTGAAAGAAAGTTCTGCTGCCCTTGGCCTGTTGTTGTTGTTGTTGTTGTTGTTGTTATTTTGGTAGAGGCAAAATTTGTATAGCAGAAGATTCTCATGGGGGCTGGGATTTAGCTCAGTTGGCAGAGCTCTGCTCTTCAGTCTCTGAGGTCTGGAGTTGATTCCCACCACCGCAAACATGGGAGAAGAGTGTGGCAATCCACTCCCGTGGCAATCCTGAAACGATCAGCCATTGAAAACCCTATTAAGGGTCACTATGAGTCAGACGCTGGGATTTAGCTCAGTTGGTAGAGCGCTGTGCTGCAGTCTCTGAGGTCCCGAGTTCAATTCCCAGCACCACAAAAATGGGAGAAGGACCTGGCAACCCACTCCCAAGGCAATCCCGAAATAGTCAGCCATTGAAAACCCTATGAGGGTCACTATGAGTCGGATACCTACTCGACCGCACCTAACAACAACTCGACAGCATCTAACAAGAAGATTCTCATTTTAACCAACTCTCCCTTCATCAACAATCCAACAGTATTTACTGCAGCCATGTGCTGTGTAACCATCACAACTGTCTAATTTCACAACATTTTCATCAGTCCCGAAAGAAACCTTGTACCCATGAGGCAGACCTTTCCCATTATCTGTTATCCCCAGCCTCCGTTGGCTGCTAGTCTGCTTGTATGTCTCTGCAGATTTGCCCATTCTGAACATTTTATGTCCATGGAATCAAGTGCTCTGTGGCCATTTGTTTTCGGTTTCTTTCACTTAGTGTGAGGTTTTCAAGTTTCATCCCGACTGTAGCATCCTTTTTGTGGATGAGTAATATTCCTTGTTTTGTGTACACCAGTTTGTTTTTCCATTCATCAGTTAATGGGCATTTGGATTGATCCCACTTTTTGGCTACTCTGAATAATACTGCTATGAACATCCTTCAAGTTTTTGCTTAAACATATGTTTTATGTTCATTTTCTTGAATTCTACCTAGGAGTAGAATTCCTGGGCCATATGGTAATTCTATGTTTAGCGTTTGGAGGAACTGCCAAACGGTTTCCACAGTGGCTGCACCATTTAAAGTGCCACCAACAATGTAGGAGGGTTCCAATCGCTGCACATTCTCCCCAGCACTTATTATTTTCCTCTTTTCAGTTATAACCATCTGAGTGGGCGTGAAGTAGTGTCTTGTGGTGGCGTTGATTTGCATTTCCAATAACGAATAATGTATATCTCTTCGTATGCTTGCTGGATGTTCCTATATCTTATTTGGAGGTTTGCCTATGTAAGTCTTTGTCCATTTTGAAGCCTGATTGTGGTGTTGTTGTTGAGTTATATCCATCCTCTGTGTACTCCGTGCTACACCCTTACCAGATATACAGTTTTGGCTGTGAGTTTTTGTTTTTGTTTTTCTGGTGGTAGTGGTGGGGATTGAACCCAGGTCCTTGCACATGCTAGGTAAGCGCTCTCCTATGAAGCTATATCCCCAGCCTTGGCTATATGGTTTCTGATAATGTTTTCTTCCATTCTGTGGATTATCCATTTACTTTCCTGACAGTCCTTTCATGCACGAAGGTTCTTACTTCGAATGAAGCCCAATTTATCTGTCTTTGGTTGTTATCTTGTCGCTGGCTGCTCTTAAAACTCCTGGATCAGCTGAAATCTAGCAAGGGAGTTCCAGGTCCTCATTTCCCAGAATCATATTCATGTAGCTTAAGCCTGAGGGAGCTTTGAAATTCATTTGGAACAGTATTTACAGTAGCTTAGTGTTCTCACGTGTTTCGTGCCCCGAATGAGCCTGATCCTTCTACCCTACAATCCTGTTCCTACAAAGAAAACTCCTTTCTTCTGTGCATTTACCTGTATATATACAGACACATGTTTTTATGTGCATATGCTTCATAAAATTAAAAATTTGCTTTCCTCACCCATGATTTTGGAGTGGCAGGGATGGTACTGATGAAGGCAGCAACCAAATAAATTTAGGAAACGAATTAAATCCAATTTAAAAGGTTTTTCTATTGTGGTAAAATACAAAACATAAAATTTACCCTCTAAGTGTTAAGTGTTTTCGTATTGTATAATCATCAGAATTCCTCTCAGTTTGCAAAACTGACACTTTATACATTAAACAGTCAGTCTTCAGTCCCCTCACCTACCAGCCCTTGGCAACCCCTGCGTACTTCCTGTCTGTGTGAATCTGAGGATTTCTGGTACGCCCTCTAAGTGGAATCGTATGTTATTTGCCCTCGTGTGACCGGCTTGTTTCACTTAGCATCAGGTCCTCACAGTTCATCCTGTTATTGCACATGGGCTGGGATTTAGCTCTGTTGGTAGAGCGCCGCTCTGCAGTCTCTGAGGTCCCAAGTTCGATTCCCAGCACCACAAAAATGGGAGAAGGATGTGGCAACCCACTCCCAAGGCAATCCTGAAACACCCATTGAAAACCCTGTGAGAATAGCGGTGAGTCAGACACGGTTCGACAGCACCTAACAAGAACAACAGCAAGCAGTGATAGAGATACCACTGGGCTGCACCTGAAACCCTTTTCACTTTTTATTTTGAAACAGGGTCTTGCTAAAAGTTACGCAGGCTGCCTTTGGCCTGGAACTCACAATCCTCCTGCCTCCACCTCCTGAGTTGCTGGGATGACAGCCATGCATGGTGGGACCTGGTATGGCTGAATGTAATGTTATTTAATTACTTAGGTCACTTTTTCTTTATGCATTGATCCACCCATGGACACCCGCGTAGCTTCCATCTTTTGGCTACTGTGAATAATGGTACTCTGCATGTACATGGCATGTAAATGACTGTTTCAGACCCTGTTTTCAATTCCTTTGAGTGCATACCCAGAAGAGGAATTGCCAGATCATCTGGAAAGTATTTTAAGGTTTTTTTTTTTTTTTTTTTTTTTTTCAGCACTGGGGGTTGAACCCAGGGCCTCACGCTTGCATCCTCTGCAAGTGCTGGACCACTGAGCTGCACCCTCAGCCCATTTTTTTTTACCCTTTTTTTTTTTTTTTTGTAGTACTGGGGGTTGAACCCAGGCCCTCACACTTGCATGCTTTTGCAAGTGCTGGACCACTGAGCTGCACTTCCAGCCCATTTGTTCTACTTTTTGAGACAGGGTCTTGTTAAGTTATGCAGACCGCCTCTGGTTTCGAACTTGCGACCCTCCTGCCTCTGCCTCCTGAGCTGCTGGGATTATAGGTGTGCGCCACCACGCCTGGTTGAAAGTGTTTTAAGTTTTTTGAGAAAGTACTGTACTGTTTCCCACAGCAGCCACACCACTTTGCATTTCCACCAACAGTGCACAGGATTCCTATTCTCTGTGTCCTCACTTACACCTATTAGACATTTTATTTTTTTGAGACAAGGTCTCCCTGTGCTGCCATGTTGTTGAGGCTGGCCCCATGGTGATTCAGTACTGCTTTAGTGACTGTAGCTTTTAATTTTTTTTTATTTTCTCCACTGTTCAAATGCATTTGCTATTAAAGATGTTTCCATTTACAGAAACCTGAATATAATTTTATCAGAATTCTATTAAATGTATCTATTTAATCATTATATGACATTTATTTCTTAATTAAGCCTTTCTACCTAAGTTTATGCCTGTAGGCATAGCCCTGTGACGTTTGATCCTGTCAGATCTCGGAAGCTAAGCAGGATCGGACCTGGTTAGTACTTGGATGGGAACACCAGGTGCTGTAGGTTTGGAAGAAAGACCTGGCAACCTACTCCCAAAAATCAATCCACCATTGAAAACACTAAGAACAGCAGAGAATCACTGACAATAATGTTTTGTCTGTTGTATGTAAGGTCGCTATGAGTCAGATACCAACTTGATGGCACCTAACCACTACCTAAGTTTATAGTATGTCTTGCTATTTATTCAGATAATCTGTTTTATTCCTGTGAGATTTCCTGTTAGGTTTATTCCCAGTTGTTTTCTTGCTACTGTGAATGGGAAATTTTCCCATTTTATTTTGTAATTTATATCCTGGGAAACTTTTGAGTGTTCCATTAATTAGTAACAGGTCATTGTAATGAGCTCACTCTTGGTTCTAATAGTTATCTGTTGGGTCTCTTTGGATGGTTTTATTATCTGTAGCTGGTCATCCTCTTGTGCGTTCTTTACCAATGCTTTTATTGATTATTTCTCTTCACAGTCTGATTATGTTAGCCAGAACTCCTAGAAACACGGTGGTAATGCTAGAGTTTACCACTTGATTTCTGACTATAATGAGAATATTTCTACTGTGCATTGTTTGAGAGAAAGATTCTTTATCGTGAGGCGCCATCTTTCAATTCTTACTTGTGTGCATTACTGGTGTCCTTCCGCCACTGGCCACCAGGCACACACTCAGGCTTGAACTGGTTTGTTCCTGTTGCTGTGGGAGGTCAGGCACTGCGGGGACCCACAGAGTATCTCTGTAAGATGGAGCTTCAGTTGGGTGACTTTTGGGGCCCAAGACAGTGTTTCCTTTTGTACATGGTGCAGTCAGAAAGTGGGGACACACCTGTGATTAGGGATCCCAATGAGACTATGTCCAGGAGGCCAGTTAGACTGAGGCTAAGCTGTAATGGTTAAAGAATAAGTGGTTACTTATACTAGTTAGGAGAAAGTCTGGTATTTTGTGACTGGAACAGTGTTCATATATATATATATGTACACACACACACACACACACACACACACATATATATATATATACATATATGGGCTGGGATTTAGCTCAGTTAGTAGAGCGCTGCTCTGCAGTTTCTGAGATCCTGAGTTTGATTCCCAGCACTGCAAAAAGGGAGAAGGACGTGGCAACCCACTCCCAAGGCAATGCTGAAACAGCCATTGAAAACCCTATGAGGGTCACTATGAGTTGGACTCGACGGCGCCTAATAACAACAACATATATATATATATATATACACACACACACACACACATATATATGCACATACATATACATGTATATATATGCATATATACGCACACACACATATACATATACATACATATATATGTGTGTATAGATAGATAGATAGATAGGTAGATAGATAGATAGATAGATAGATAACTGGGATTTAGCTCAGTTGGTAGAGCGCTGCGCTGCAGTCTCTGAGGTCCCAAGTTCAATTCCCAGCACTGCAAAAATGGGAGAAGGGCCTGGCAATCCACTCCCAAGGCAATCCTGAAGCAGTTGGCCATTGAAAATCCCATGAGGGTCGCTATGAGTCGGATACTGACTCGACGACACCTAACAACAATACATATGTATATGTATGTATGTGTATGTATGTATGTACGTGTGTGTGTCTATGTATGTATGTGTATATATGTGTATATATATATATATATATATATATATATATTTTTTTTTTTTTTTTTTCCCCCAGTACTAGGGGCTGATCCTAGGGCCTTACACATATTTTGCAAGAGCTTTACCACTAAGTTGCACCCTCAAGTTCCCTTTTAAAAAATACTTTATCTTGAGACAGGGTCTCAATAAGTTATACAAGCTGCCTTTGGCCTTGAACTTGTGATCCTCTTGCCTCTGCCTCCCAAGTCGCTGGGATTACAGGCCTGCACCATTCTGCCAGGCTTAGTGTTAGTATTTTCTTAGATGTGAGTATGGAGTGGTCTTGCCTTTGTCTTGAACCATCCTGGACAGGAGTGGCCTCTCTGATTTTGCTGCTTGGTGAGATTGTTTATGTTCATCAAGAGAACACCGAGCCCTTCCTGTGAGCATCAGATCTGTTTTTGGCCACTACAGTTGTGGAGCCAATAAGGATGTTTTGGTCAGTGATACACCATCTATGCGAGGGGCCCACAAGATCGATCTATCCTTCCTTCCTTCCTTCCTTCCTTCCTTCCTTCCTTCCTTCCTTCCTGTCTGCCTGCCTGCCTGCCTTTCTTTCTCTTTCTTTCTTTCTTTCTTTCTTTCTTTCTTTCTTTCTTTCTTTCTTTTGTGGTACTGGGGGTTGAACCCAGGGCCTCAAGCTTGTGTGCTTGGCAAGTGCTGTGCCACTGAGCTGCCCCCTCAGCCCTTTTTTTTTTTTTTTTTTACTTTTTTTGAGACAGGGTCTCCGTAAATTACACAGACTGTCTCTGGTCTTGAACTTGCGATCCTCCTGCCTCTGCCTCCCAAGCCCCTGGGATTACAGGAGTGCACCACCGTGCCTGGAGGTCCCAAAGATTCCAACAGAGCTGGAAAATTTCTACTGCCTGGTATTTCTGCTGTCCTTTTTCCATGTATTTGAGACATGTTTGAGACACAAATACTTATCACTGTGTTACAGTGGCTTAGAGTTTTCAGTACAGGAACATCCTGGGCAGGTTGGTAGCCTAAGAGGAATAAGCTGTACCACCTAGCCAAGGTGTGTTGTAGGCTGTACCAGCTGGGTTTGTGCCAGTGTGACCACAGAGTGCCCTGTGACCACAGAGTGATGAAATCACCTGACAAGGCAATGCTCTGAATACATCTCTGATGTTAAGCAACATGGGACTGTATTTGCCTCTCAATAATAGTATTAAAATCAGGGATTGATGAGACAGATCATATCCCATAGTGTTTTCTTTCTCTTCCTGTCTTAGAACTACCTTCTGTCTTCCATCGAAGATGTCAAATAGCTTTCAGAGGGTTGCTTTTTCAGAGTAATATTTCCTGTCTCTTCTTTAGCACGAGGTTTCATAAGCCTGACAGGTACCAGTCGACTCAAACACCAGCTTCTTGCCCAATTCCTCTCAGGCAGTGATTTCAGGTTTTGGCCTTCACGCACCAGCCACATTTCGAAAATAAATCTGGGGAACAACTTCAGGGTTGCTTTTTTATGTTGCCAAAGAAGAACCATTAAAAGAAAAAATGACCACTTAGCATCATCTCATAAAAAAAGGATATTTTAGTGCCAGAAGTGTAAAAGGAAGTTAATCCAGAGTTTTAAAATGTGCAAAATCGAGCTGCATGGCACATGAAAAGTATTGTCCTTTTCTCATTTTGATGAAGACTTGTGAAGACTGTATCATGCATCAGCTGTCCGACCAGCACTGGTTGAGGTGACTTGGTCCCCCCTCCTTGTCGTTTTCCCCTTCCTGCACAGACCCTTTCTTGGATGTTATCTTTGCTGGCTGTAGCGCTGTGGCCCCGCGTACACTAGTGTGGGCAGGAGTCACGGACAACATGCAGGCCCCGAGGGAACGACAAAGGTAGCCAAGTGTCGTCGTGGTTTCTGCAAAGGAGTAGGAGAGGCGGGGCGAGCAGGCTGCGGAGGGCTTCTTCAGATTGTTTGGGTGGGTGCTGGGGTGCGGAGATTGGTGCTGTTGTCTGGCATGGGACCCTTGGGTGCTGAGGGCAGGTGGACTGGCCTTGGGTGCAGGAGCGTCCGAGGGAGAGAGGAAAGGCAACTCCCAGGAGGGGTTTCTCCTCTGCTCAGAACTGGCTGCCCGGGAGGAGCGCCCTGGCCAGGCGCAGCCAGCCTGCAGATGCCAAAGCAGTGGAAAAGCAGGAAAAGGCCAGGTGCCTCGGCCAGGTGCCAGGCCTGTGATCCCAGTGACTCAGGAGACTGAAGCCGTAGGATCGCAGGTTCGAAGCCAGAGGCAGCCTGCATACCTTAGCGAGATCCTGTTTCAAAGTAACAAATAAAAATGAGTGCGCAGCTCAGTGGTAGAGCACTTGCTTAGCTTGTATGAGGCCCTGGGTTCAACCTCTCTTGGTACTGAAAAGAAAGGAGTAAAAGGCATGATTAATATAGCCGTACTAAGCTGCAGAGCCTGCAGCTATAGCCCTGTAGCATCCGATCCCGTCAGATCTCAGAAGCTAAGCAGGGTCAGGCTTGGTTAGTACTTGGATGGGAGACCGCCAGGGAACACCAGGTGCTGTAGGCTTGGGAGATGGACCCGGCAACCCACTCCAAAAAAAATAAGTCTTCCATTGAAAACCCTATGAACAGCAGGGAAGCACTGACAATAATGTTTCCCTTGTTTTATGTAGGGTTGCTATAAGTCAGATACCTACGTGACAGCACCTAACAACAACAACAACCAACTAACCTGCAGAATACCTAAGATTATTGCCAGTGTCTCGCCTTAGGGGGCAGTTGGTCTAAGTTTTATAAAACTATGGGGAATTTTCCTATTTCTGTGATCTTCATGACTATTTTTGTTGAATCTGGAGCTGCTGGCCAAATAGCTGTTTTCCAATCTGCAATCTTTTTAAAAACTTGGTGCATGTTCACAGTTATTGCCACATCGCTAAACTAATGGAGCCAAAACTCATCCATGGAACTGTTGGATGTTTTTAGTTTAAAATGTTTTAAATACATGAATGAAATTTCTTATGGTCCATACGATTCTGGTAGCAAAGATGGCTGGGAAAAAATCAACTGAAGAAGCTTTCATCTCCCAGCCCAGTAGTGTGCTTCAAACTTAATTCTGGAGATTTCCTTAAATGGCCCTGGGGAGTAGCGAGTGCGAAATCCTGGAATGAATTTCGCAAGTTCTTGCGAGCTCTTTTCTCCCAGATGGTGGCCCTGAGCAACATCTGAGTCACTCTGTTTCTACCAGAATTGTTAAGGTCACCGTACTGGCCACCTGGTGACTTCGGCAGCTCCTTCCCTGCCACCGTGTTAGCGATAACCCACTCGCCTGTGACTATGGCCTCTGTCATGGGATTGAGGCTATGGGGACTGGACAAGGAAGAAACCTGGCTGTGAGGACGCGCACACTGTGTGGATGGCGCTTTGAGAAGTCACCTGAGAGGGGACTCCTTCCTTCTTCCTTCCTTCCTTCCTTCCTTCTTTCCTTCCTTTCTTTCTTTCTTATTGGAAAACTTTAATGTACAACTTAATGTGTTTCATTCTGACATGCATTTCATTGTGACATTTCCATATATGCATTTGGTTGTACATTGCACAGATAAATTCCCCCTTACCCTCTTGTGCACTTCTTCCCCCCTACCCCACCCCGCCCCATACCCCCACCAAGGATCTCTCTTCCATTTGCTTGTCTTTTTGTGGTAATACTTTTCTATATATCCTTGGGTTCCAATTATGTTTAAGATAGAAACTTTTTCTGTAGTGAACTATCTTTTTGCATTGTCAGTACTATTACCTGAATTTTCTAGCCCATCCATATTATTAGCATTCTTTGGTATTATTGGTATAATTATAACTATTTCCAGAACTATTAAAGTTGGGCTGTTCACCCTGAGGTCACCAAGAGGGGACGCCTTTCCAGCTAGAGACCTTCCAGAGACAAAGGCGGGGACTTGCCCATCCAGACGGGAAGGGAGACGTCATATGGGGCGGGGCCATGAGTCCAAGGGACAGCACTGGGCAGCCTGTGTGGGAAGATATGTAGAAGAGAGCTGCTGGCAAGTAGGGCAGAAGTCCTAAGCACAGAGTTAGTTTAGGAAAATACACATCTGCATCACCTAAACCTAGTACTTTAGAAAATTCTAGAAAGCGTAGGAATGTAGAAGGTATGTTTCATTCACCATTGGTGGTACCATAGTGTTATCAGCCACCATGTTCCCTTTGGAAAGGTCTACTCTCTACTCACGAACGAGTGGAATTGAAAAGGACAGATGGCATCTTAGCATGACGGTGATAATGGTTCTGATTTTCTGATCTCTTGGACTCACCTTAAGGACCACTGTTGGAGCAAATGCCTTACGACTCAGCCTAGGCTCCCGTCTTCCATGTCTGTCTGGCTGATGCCATCCAATCCATGGCTTTGAATACATAGCTCCAGATTGTTGTTGTTGTTAGGTGCCATCGAGTCGGTATCCGACTCATAGCGACCCTCACAGGGTTTTCAATGGCTGACTGTTTCGGGATTGCCTTGGGAGTGGATTGCCAGGTCCTTCTCCCACTTTTTGCGGTGCTGGGAATTGAACTCAGGACCTGAGACACTGCAGGGCAGTGCTCTACCAACTGAGCTAAATCCCAGCTCTAGCTCCAGATACTCAGATTTATACCTGCGGTTCAGACTCATCCATGTGTATACCCAACATTTCCACTTATCTCGTAGCTGTTCCGTAATTGGTAGGTCCAAAGTAGACCTTTGGATCTCCCCAAATCTGCTCATCTCTCAGTCTTCCATGATGCATGGTGCAGTCGCTCAATTGAAAAATCGCAGGCTCCTCCACATCCCTCATCTCGTGTCCATCCCATCAGTGACTGGTCAGGGTTTATCTGCAAAGCATCCCAGGTTCATTGACTCCTCCTCACCCATCTCTGCTCTCGCCATGTGGTCCTACCGACTGTCGCATTTCCCCGGGACTGCGACAACACTGCGATAACAGCTTCCTCACGCGAGCACCTCCTCCGCTCTTTGCTGCCGTGATGTGAGGGTGCACAGCAGCCACGCTGGCAGGGAACCGATGCGGACTGGATTGTGACAGCCGTCTGCCTCGGGTAGTTCTGTGTTGACTTTCAGCCTTCCAAAGGCTCCTCGTGATTGGGCGTCCAACTTCCTCTGCAACGGGGTTCCAACCACTCTTCCCCTCCTTTTTTTTTTCTTTTTTGCGGTACTGAGATTGAACCCAGGGCCTCGTGCCTGCATGCTCTGCAAGTGCTGGACCGCTGATCTGCACCCCCAGCCCATTTTTTTTTTTTACTTTTTGAGATAGGGTCTCACTAAGTTATGCACACTGCCTCTGGTCTCGAACTTGCGATCCTCCCACCTCCACCTCCTGAGCTGCTGGGATTACAGGTGTGCGCCACTGTGCCCGGCTCTTCCCCTCCTTTATGCCAAGCTCCCTCAGGCTTCTTTTCCATTCTTGGAAAGTGGAAATCTTTCTTATCCTCAGTCTTCACCTAGCCTCTTCTTCAGCTCCAATTGGACTTTCCCCAGCTCTCTGCATGACCAGCTCCTCCTCCTCCATGTCTGGTTGTAAATGTCACCATGACAGTGAGATTTCCTGCAGAAAACCCTACAGAAAGGTGTCCTTCGTCCAAAGCAGTGCTGTCAGTGGGAATGTGCCAAGGCCACAGTGAGAGCCTGCTATATCACAGTAACCTTTCTAGGAGCCACCATTTAAGAAGTGAAAAGAAATATATGGAATTGATATGAGCAATAGGTTTTATTTAATCCAGTATGTCTACAACATTATCAATATGTAATCAATATGAAGTTTTTTTTTTTCCTCCTGTCCTGGGGGTTGAACCCAGGTCCTCACGCTTGCATGTTTTGCAAGTGCTGGACCACTGAGCTGCACCCCCAGCCCATTTTTCTTACTTTTATTGAGACAGGGTCTCTCTAAATTATGCAGACTGCCTCTGGTCTCGAACTTGCCATCCTCCTGTCTCTGCCTCTCCAGCTGCTGGGATTACAGGCGTGCGCCACCGTGCCTGGCAGTATGAAGTTTTTATTGACACCTCTTACATTGTGTGTGTGTGTGTGTGTGTGTCTCCATACTAAGTCTGCTATACATTTTGTTTACACTTACAACACATCCCCGTTTGGACTGGCTCCATGTCTAGGGTCTGTAGCCACACGTGGGCAGGAGAGCCTCAAAGTGGCCCTCTCCTCTTTCTGCTCCGGTTACTTTCTGTCACACATCTATTTCCCTCACAGCCATGGTCATTTGGTGCTCCGGAATAGGTAGCGTCTAGACTTTGGAAGCGGACTGAGTTCAAATCCTGTTTCTACCATTTTCCTGCCGTGTTATCCATGGAAAGACTTCTGGGCCTTGGTTTTCTTGTCTATTAAGTTGGCATAGGAAGAGCCTCTGTCTTGGGGTGGGGTGAGGATGGCGAAGCCTTGGCAGAGTGCGTGATCTACAGGAAGTCCACAGGCGTTGTCAGCTGTGGTTGCTTGTTGGTTTAATGTCGGTCTTCCTCTTTGACATGGTAAACTTATTTTTTATTTTTTATTTTTTATTTTTTTTGCGGTACTGGGGGTTGAACCCAGGGCCTCACACCTGCATGCTTTGCAAGTGCTGGACTACTGAGCTGCACCCCTAGCCCATCTTATTTCTTTACTTTTTGAGACAGGGTCTTGCTAAGTTACGCAGACTGCCTCTGGTCTCGAACTTGCGATCCTCCTGCCTCCGCCTCCCGAGCTGCTAGGATTACAGGTGTGCACCACTGCGCCTGGTGAGATGGTGAACTTCTTGATGGCAGGAGCCGGGTCCTCTTTGTAAATGTTTCAATTTCCTGTGCCCAGGTCATAGATGAGCCAGGATGTATATTTTTGTTGGATGAACTGAATGCATGGATGGACAGAGGTGGGATGGGGTCGGGGTTTCCTACATAGGCGGCATGATTTTTTTTTTTTTTTTTTTTTTGGTGGTACTGGGGGTTGATCCCGGGGCCTCACACCTGCATGCTTTGCAAGTGCTGGACCACTGAGCTGCACCCCCAGCCCTTTTATTTTTTTCTTTACTTTCTGAGACAGGGTCTTGCTAAATTACGCAGACTTCCTCTGGTCTCGAACTTGTGATCCTCCTGGCTCCGCCTCCCAAGCCACTGGGATTACAGGCATGCGCCACCACGTCCAGCTAGGCGGTATGATTTTTGAGTTGGGTTTGAAGCAAGAGTAGAACTTTGGGTCATGGAGAGTGAAGGGCTGCAGAAGGAAGGAGGACAAGAATAAACGGGATGGAGCTGAGTGCGTGCGTGTTATTTGTTAGGAGGACTCTTTCTGGCTAAAAGGTGGATGTCGAGGGAGGAAGGAGCAGGACAGTGAGGGCCATCAGGAAATGTGTTGTGGCCAGATGGTGAGGGCTGGCAGCCGTGCTGAGGTGTCTGAGTTCTGTTATACAGCTTGCACAGGGAAGGCACTGAGGGGGGTGGGCTATTTCCTTTTGAAGTTTAATTTCCCTATGAAATTTTAGCCTGTAGCCGGAGCACCCTGGCATCTGATCCCGTGTGATCTCGGAAGCTAAGCAGGGTCGGCCTGATTAGTCCTTGGATGGGATTCCACCTGGGAATACCAGGTGCTGCAGGCGAGGGAGAAGGACCTGGCAGCCCACTCCTGAAACAATCAGTCATTGAAAACCCTATGAATAGCAGAAGCAGCACTGACAGTAGTGCCAGGCATCGCACAGTGTCAAGAAGCGTTTCATTCTGTTGTACATAGGGTTGCTATGAGTTGGACCTGACTCAATGGCACCAAACAACAACATAAAATTTTAAGTGGCATTGTTTTCTCTCTCTCTCTCTCTCTCTCTCTCCCTCCCTCCCTCCCTCTTTTTTTTTCAGTACAGGGGGTTGAACCGAGGACCTCATGTTTGCATGCTTTGCAAGTGATGTACCACTGTGCTGTAACCCCCCCGTTTTTTTTTTTTTTTTTTACTTTTTGTTTTGAGACAGGGTCTCCCTAAATTACACAGACTGCCTCTGGTCTTGAATTTGCGATCCTCCTGCCTCTGCCTCCCGAGTTGCTGGGATTACAGGTGTGCGCCACCGCACCAGCTTGCATTCTTCTTATGTGGACTTTTCTAGTTCATTGTGGAGGAGGCGGTAGAATTGGCACTCAGGGCCTCATGCATTGAGCTTTGCTCCCAGCTTCTCAAGTTTATATCTGGAACCCCACGCAGACCTTTCAGAGTGTAGGAGCCTGTCTTCTTTCTGTACTGGCATGGTTTCAGCCACAGTAGGTTTGCCTGCCCTTTGAAGGTCTCCTGACACTCCTGACACCCTTCTGCAGAGTTCTTAGCAGGAACGGCACAATTAGACGTCCATTTTGGAAAGACGCTCTGGCAGGAGCGTGGAGAACTTCACAGAGGTGGGAAGAGTCCGGTGGCAGAATGACCACTCGGTGGCTCTTGCCAGAGATGAGATGAGTGAGGAGGCCATGAACTAGGAGTCGCCGTGGAGATGGGAAGATGGGGTTGGAACAAAGCGGCCTCACAGACAGACCTTGCAGAGGCCCTCTGTGAGGGCTCTTTCATTCCTGTGCATTTATTTATTTACTTATTTACTGTAGTTCTAGGAGGTTGAACCCAGGGCCTTGTGCTTGCTTTACGAGTGCTCTACCACTGTGCTGCACCCCAAGCCCCTTTAAATTTTTTTAATTTTTGTGTGGTCCTTGAAGGTTGCACATGCTTTGCAAGTGCTCTACCGCTGAACTGCACCCCCAGCCCATTTTTATTTTCTTTGAAATTTTGAGTCAGAGACGCAGGCTGCCTCTTCACATGGAACTTGTGATCCTCCTGCCTCAGTTTCCCAAGTCACTGGGATTAGAGGCATGTGCTACTGTGTCCAGCTTCCATCCACATGTATTTACTGAGTGCCTGATATGCCAGGCACTAGGCTGGGCTCCTGGGATGTATGGATGAACAAAATAGACAAAAATCCTTTCTCTTGAGTAGCCATCTTTCAATGGAGGAAGAGGAGGGACAGACAAATAACAAACGAAATGCATATGTCTATTAAACAATATGCTTGTTGTTGTTGTTAGGTGCTGTCGGGTCCAACTCATAGCGCCTCTATGTACGAGCAGAACAAAACACTCCCCTATTCTGTGCCCTGGGCTGGGATTTAGCTCAGTTGGTAGAGCGCTGCACTGCAGTCTCTGAGGTCCCTGAGGTCCCTGAGTTCAATTCCTAGCACCGCAAAAATGGGAGAAGGGCCTGGCAATCTACTCCCAAGGCAATCCTGAAACACATAGCCATTGAAAACCCTATAAGGGTCACTATGAGTCGGATACCGACTCGATGGCACCTAACAGCAACAACAACATTCTGTGGCCACCACACAGTTTCTTTTTATGTTTAAGCCCATTGTTCCAGACACTGTCAATCCATCTAGTGGAGGGTTTTCCTTTTTCTCGTTGACCTGCCACTCTCCCAAACATGATGTCTTTCTCCAAGGATTGGTCCCTCCTGACTACATGTCCAAAATACGTAAGATGATATGCTAGATGATGACAGTTAGAATGTTCAAAAGCAGGTAGAGCAGGGAGGGGGAGTAGGGGAACTGCGGTGGCACAGAGGCTGCCCACCTCATTAAGAAGGTGATGGATGTGGGAAGTAGACGGCCAGGAGGCCCCATGGGGAAGAGCGTTCCAGGCAGAAAGAGCTATGCCAAGGTCCCAAGGAAGACTCTAGAACACATGACAAACTTCAAGGGGGCCATGTGGCTGCTGCAGCCCAGGGGAGAGGAGCCTCTCCGAACCTCTCCAGGGCACAGAGATAGGCGGGGCTTTTACTCTGATGGAAGCAGGGAGCCACCGTGGGATGTAGAGAAGGAGTGTGTGGTGGCGTGGCTGTGGTTGGAAAAGGGTTTCTCTGGCTGGTGGCAGCAGGGGAAGTGAGATCCTGGGGGTGGTGATAAAGCAGTGGGGGGACTTGACAATCTCTCGGTTTCTCCTTTGGGGGTGGTGATAAAGCAGTGGGGGGACTTGACAATCTCTCGGTTTCTCCTTTGGGCAACGTGAGATCGGGAGCCAAATTTGGGGTACAGGAGGGGGAGGGGCGTGGAGAGATGCGATGCGCTTTGGGCGTCTTGAGAGTGTGGAGCCTGCAGGACGTTTGTGTGGGGGTCACACGCTGGCTTTGAGGGAAGGACAGTGACTTCGAACCTGAGGTCAGTTCTAGAATGTTGTTGTTGTTTTTAGGTGCCGTCCAGTCGGTATCCGACTCATAGCGACCCTCTGTACAACAGGGGAAACACTATTGTCAGTGCTTCTCTGCTGCTCATAGGGTTTTCAATGGCAGATTGATTTTTGGGAGGGGGTTGCCAGGTCCTTCTCCCAAGCCTACAGCTTCTGGTGTTCCCAGGCGGTCTCCCATCCAGGTACTAACCAGGCCCGACCCTGCTTAGCT
>VMDO01000446.1:0-127479 GCA_007922755.1 Pedetes capensis | reverse complement strand
GGCTGCAGGCAGTTCCAGAATAGGAGCAGTCAAAAATCAGATTCAGTGTTGAGAGCCAAGAAATGAAGAAGCACGCCGGGAGCGGGGGCCACTAATTGTTGTTAGGCTGCATTATGCTAATTAACATTTAAAATGTCCAGAGAGGGAGGGGAAAGACATTGACGGGTGTGGGCGGGTTGGTGGTCACAGGCAGAGTAAGATGGGGTAGGAGGACAGCCGGAAGGGCCCCTGGCTGGCTGCTGGGTGCAGTCTCTGTGTGAGCAGTCTCCCTGAAGTTGGGGCATGGGGGGGGTGCAGCGAGTGAGTGGGGACTCATTTGGGGATCTTCAGGGAAAACAGATGGGTTGTGGGGGACCTGGGAACAGGGCGGGTCCTTATGCACCTGCAGGTTCTCTGGGAACCCTGGTCACATTGTGGGTCAGAAGGGATGGGGGTGGCAAGGCTCCCTAACAAGGTGTGGAGGGGGACACAGGTCCTCAGAGCGGGGACTGTGGAGACCCAGGCATGGTGCTGGAGTCTGAGGTCCCGTTTCCCAGAGTTCCACAGCTTCACAAACAGCACCGCTCACCACTGACTGGGGATCTAGTGGTCAAACCCAGGACCTCTGGGGACCTTGACTAAAACATCCTGATGCGATGCATGACTTCTTTTTAAAACAGTCTGTTTATCAGTTGACAGATATTTGGGTCGTGTCCACTTCATAGCCCTCATGAATAATGCTGCTGTGAACGCTATGAGTGAGTCTTGCAGGGACATAGGTTTTTATTTCTCTCAGTCACACACCAAGGAGTGTAGCATTGCCGGGGCATTTGGTAGCTCTGTGTGACATTTTTTTTTTTTTTGCGGTACTGGGGGTTGAACCCAGGGCCTTGTGCCTGCATGCTTTGCAAGTGCTGGACCACTGAGCTGCACCCCTGGCCTTTTTTTTTTTCTTTTTGAGACAAGGTCTCGTTAAGTTACGCAGACTGCCTCTGGTCTCAAACTTGTGATCCTCTTGCCTCCGCCTCCCCATCCACTGGGATTATAGGCATCTGCTACTGCACTTGGCCTCTGTGGTTTTTTTTTTTTTTTTTGTAGTACTGAGGGTTGAACCTAGGGTCTCACGCTTGCATGCTCTGCAAGTGCTGGACCACTGAGGTGCACCCCCAGCCCATTTTTTTACTTTTTGAGACAGGGTCTCGCTAAGTTACACAGACTGCTTCTGATCTCAAACTTGGGATCCTCCTGCCTCCGCCTCCCAAGCCGCTGGTATGACAGGTGTGTGCCACCATGCCTGGCCTCTGTAACTTCTTGAGGACCTGCCAAACTCTTTCCCACCAGCAGCGTGCAAGGGCTCCCGGGTCCCCGCATATCTGGGTCTCCGCTCCGTGCCTGTTTTGCTCTATTCCTTTTTGATGAAGGCCATCCTTCTGGGTGTGCGTTCGTATTTCTTGTGGTTTTGAT
This sequence comes from Pedetes capensis, assembly GCA_007922755.1. Classification (NCBI taxonomy): domain Eukaryota; kingdom Metazoa; phylum Chordata; class Mammalia; order Rodentia; family Pedetidae; genus Pedetes; species Pedetes capensis. Next base: position 126,036 of record VMDO01000446.1, on the reverse strand, counting down.
TGGCATTTTCCTAATGACTAACATCATTAAGCATCTTTTCACGTGCTTATACCATTTGTATATTTTCTTTGTGGAAATGCCTGTTTAAAACCTTAGCCCAGTTTTTAATTGGGACATTTGCCTGTTTGTCATTGAGCTGTAAGAGTTCTTTATATATTCTAGATACCAGAGCCTTGTCAGATTATGCTTTGCCGCAGTTTTTTCCTCTTTTATGGATTATCTTTTTCTTTTCTTTTTCTTTTTCTATCCTTTATTATTTTTATTATTTTTTATTTTTTGAGACAAAGTTGTGCTGTATAGTTAGGCTGGGCTTGAACCCGTCATGCCCCTGCTTCAGCCTCCTGAGTGCTGGGATTACAGGTGTGTGCCACGACATCCAGCTGTTTCCTTCTTTCCTTCTTTCTTTCCTTCCCTCTCACCTACTCACCTGCCTACCTACCGACTTTCCTTCCCTTTCTTTCTTTCTTTTCCTTCTCTTTCTTTTCCCTCCCTCCCTTCCTGTCGTTTTCTTTCCTTTCTTTCTTTTTTCTTTTTCTTTCTCTCTTTCTTTCTTTCTTTCCTTCCTTCTTTCTTTCTCTTTCATTTCCTTTTTTTTTCTTTTCTCTCCCTCCCTTCCTGTCTGTCTGCCTTTCTTTTCTGTCTTTCTTTCCTGTCTGCCTGCCTTTCTTTCTTCTCTCTCACTTTCTTTCTTTCTTTTCCTTTCCTTTTCTTTTTTCTTTCTTTTCCCTCCCTCCCTTCCTGTCTTTCTTCCTTTCCTTCCTTCCTGTCTGTGTGTGTGTCTGTCTGTCTGTCTTTCTCTCTCTTTCTTTCTTTCTTTCTTTCTTTCTTTCTTTCTTTCTTTCTTTTCGCCCGCCTGCCTGCCTGCCTGCCCGCCCGCATTCCCTCCTTCCCTCCCCTCCCCTCCCCTCCCCTCCCCTTCCGTTCCCTTCCCTTCCTTCCCATACTGGTGGTTTGAACACAAGGCCTTGTGCATGCTAGGCAAGTTCTCTACCATTGAGCTGCACTCACAGTCCTTTAAATTTTTTGTTATTATTATTTTGAGACAGGGTCTCATACTAAGTTGCATAGGCTGCCTCTGGCCTCAAACTTGCCATCCTCTGCCTCGGCAGCAGAGTAGCTGGGATTACAGCTGGGCACCGTGGCATGTGGCTTGGCTCTCACTTTCTTGATAGTGACCTTGGTGTATAAATGCTTTTATTTTGATGAAGTCTAACTTAATTTTTCTTTTGCTCTTTGTGCTGTTGGTGTCATATCTCAGAAATGAATCCCTAATCTTAAGCTACAAATATTCACATCTATGGCCCCTTCTAAAAGTTTTATGGGTTGCGCTCTTCTTTTTAGCTTTGGATCCCTTTTGAACTAATTTTTCCATGTGGTATGAGGTCAGAATTCAACTTCATTCTTTCGTCTGTGGATACTCGATTGTCCCAGTTCCGTTTGTTGTGTTGTTCCATGCTGCTGAGTCGGATCTGACTCGTAGTGACAGCAGAACGACACACTATCTGTCACTGTGCACACAATCTTTTATGTTTGAGTCCATTGTTGCAGCCACTGTAATTCTTTTCATTTTGAGTCATGCCACATAAGCAAAAGGAGGTCCCAGGGGCTTTAGTCCATTTCTGTCATTAAGGTCAAATCTACTTGGAGGAGGTAACTCTTCCCCAGTTGTCACTTGAATGCCTTCCAGCCTGCAGGGCTCATTTTATAGCACTATATCAGACCGTGCTTCTCTGCTATTCATAGGGTCTTCAATGGCAAATTGTTTTGGGAGTGGGCTACTGGGTCCTTTTCCCTAGTCTGTCATAGTCTGGAAGCTCAGCTGAAACCTGTCCACCATGGTGGTCCTGCTGGTATCTGAGATACCGGTGGCATAGCTTTCAGCATCACAGCAACACACAAGCCCCCACAGCATGACAGACACGTGGGAGAGTTCCATTTGGTGAGTGGCAAAAATACTCTAGGTGCTGGCAAGAAACTAGAGGCAAAACACTGCACATAGCTCTGCAGAAACCTCTGGTGCAGAAAAGGCTGCACTGGAGTGGAAGCCAGGGAACCTGGCTGTAAAATGTTTCAGTGCCTAGACGGAGGGAGGAGGCCTGGAGGCTGCAGACGGAGCAGGGACGGTGGAGGCACAGGGGCTGAGGAGCGGAGGGCTGATCAGTTAGGGTCGGGGTGACTTCTGTAAGGACCCTGTGATAGTCTGATAACACAAGAAGGGCTTCATTCATGACCTGGAAAGCACGTTTGGTGGGGCGGAGTGGAAAGAGAGGAAAGGTGGAGCTCACAAGCTGGGACACGGGAGCAGGGTGGGAAGTCTGTGCTCTGAAGGTCCAGGGAATGTAATGGGAGTGGGCTGCTCAGGAGAGTGGAGTTGATGGCCTTAGGAACAGAGGCTGTCCAGGGGCCAACCGCAGCAACAGCAGTGCTAATTATCAGCATTCATTTTTGCGGTCCTGGGGGTTGAACCTAGGGCCTCATGCTTGCATGCTTTGCAAGTGCTGGACCACTGTGCTGCACCCTCAGCCCATATTTTTTTTTCACTTTTTTGAGACAGGGTCTCACTAAGTTACACAGACTGCCTCTGGTCTCGAACTTGCGATCCTCCTGCCTCCTCCTCCCAAGCCGCTGGGATTACAGGCGTGCGCCAGTGTGCCTGGCACATTATCCGCATTCTTATTGACAACTAGCATGTGAATCCTTACTAAGAGTCGGACACCATGCAAAGCCACTAGCAGGGACCATCTCATTGATCCTCACAGAGACCTGAGGTCACATTGTGAGCTCTGGAGCCAACTGCCTGGTGTCACGGTGCAGTGACTGCTGTTTATCACTTGTGTGACCCTGGCTAACTCACCTTTTCTGTGTAGAGTCACTCGTTTTAGCAAATAGAAATACAGGATACTGTTAATTTTGGATTGCAAATAAATATCAATTAATTTTTTAGTTTGCTTAGTAAAATTATGTTCCATTGAATATTTTGGACATTGTTGTTGTTAGGTGCTGTCGAGTCGTATCTGACTCATAGCGACCCTCATAGGGTTTTCAATGGCTGACTGTTTCGGGATTGCCTTGGGAGTGGATTGCCAGGTCCTTCTCCCATTTTTGCGGTGCTGGGAATTGAACTCAGGACCTCAGAGACTGCAGTGCAGCGCTCTACCCACTGAGCTAAATCCCAGCCCTCTATTTTGGACATAACTTATTCATAAAAATTATTCATCATTTCCTTAATATTCAAATTTAACTAGGCATCATTTTTAAATTTTTTATCTTTTTCTGGAAGAGTGTGTCCCTATGTAGCCCAGGCTGGCCTTGAACTCTCGATCCTCCCATCTCAGCCTCTGAGTGCTGGGATTACAGGTGTGCATCACCACGCCCAGCCTAGCCAGATGTCTTGTATTTTGTTTGGCAATAGTGTTTCAATGACTATTTCCTTATCACTTAAGTTAGGATAAGAGCCAGGTGGAAGATGCCTTAATTTCGGATGCTATGACAAATTACCATAGACGGGTAGCTTAAAGAGTAAACAGGTATTTCTCACAGTTCTGGAGGTGGGAAGTCTGAGGGCAAAGTGCCAGCACGGATGGGTTCTGCCAATGGTCTTCTTCCAGGGGCAGACTGTCCAACTCGTGCATCCTCCAGGGCAGAAAAGAGGACACATTAGCTCTATGTTCTGTCTCTCCTCTCCCCACCTCCCCTCCCCTCCCCTCCCCTCCCTTCCCCTGTTCTCTCCTCTCTTCTTTTCTCTTCCCTTCCCTTCCCTTCTCTCTTCCTTCCTTCCTTCCTTCCTTCCTTCCTTTCTTTTCCTTTCTTTTCTTTTTCTTTTCTTTCTTCCTTTCCTTTCCTATGGGCTTGAATGGAGGGCCTTGCCCATGTTAGACAAGTATTCTACCACTGAGCGGCACTCTTAGCTGCTTTTTTATTCTTATTTTTGAGAGCGGATTTCACTAAGTTGCCCAGGTGGCCTCTGGCCTCCAACTCATGATCCTCTTGCCTCAGCCTCCAGAATCTTTGGGATTACAGGTGTGTGCTGTGGCACCTGGCTGTTCTCATTTGTTATAATGACTCCACCCTCATGAAATAACGACCTCCCAAACTCCCTACATCTAAATGCCAAAACTTTAGCCATTGGATTTCAACGTAGTAATTTTAGGGGGATGCAAAGATTGAGTCCATAATATTAGGATTGTTTATGGGATTAAACATGCAATACTTAAAGATTTTTGAGCCCAGGCTGGCACATAATAGAAATTCATCTGCTGGCTCTGAAGTTGTGTGACCTTTTCTGATCTAGTCTGAAGCCTAAATTCAATTCACAAGCTACAAGTTATGAAGATTACAGTGGAAAGTGAAAAATAGAGCCTGGTGTGGTAGCACATGTGTGTAATCCCAACACTTGGGAGGCTGAGGCAGGAGAATCACGTGAACCCAGGAGTTTGAGACCAGCCTGGACAACATAGTGAGAACCCATTCCAAATGAATGAATGAATGAATGAGTGAAAAAGAAAAGGACAGAAAACCATGCTGACTTGTGGACCTATTCACGCATAATTGAATGGTGAGATTTGGATTTTGGATTCAGTGTAGGGGGGCATGTGGATCAGTTTTGTAAATCTGGATGCAAGCTGGTTATTTATTTAGATGAGCTGGAGAAGATGAGATGATTAATTTGCTGACATTGCTTTGAAACAAATGTGCCAGGACTTGGTGCCAGCATAGGCTGTGTCAGCAACCACAGGATGTGATGTTGGTACACAGCGCTGTTGCCCTCGAGCAGCATTGTTGCAAAGTCACCTCGCTTTCTGAATTATGAGCTCTCTTTGGGTATGTGCTTTAAAAAGGAAATTGCTAGGTGGGCAACACATGAAAACTGCATTTATGAAGGGATGAAATCGTATTTGAATAAAGAGGAGTCTGGAATTAAGCCTGGAGGAAGCACAACAGAAGTAGAGGAAATATTCACATATAATGTTGTTGTTGTTGTTAGGTGCCGTCGAGCCGTGTCCGACTCATAGCAACCTTTAGGGTTTTCAATGGCTGATTGTTTTGGGATTGCCTCGGGAGTGGGTTGCCATGTCCTCCTCCCATTTTTATGGTGGTGGGAATCAAACTCGGGACCTCAGAGACTGCAGAGCAGCGCTCTACCAACTGAGCTAAATCCTAGCCCCTTACATATAATGTTGTTGTTAGGTGCCATCAAGTCGGTATCCGACTCATAGCGACCCTCATCGAGTTTTCAATGGCTGACTGTTTCGGGATTGCCTTGGGAGTGGATTGCCAGGTCCTTCTCCCATTTTTGCGGTGCTGGGAATTGAACTCGGGACCTCAGAGACTGCAGTGCAGCGCTCTACCAACTGAGCTAAATCCCAGCCCCTTACACATAACAGAGAGTAGTAAAGACAGATTCTGTATGCAGCTGTGTGGATGAGCAAGTGCTGAGGCAGACGTGAACTGTGTCTTGCCCCCAGCCCCCAAAGGGACTCTGGGAATGGGTGAGAAAATGTCTATTAAGCCTGTCCTGTTCTTCACAGCTACCTAACTGAAGGGTAAGATATGTAATAGATAGATGTATTTTTGAGACAAAGCCTTGCTATGTAGCCTAGGCTAGCCTGCAATGGCTGCTTTTCCTGCCTCAGCTTCCTGAGTGCTGGGATTGTAGGCATGCGCCACCTTGCTCAGCTACAAAGATGATTCTTCTTCTTCTTCTTCTTCTTCTTCTTCTTCTTCTTCTTCTTCTTCTTCTTCCTCTTCTTCTTCTTCTTTTTTTTGGTGAAAAAATTTTTTAAAGTTGATATTCTGATGAGTGGCTTAGATAAATTTGTTTATGGCTAAATTCATGTCAAAGGGCCATAGAGATTAGAGATAATTGCTACTGGGATAATTAAGCAGTAGTCTCATTACTACTGCCGGAATGTTTGGATAATGAGGACAAAGTCACGCGTTGTGGGAGAAGCCAAGGAATGGCCTTGGATCTCTTCCTCCCCCTGTGATGGAGCTGGGTCTGGGCAGGCTGCCCTGGCTGCTGCAAGGTCAAGGAAAGTTCAGAGGCGCAGGGTGATTCAGCAGAGGGTCTCAAACGCCAGCCGTTGGTTAGTTTTTTGCCAGATCTGCGTATTATCTTTACTGTTGTTTATATTTTGTAAAAATTGGTTTGTGCCTTTTAAGCTTCTTTTAAAAGGTTTACATTTTGGGGTTACTTAACATTTAGAGGGAAGTTGCGCCAATGATACAGAACTTCTGTATATTTTCACTCGATTTCCCTAGTTGTTGGCATTTTACTACGTCTGCTTTATAATTCCCCCCACTACCCACATCCACACACACAACTATGTGTTTGTTCTGAGTCACTGGAGACTAACTTGCAGACATGAAGTTACAATTCCTCTTTATACATTAGTGTTAGTTTGCGTTTCCTAAAAACACAAGAACGTGCTCCTTCATGACCAAAGTAAAGCCATCAAAATCAGAAAATTAACATTACTACCTTCTAATCAGGGCTGGGATTTAGCTCCGTTGGTAGAGCACCGCTCTGCAGTCTCTGAGGTCCCGAGTTCGATTCCCAGCACCGCAAAAATGGGAGAAGGATGTGGCAACCCACTTCCAAGGCAATCCTGAAACAATCAGCCATTGAAAACCCTATGAGGGTCTCTATGAGTTGGAGACGACTTGAGGGCACCTAACAACAACAACAACAACCTTCTAATCCTCAGATGCCATTGAAATTTCTCCAGCTGTGCAGTGGTATCTTTTGATAGGTCTAATAGCCAAGACAGGATTTGCATTTAGTTGCCGTGTCTCTGATACTTTTCAATCTTGAACAATCTGGAAAGAATCCGTGAACTCAAATCTTTTCCTTGACTGTTGCAACCCTGGCACTTAGTAAGGATTACAGTTTGTCTGTCTCGTAGTTGAGATATATTTGTGTTTCTTCATGATTTATGACTTTTCAGCAAGATTTTCTCTGAAGTGATCCTGGGTCTTCTCAAAGACTTGTATCATGGGGTATGTGATGCCAGGTTGTTCCATGACTAGTGATGCTAACTTTGATCACGTGATAAAGGTGGTAGCTGCTAGACGTAGTAACTGTAAAGTCAATTAATAAAATTGTACTTACTGAAGAAGAGTGGCAGCAGCAAGATGGCAAACTAGGCTGTGCCAGTGCTCATTGCCCTGACACAAAACCGAAAAAAACAATGAATAAACAACTACATACTAATAAAAGTAGCTCTGAGAGCTACTGGCTACTGGCTATGATTCCTTCACATAGGCAGGAAGAAGATCATGAGGGCGCCAGTAGCCCTGGAGTACAAGAAAGGACTTACAGAAGCCTGGGAGACACAGAAACCGGGGGTGACCACAGAGGAGTGTGCAGCAAGCATTTACACCTGTGCCGTCCCTTCCCCGAGTTAGCAGAGCTTGATGCCCTTGTGGACCCAGAGGGATTCCATTTGTGCTGCCTCCCTGAATGAAGGTGAGGGGTATGGAGGATGCCAGGAGCCTTTATCACCACTGAAGACACTAAAAGCTCTCACCACAAAGAACCCCCACAGTCGTCCCTGATGCAGAGCCCAGCTGATGGAGCTGGACTCTTGGTGCTGTGCCTCCCCTGAGAAGGGAGCCCTGCTGCTCCCACTCCAGAGACGTGGCCTCTGCTGTGCCCTCTCCACCTGTGCCCAGGGGCCCGAGTTCCCTTCTCCCTGTTGCAGCCACACTGTACCCCCAAACCCGAGCTTCATGGCTACTCTACAGGTCCCTGTGCCTGGGGCATTGGCTTTATCACTGTAGCATGTGCACCCATTAACCAAACCCAGTGCTAGGAGGGAGCCCCTGGCTGTGACTCCTTCACATAGGCAGGAAGAAGATCATGGGGGTCCCAGTAGCCTTACTATTGTGGGCATCTGCAGCCTTGGCCACAGAGGACCCTATAGTCTTAGTTGATGCTGACCTCAGTTGATGGAGCTCTGCACAGTGCACCACTGCACCTGGCCCAAAGCCATAACTGCAACCGCAGAGCGGGAGATCCATGTCTCACACAGATGGCACTTCACAGCCACCTACAGAGGAAGGTCTCTCTCATCAAATCCAGTCCACCAAGTCTGGAAGAGGAGACTCATCTTTCAGATGTGCAGACATCAATGCAAGACCATTTGAAATATTAAAAGTCAAGGAAATATGACACTATCTAAGTAAGTTTCTAGTAATTGATAGAAACGGAGGTCTATGAATTTTCTGACAGAGACTTTGAAATGATTGTTTTAAGGAAGGTCACTTAGCTTTAAGAGAACACAGACAACGCAGTGGGATCAGAAAAAGAATACATGAACGAAGCAAGAAGTTTCACATAAAGAGAAATTGTTTAAAAAGAACAAAAGTCAAACACATTTTGGAGCTGAATAGTACAATGAATGGAATGAAAAATGTCATAGACGGTTTCAACAGTAGACTCAAACAAACATAAGAAAGAACCCATGAACCCCAAAATGGGCCATTTGACATTATCCAGTCAGAGGAGAAAAAAGAATAAAAAAGAGTGAAGAAAGCCTATGGACTTATGGGACACCAAATGAATAAATATATGCTTTATAGGAGTCTTGGAGATGAGAGAGAGAAAGATGCAGAAATTTAAAGGAATAATGGCTAAGCCGGGCGTGGTGGAGCATGCCTGTAATCCCAGTGGCTGGTGAGGCAGAGGCAGGAGGATCACAAGTTCGAGACCAGAGGCAGTCTGCATAACTTAGTGAGACCCTGTCTAAAAAAAAAAAAAAAAAAAAAAAGTAGAAAAATGGACTGAGGGTGCAGCTCAGTGGTCCAGCACTTGCAGAGCATGCAAGCGCGAGGCCCTGGGTTCAACCACTAGTACCGCAAAGAAAACAATAACAACAACAACAAAAAAAAAAAAAGAAAGAAAAGAAATAATGGCTGATAAATTTTCAAAGTTACGGGAAGGAGCTGGACATGTGGATTCATAAAAATTCCCAAGCAGGATAAACCCAAAGAAATCTAAAAAAGAGCTCAAATAAACAACCTAACTTTATAACTCATGCAACTAGAAAAAGAACAAACTAAGCTCAAAATTGGCAGAAGGAAGGAAATAGTGAAAATTAGAGTAAAAATAATCAGAGAATAACAAAAATAGGAAAATAAACAAAATAAGCTATTTTTTGTAGTGATAAAGCTGAGAAACCCTTAGCTAGACTAAAAAAGAGAGAAGATTCAAATAAGATCAGAAATGCAAGATGAGACATTAACAATGGATGTATCAGGAATAAAAAGGACCTATTATATGCCCCAAAGCTGGATAACTTAGAAGAAATGTCTACATTTCTAGTAACATACAATGCACCAAAACTGAATCAGGAAGAAATAGAAAGCTTGAGCTTTCTATAACAAATGAGATTGAATCAGTAATAAATCTCTCAACAAAGAAAGGACAAGGACCTGATGCCTTCATGGGTGAATTCTACCAAACATTTGAAGAAAAATGAATGCCAGTCCTACTTAACCTCTTCCAAAAAAATAGAAGAGGAAACACTGTCAATTCATTTTGTGAGGCCAGATTAATGTGGGTTCCAAAGCCAGGAGAGGACACTACAAGAAGGAAAGAAAGTAGGAAGGAAAGACGGAGGGAAGAAGAAAAGGAAGGAAAGAAGGAAGGAAAAGAAAAAGAAAGAAAGAAAGAAAGAAATCATAGACAACTATCCCTGATAGATATAGACGTAAAAATAAACATCTTTAATAAAATAATAGCTACCCAAATTCAGCAAATTAAGAAGATCATACATCGTGACAAAGTAGGATTTGTCCACAGGATGCAAGGATGTTTCCACATGTGCAAACTAACCAACGTGATACACCACGCAAACGAAATGAAAGCAAACCCCACATGATCATCTAGAGGTATAAAAAATACATTTCCCAAAGCTCAACACCCATTCATGATTAAAGTCTCAAGCAAGTAGTTTTAGAAGGATCTTATCTCAACATAGCCAAGATGATATATGAAAAGCCCAGAGCTCATATCATAATCAATGGAGGAAAACTGAAAGCTTTTCCTCTAAGATCTGACACAAAGGAGGGATGCCCATGTTCCTGTCTCTTTTGGAAGCCCTAACCAGAACAATTACACGAGAAAAAGTGAGAAAAGACACCCACATTGAAAAGAAGTAAAATGATCTGTTTGTAGACTGTATAATCATATACATAGAAAATCCTAAAGACTTGTCAAAAATCTGTTAGAACAGAGGTCCCTCACCCCTGGGCTGTAGAATAGTATTTATGTGAACAGAGGGCAAGGGAACAAAGCTGCATCTATATTTACACAATAAAATGTAATGCACTTGAGTTTGCTCTGTGTGTGTGTGTGTGTGTGTGTGTGCATGCGCGCGCATGCACGTGCACATGTAAAGGAGTAATAGTGGGTGGAGCACAGGGGATTTGGGGAGCAGCAAAATGATTCTGTAAGACATTGTCATTGACTTTTCAAACCCCACAGGCAACACAACATTAAGAGTGAACCCTAATTTGAGCTATATACTTAGTTCTTGTTGTTAGTAATAATATATCAATATTGGCTCGCTGGCAGTAACAAATGTATCACGTTAACACAGATGTTAATATGTTAATAATAGGAGAAACAGTACTTGTTGGGGGGAGCATACTTACTCTTGTTACTTTCTGTTCAATTTTTCTGTAAATCTAAAATTGCTCTAAAAATAAAACCTATTAAGTTACAAAGATGGGATCATAATATATAAACTGTAGTATAAATTGTTTTTTTCACTTAGTAATGTATTGTAGATGTTAAAAGTGAATAATCACTTTGTCATGGTTTACCAGTTAGGGGCTTTCTACTGGATCTCTGTCAAGGGACTCAGGGAAGAAGCCAGGTGTGGGGAGTTGAGAAGTCAGTGGGAATGGAAGTGGAGACCATGAGTGTAGACTACGTTTTCTAAAAGTGCAGCCATGAAGGAAAGGCAGTGACCGGGCAATAGCCAGTGAGGACACACAGCCCATGGTGGAGGCAGGGGGTTGCGTAGGAAGGACTGGAATATGTTTCCAAGTTTAAGGCAGTGAAGGGTAGGGAAGGGAAGGCTGCGATCCAGGAGAAAGAGCAGGTGGGAAATATCACAGATTACATAATAACCCGTGATCGGCTGCCCTCTTCCTATGAGACTGTCAAGAAGGAGAAAGATGGGTGTGTGCTGGGCATGGTGGCGCTCACCTGTAATCCCAGCACTTGGGAAGCTGAGGCAGGAAGATCTCGAGTCTGAGGCCAGTGTAGGCTACCTAGTGAGACCCTGTTTCAAAATCCAAATAGGTATAAAAGCTGGGTATATGTTATTGTTATTGGTGCTGTGGAGTTGGTATCCGACTCATAGTGACCCTACGTACAGTAGGCAAAACACCATTGTCAGTGCTTGTCTGCTGTTCATAGGGTTTTCAATGGTGGATTGGTTTTTGGGAGTGGGTTTCTGGGTCCATCTCCCAAGCCTACAGCACCTGGTGTTCCCAGGCGGTCTCCCATCCAAGTACTAACAAGGCCCAACCCTGCTTAGCTTCCGAGATCTGACGGGATCGGATGCCACAGGGCTATGGCTGTAGGCATATGTGTGATTAGCAATACTCAATCCACCTTCGATCCTTGGATGTGGTCTGTCTTCCCAGCCAGACTGAGCTCCATGAAGGCCAGGCTGAGCGGATCCAAGAACCGTCAAAGTCGTGATCGCTGCTGAGAGGCATGAGGTGTGAGCAGGTCTAGCACAGGTGCCAGGCTGAGGGTTGTGCAGGCTTGTGCAGGTGATGGTCCGTGGCGTGAGCTGGGAATGAAGAAGGTGGTGATTCATTTCATCCTGACGACGTGGGGAGAGGGTGAAGGCTGAGGCAGGCCTGAGCGGGAATGGCTGGAGATGAGGACAGGCCGAGGTCGCTGAGGTCAGGGGAAGGAGTGTGGGTACGCATGTGTCCATGTGTGTACATGTGTACATTTCACATGGATTCAAAGTTCAAAGACATAATGACAGGCGTTATAGCAGGAAGAATGCTGTTGCTTCAACAAATAGACCCTGAGATGCACAGTGTCTCAAGCGCACAGTTGTTGTTAGGTGCTGTCGAGTCGTGTTGACTCATAGTGACCCTCATAGGGTTTTTAATCCCTGATTGTTTCGAGATTGCCTCAGGAGTGGATTGCCATGTCCTTCTCCCATTTTTGTGGTGCTGGGAATCGAACCCGGGACCTCAGAGACTGCAGAGCGGTGCTCTACCAACTGAGCTAAATCCCAGCCCCCTCAAGCACAGTAGGAGGTTATTTCTGTGTCCTGTAATAGTACGAGTCTACGGCGACTCCACCCTGGCTTCTGATCTTGGAAGCTAAGCAGGGTCAGGCCTGGTTAGTACTTGGATGGGAGACCGCCTGGGAACACCAGGTGCTGTAGGCTTGGGAGAAGGACCCGGCAACCCCCTCCAAAAAAACAATCAGGCATTGAAAACCCCATGAGAAGCAGAGAAGCGCACAGTGCTGGTCATGGCACAGTGTCGGGAGTGGTTCATCTGGTGTGCACAGGGTCACTCTGAGTAAGACCCGACTTGATGGCACCTGACAGCAACATCATAATAGTTGGAGGTAGGTGTTCCTGACCAGGAGGCAGCGATGGGTGTGGAGTCCCCTGTCCACAGCCCAGGGTTCTGACGGTCCTCTCTCTTCAACACCTAGCTCCCGAGGTTGCCTGAGGCCCACCCTCCAGTCGGCCCGCAGGAGAGGAGTCTGGAGGAGGACGCAGGGAGCTGTCTCAGGCCCTGAGGATCCACTCAAGCTGTCAGGCCTCACTCGCTGCTGAGGAGACCGGAATGTGCGCTCTGAAAGGAGAGGAAGGCATGGCTTTGGGGAACCTTTGCCACAGCTCAGAGCCACAGAAAGAAAGGCCAGGCTGGTGGCTTAGGTCCTGAATAAATGTGCACAAATGGCCTGGAGACAAAGATGACAGGGGGCGCTTTGTGTGCTGCCAGTGGTGGGATGGTCTGCAGATGACACGGCAGGGGCAGATGGGTGCAGAGGAGTCAGCCTTACCTGAGTTTGAGCGCTCCGTGTGTTGCTTTCTAGTTTGTGAATCTTGAATCTTGGATGGGACACCGCCTGGGAACACCCGGTACTGTAGGCTTGGGAGAAGGACCTGGCAACCCACTCCCAAAAATCAATCAGCCCTCGAAAACCCCATGAATAGCAGAGAAGTGCACAGCGCTGGTCTCTCAAGCAGCTATTTAACTCATTTAACTTCTTCTAGCCTTGGTCTCTTGGGCCTCTGGAAAGTGGGACGGGAACCACGGAATTCACAGTATTAAAGGATACTTTGTGAGAACATTCCATGAATAGTAGCTGCTTCATAGAAGTGCTTTTCCTTCTGCTACTTACTTGTTGTGGTTGTTGTTAGGTGCCGTCGAGTTGGTGTCCGACTCATAGTGACCCTATGTACAACAGGAGAAACACCTATTGTCACTGCTTCTCTGCTGCTCATAGGGTTTTCAATGACGGATTGTTCGGAGTTTGGGAGTGGGTTGTCAGGTCCTTCTCCCACTACTTACTTAAGACTCCTCAAAGTCACAAGTGAAGGGAAAGCTCTGTTCAAAGAGTCAAGTGAGGTCTGTGATTGGCTGGAGAAGACCTTCCTTCTCTCAAGGCTACCTGGTGCCAGGTAGGTAGATGTGTAATATTCCTGAATGGAGAAGGTCCAGGTAGATGACAGGTGCTAGCTGAAACTCAGCCTCCCTGTGAGGGAGACCACAGGAATGTGGAGAACAGAGCCCAGGACCCTGCTCAGGGGTGGCTGTCACTCAGCTCCAGATGCTTGGTGCCACCTGGGAGCAGGTACCAAGGTTACCTAGAACTTCCGATTTTCCAGAAGGCGGAAGTGTGGCTTTTTAAGTAGAAACCCTCCTCATTTTTAAATGCTGGATATAAATTCAAAATCAATTATAATCACTGTGTGGGTCAAATAAAATATCTCCGGACTGATCTGGCCCAGGGGCCACCAGTTTGTACCTCCCAGGTTCTGCCCCTGTTGAATCCGGTGTAACCTCCAGGTCTGTCCTGTTCCTTAGGACGGCCACAAGTGGCCATTTAGATGAAAGCTAATTTAAGTGAAATAAAATGGAAAATTCAGTTCCTCAGTGGCACCAGCCGCATGTCGTGTCAGGTGCTCCAAAGCCACAGGGGGCCCGTGGCCACCCATGTTGTGTGGCCCAAGTGGTCACAGAGTTTCTGTGCAGGAGTCTCTGTCCTGTCAGGAGAGCTGCCCTCTCTTAGATGCAGGCAGACTCTTGGGCTCTATCCGTGTTATTTATGAAGTGTTGAACCCAGGGCCGTATCTCAAGCCAGGATGGGGGACAGAGAACTCCTGCCATTTCATATTGTCTTGGAGGCAGGTGTAAGACATTTCTCTGGGCTGTAATTCCAGTGAGTTGTGAAGATTTAACCATTATGGATTAATGGCGGATCCCTCCACCACACTCTGGTTTTACGCTGTGTAATCTGCATGTGTCTGCAGCCATAGCCCTGTGGCATCCAATCCCATCAGATCTTGGAAGCTAAGCAGGGTTGGGCCTAGTTAGTACTCGGATGGGAGACCACCTGGGAATACTAGGTGCTGTAGGCTTGGGAGACGGACCAGCAACCCCCTCCCAAAAATCAATCTGCCATTGAAAACCCTATGAACAGCAGAGAAGTACTGACAATAGTGTTTCACCTGTTGTACGTAGGGTCGCTGTGAGTCAGAACCAACTTGATGGCAACAATCTGCATGTAGAAGTGGACACCCCTCGGGTATGAGGAAAGTGTGCTCAATCTTACGGCCTTTAAGGCACAACCCTTGATTCTTTCGTGGGAAGGGCCGTGGTCTGCCCTAGATCCTCATTCTGCACCAGCGTGGATGTTGAAGAAAGTGGCCTCTGCTGCAGAGATTGGGGCCTGTGGTTTTGTGGGGCAGGCAGCCCACAATTTAGCTCTAGTTAGTTATATGTCAGACAGTGGGGGTGTTGGTGATGGATGGGATTGAGGGACCTCTGGTGCAGAGGCAAAGGGTGCAGCAGTGACATGGAGCTGTGGGATCCAAGAGTAGGTTGCGCTGAGAGCAGTAGCTGGCAGGCAGTGGGTGGCATCCTGTGGGAGGCCTGCCACTCCATTGGGTAACATCCTTTGGGAGGTCCGCCGCTCCATTGGGTGGCATCTCGTGGGAGGTCTGCCACTCCATGCAAGGCCTGCCTTTCTGGGCGTGGCCAGCCTGTGTGTGGGTCAGGTCCGAGTCCTGAAACCAGACTATTTAGGGGGCAGCAGAGGATTTCCACTCCCAAGAAGGAAATCGGCAGGAGCCAGGCTGGACCTGAGCCCTAGAGGAAGCTGTGGAGGTGGGCAGGCCCTGGTCAATGACACTTGGGAAACTCAGGGCCCAGACTGAAAGTTGGAGGAGCCGCTCTCCAAAGGAGAGAGGGAAGGAGTGGTAACTTGGTTGGGTCCAGTTCAGTTGTTTGTGATAAAATGCGGAATCTCTTCTCAGAGAAAAAGTACCTGGTAATCTCTGACTTCAGGGCCTTGTGACACCCGTGTCCTCTTTGGACTTGGTTGGAAACTGGACTGAGTGCCTTTGATGCAGTGGTGGATATCCGTAGCACTGGAGGGCAGATGAAAACACAATCAGTGCGTGGAGTCAAACCCCTCACAAGCTCTTCGGGA
Organism: Pedetes capensis; assembly: GCA_007922755.1. NCBI lineage: Eukaryota > Metazoa > Chordata > Mammalia > Rodentia > Pedetidae > Pedetes > Pedetes capensis. The sequence continues at coordinate 110,321 of VMDO01000446.1, read as the reverse complement.
AGAGGAAGGAGTGAGTGATGAGGAAAGAGGAATAGGGAGGGAGTCACCTGGGGACCACCAGAGGCTGAATAAAGAGTGTGGCTGCGACCAAACCTGGCTGTAAATCTTGTGCTTTGGAAGATCATGTTAGACTCAAGTCCCACATGACCGCATTTTATAACTAGGACTTCTCTCCAAGTCATTTGTTCAGGTATTCGTTTGTCCTTCACTCAGTCCTCTACCCACCCACCAACCACCCATCTACCCACCCATCATCCATCCAACCAACTTCCCATCTATCCACCCATAGTCCACACAACCACCTACCCATCCACCTACCCATTGTCCACCCACCCATGTACCCATCTACCCACCCATCGTCCATACAACCAACTCCCTGTCTACCCACCCATCATTCACCCAACCAACTACCCATCTACCCACCCATCATCCACCCACCCACCTACCTATCCATCCACCCGTCATCCATCCACCCACCAATCATCCACACAAGCAACTCCCCATCCACCCACCCATTGTCCATCCAACCAACTACCCATCTACCACCCATCATCCACCAACCAGCTACCCATTTACACCCATCATCTATTCAACCAACTGCCCATCCACCCAACCAACTACCCATTCATTAGCCATCTACCCCTTTATTCACCCATCATCCATCCACCCACCTACCCATGAACTCACCCATCCTCTATCCATCCATCCACCCACCTACCTGTCTACCCACCCATCATGAATCCAAACACCTACCTACCTCTCACCCACTCTCCAACATCCATCCATCCACCCAGCCATTCTCATGCACCCATCATGCATTGATCCATTGATCCATCCAATCATCAGCTATCCATTATCCATCCATCCATCCCTCCCTCCCTCCATTTCAGAACTTGTGGTTATTGTATTTCTGTCCCTATGGTGAGTGCTAAAGAATAAGCATAGTTTCTGCCCTCCAGAGCTAATTGTCTGGGAGAGGGGGACAGTGTATAAAGAAATAGTGAGGGAATTATGTCAGATGCTCTGCTAGAAGTCTGAGCAGAGTCCAGTGGGGCAGCAGAAGGAGAGCCAGCTTGACGGGGGCTCAGGAGCACCTGCACAGAGGAGGTTCCAGGGTGAGGGCCACAGAGGGCACCGGCACGTTGTGCAAGGAAGGCAGGTGAGCACTAGCAGAAGACACAATGCCCAAGGGAACTCCTGAGCATTCAACTTGTGCAGGCACTTGGCTTCCTCTCCCGGGTGGTGTTTGCACAAGGAAAACGTTGCCCATTGTTGGGCCCCATGTTCAGGCGCCAACTCTATGTGGGGCACGCGCCTCCCGATCCGGCCTGGAGGTTCAGATGGGCTGCGCCGCCGTGCACACAGATACTAAACACAATTCACTCGGGACCCTCAGGTGAGGGGCGCAGACTCCTGCGGCCCTTGGGACCCCGGAGGAGATGGGAGAAAGGAAAAGCCTCAGGCGCTTTTGCCTTCCAGGGGCAAACACCTGTGTTGGTCATCTCAGTGGTCAAGAGGAGACAGCTGTTGCTTCGTCGGTGATCAGATGGAGAGCAGGTTCTTTTCCTTGTTGAGGATTGCGATGGGAGAGCGTTTTTTCCTCATCAAAGGTCCGGGAGAGAGCAGCGGGAGAGGCGTTTTCTCATCGGTGGTTGGGCAGGAACAGGTGAGAAGGCGCAGAAAGGGGGCTGTGCCAAAAAGGGGGACCTAAAAAGGCCTAAAAAAGTTGTGCCAAAAAGGTCGAGCTGCCGCAGCACAGCTCTTTATGTAGTTCGCCCACAGAATGGCCTGAGCCAATCAGCTTTCAGTCCAATTGTCCAATCAGGAAGGGTTTTGTACAAACGTGCAACGAAATTACTTTCATTTTCCCTAGATTTCTAACTTACAAACCAGATATTCAAACGCCATTTTCCCAGTTTGGGAGTTTTTGCCAATTTCCTCCCAATTTTTCCCTACAGCCCATAATTGCAGGATGTTGTTTAGAAGCCTAAAAGGAGACTGGTGGTTGGCTCGTGGCACTAAGTGGCTGTTTCTTGTGAAGATTTCCTTATCTGTTGGTGTCCTAGTGATACATGTATCATGGTGTCCATGTATCATGGAATCCTCCGAAGCAGGAGGGAGGCCAGTCTTTGGACTGATGACACTCTAGGGCCCAGAGCCTCCAGGGAGCCCAGGGAGGAGCAGCCCAGCTTTCCTGGGGCTGTTGCAGCTCTCCGTGGTAGCCACAGGTGCCATCAGCCTATGCCACGGACCTATCCACATTCCCACTCATTCTTCCTTCCTGTGTTACAAGGAGAGGCCTGTGGGAAGAGCTTGAGTGCACACACGGCCTCCCAATTCCCCCTTGGACACGTTGTTGTTGTTAGATGCCGTCGAGTCGGGTCTGACTCATAGCGACCCTATGCACCACAGAACGAAATGCTGCTCAACACTGTGCCATGCACACGGTCTTTTTATGTTGGAACCCAGTGTCTCAGCCACTATGTCTCTTCTCATTTTGAGTCATGCCACCCTCAGTAAATGGAGGTTCCATAGGCTCTACTCCAGTCCCATCACTAAGGTCAACTCTACTTTGAGGAGGCAACTCTTTCCTAGTTGTTTCTTGAATGCTTTCCAGCCTGGGGGGATCATTATCCAGTACTATATTTGACAGTGCTTCTCTGCTATGCATAGGGTTTTCAAGGGCTAATTGTTTCAGGAGTGGGCTGCTGTTTTTTTCTCCCTAGTCTGTCTTAGTCTGGAAGCTCAGCTGAAACCTGTCCACCATGGGGGGCCCTGCTGGTATCTGAAATACCGGTGGCATAGCTTTCAGCATCACAGCAACACGAAGCCCCGTAGCATGACAGGATGACAGATGCATAGGGGTTTGCAAACATGGTCAACTCCAAACTCTCATTACTTGAAAATGGATAGGGACCAGTTGTGGAGATGGGGAAAGAAGACTAATTTGATGAAGGGAAAAGTCAGAGTTTTGTTAAATCTTTACACTAGCCAAATGGACTACTTCAGTAGTTCATAGACTAAGCTAATATATTGCCCCAAAGAGGCCTCTAGGGAAGTGACAGATCAAAGGTCAAGAAATGAGTTGATCACTCATTTAAATCTTGGCTCCATCTATCCTGTTTCCCATGAGAAACGGGCCATGGCCACCGAGTGAACCTGAGTTTTGTTGGAGGACAAGAGAAAAAAGAATAAAGAATTGATTTTGGAGCAAGGGGAACGGTCTAAGGAGTGGGGGCTAGGGATGGGAAACAGTGAAGACAGAGATGCGGGACCATCCATGCCTGCCTCTTGCACAAAGCTTTGTAGCTATTGTTAGGTGCTGTCAAGTCAGGCCCCACTCATGGCGACCGTATGGAAACAGAACGAAACCCTCCCCACCACCATGCCGTGTCTGACATGGTGTCATTGCTTCTCTGCTATTCACAGGGTTGTCAGTGGCTGATTGTTTTGGGAGTGGGCTACCGGGTCCTTCTCCCGTTTTTGTGGTGCTGGGGATAGAACCCAGGGCCTCAGAGAGCACAGAGCAGCACTCTGCTAACTGAGCTAAACCCCAGCCCCCTTGCACAAGGCAGGGCCTAGTTTCTACTGTCAAGTTCTTGATCATGGTGAGAATTTACCCTGGGGGCTTTAGGGTGCCCTGGTTAGAATCCTCCTCTTGTTCCTGTGCAAAGCTGAGCCTGGAGCAAGAGGCTTCTATGTGTTTTTCTTTCCTCATCTAAAAGATAAAGACATGAAGATTTTCCTGGTGGGACTTGGCAAAGATGAAAGAAGATGTGCTTATTGTGTTTGTTTGTTTAGTTTTATCTTTGGCCGTTCTGGGGGTCATCCCAGGGCCTCTGGCAAGCTAGGCAAGCTCTCTAGCCCTGCGCCCCACCCTGAGCCCCAGAAAGTGTGTTAAAAGCACCCAGTGCTGTGCCTGCATCACGTTGTTGTTATTAGTGCGAGTCATAGCCACCCTCATGGAGTTTTCAGTGGCTGACTGTCTCGGGGTTGCTTCGGGAATGGATTGCCACATCCTTCTCCCATTTTTGCACTGTTGGGGGTGGAACCGAGGGTCTCAGACAGCACAGAGCAGCGCTCTACCAGCTGAGCCAAGCGCCAGCATTTGGATCACATTGTTGTTGTGGTTGTTAGGTGCCCTCGAGTCAGTATCCGACTCATAGCGACCCTCATAGGGTTTTCAATGGCTGACTGTTTCGGGATTGCCTTGGGAGTGGGTTGCCACATCCTTCTCCCATTTTTGCGGTGCTGAGAATGAACTTGGGATCTCAGAGACTGCAGTGCAGTGCTCTACCAACTGACCTAAATCCCAGCCCCTTGGATCACATTAGATAACTCATAAATGGGACTTCCCTCCTTACTGCCTACCCAGCAGCATTTTAGCAGTCGACCATTACCGGAAGGCGCTCGCGTCTAATGGGAATGATGATGGTTACTGCTCTTCCATTCATAAAATGTTGTCTGCCGGGGGAAGAAGCAGCCTGCTGCTGTGCTGGGGGGAGTGGAGGGAGTTCTGGGAAGGGAGTGGAACTTCCTCTTAGCTCGCATTTTCATGACTTCTCCTCCAGAAGGGGAGGCTGGGGTGAGCTGGGACTGGGGTTCAGTGCAGAGGCAGATGATTTTTTTTTTTTTTTTTTTTTTTGGTGGTACTGGGGGTTGAACCCAGGGCCTTGTGCTTGCATGTTTTGCAAGTGCTATACCACTGAGCTGCACCTCCAGCCAATATTTTTTAGTTTTTTTTTGAGACAGGGTCTTGCTAAGTTATGCAGACTGCCTCTGGTCTTGAACTTGCAATCCCCCTGCCTCTGCCTCCCAAGCTGCTGGGATCATACACGTGTGCCACCATGCCCGGCTGCAGAGGCAGACTAACATCATTCCTATGCCTTACCACTGGAGACAGTGACCTGAGCTGCATCCAGGTGATTCCGATGGACAGGCAGGTTTGGAAAAACTGGGACAAGCCACCCCCAACACCCCCTCCTGGATCCACTCCCCCAGGATGCTGACGCAGGAACCACGTGCACCCTCCTTACTGGCCGCCAGAGGGCAGGCCTGAGGCGAGAAGGCCAGAGCAAGGCACCGGTGTGTCTCCAGCTGGGATGGAGACCCCAGGGGAAATCTACAGTCACACGGGATGGGGCGCAAGATGTGTGATGCCAGGGTCCCGTGCGAGCCTGCCGGCTTCCTGGAGTGCATGCTCTCCCGTGGGCCCCGTGCCCCGCAGGATTGGGACAGATGAGCCCTTCATTTTCATGCAGCGAGGACATCTTCAGGACCCTTTCAGAGCCCGGCAGAGGCCGTCCGTTGTCTGCCCCTTTCTAGCAAAAGCGGCGACTGGCTCAGAGAGCTGCACAGCCAACCTTCCGGTCACCACCCAGTGAAGGACGGCCGCACTGAAGAAGGCAGTGGATGGGGGCCTGTCTGCCGATCCACAGGGCCTTGGCTGTCCTGCGGTCTGTCCTTCAGGGTCACACACACGAGAAGGCCACCACCGTCGCCTGATTCCCTCTGCGGTGAGGACGTGTCCTAGCCGATGCCCTTCGTTTTTGGCGAAGAAGGATCTTGGCATCTGCTTTTCCCCTGCCTGCGTGCTGACCGTCTCTGCAGGCTGCACTTGGGGCCGCAGCCTGGGCGTCTGACTGCAGCGTCGCGGGGTTGGCAGTGTTCTCTTCTCTGTCACAGCTCTGCTTCCTCTGTCTTCCCATCATCGTTTTATGGCTTGGAGTTTCCCTACCCTGGAGCATTGCGGGCACCGCCCTTCCACAGAGCCCCCCGGGGCGCCACAGAAGCAGAAATGGCTGCTCCAGCTGCCCACAGGGGGAACAAGAAACCAAGAGCTGTAGGGAGTCAGGCCGGGACAGAACTCAATCTGGGCAGACGCTGGGGAACCGAAAGCAGCCAGTCACCCTGGAACAACCAAGTGCCGCCTTCAGCTCCCCACCCCAATTTCTGGGCAAGCTGCATGATGCAGACATCTTAATCCCCACTGGGCGTTGCTGCTGCATCCACCTTTATATGCCCCTAGTCCTGCAGGATTTAGCCTGGGATTTAGCTCAGTTGGTAGAGCGCTGCTCTGCCGTCTCTGAGGTTCCAGGTTCGATTCCCAGCACCCCAAAAATGGGAAAAGGATGTGGCAACCCACCTCTGAGGCAATCCCGAAATAGCCATTGAAAACCTTATGAGGGTCGCTATGAGTCGGACTCGACTTGATGGCATCTAACAAGAACAACAACAGTCCTGCAGGGCCCTAGGCAAGGGCAAGGGGTGAGGAAACCTTTTGAAAGAGTTCTTACTCTCTGGGAACTCAGACTTGAAAGGCAGGAAAAACGATGCACAGATATGCCTGGGACAGTGGAGGTGGCAGGCTGGGACAAATGGTACAGTGGAGGCAGGCACGAAGGATCTGGGTGAGCCAGGCCCAGTGGCACATGCGTGGAGTCCCAACAACTGGGGAGGCGGAGGCAGGAGGATTGCGAATTTGAGGATTGCATGACTTAGTGTGGCTCAGTGTAGAGCACTTGTCTAGGGAGTGAGAGGCCCCGTGTTCCCTCCCCTAGTCCTGGAAAAAAAAGGGGGTGAGGAGGGGTTGGGGTGTAGCTCAGTTGGTTAGAGCACTTGCCCGGCTTGTGCAAGGCCTCAGATCCCATCCCCAGAAAACAGTTTCAAAAGTCGGAATTCAACACCCTGCGCCCCCTGTGTGTTAACCAGCCTTGGTGGGGCGTGGCAGTTTTGTTAGGGAGGCAGAGCTGAAAATGTAGGCAACCGCAGCCCCACACAGAAGCAGGAGCATCTGTCACAGAGATCTCTCAAGATTCCCAGGGCTTGGGGAAGAGGAGTTGAGCTGCCCAGAAAGAAGACCCAGCCACGTGACGGTGCCAAAAGAAAGGCCTGAGCTGGGGATTTTTTTCTGACATTAAAACTCATCATGGTGGTGATGTGGAAGAACCTTTTGTCCTTGTCCTCGCAGGACAGTGACAGCACTTCTTTGTGCACCAGATGTTGAGGACACTTGCTGTGGATCAGGTGGTGTGCTGGTGACCGGAAGAGGAGGAGCATGAGGCTTTTTAGCTCCTGGACATCATAATCTGATAGAAGTGGACAATGACACTACCGTGGGAGTGTGCGGAGTGGGGGGAACCCCGGAGGGTCTGCATAAGGGTTTAGGGAGAAGACTTCACACGGTTGACATTTCAGCTCAGTTTGAGAGGAAGTGTGGTGGGATAGGGAGGGGAAGGAGAACAGCACAGACTCGAGAAGGCATGCTTTCAGGGAAGGGAGAGCTTTGCTCTGCAACTGTGTCTGCGTGCACCTGCTGGGCAGGGGAACAGCGTGGCAGTCCAGGGATAAGACAAGACGCTGCAGAAGGGCCCGGGGCTGGACTCTGACAAGGCGCTTGGTTAAAACTTGCTTCTCACAGGCCTTGCTGGACAGCCTCTTGTTTCCCCCAGCCCGCGAGAATGCCTGGGCAGTCACCATCGAGTGAAGGGCTGTCTCACTTAGACACCACTTCTTGGTGTTTCCTGGTGCTGGAGGAGGAATATGGGAAGGCAGGGGGCTTGCAAAGGGGTCGTGAGCGCGGAATAGGCACTATTCATGCCATTTGCTGTTTGGTCTGCCTTTCAATTTTAAACCTTCAGAAGTTACCCTGGAGAATAGGTGGGAATATTATGTTCCCAGATAATGATTTTTAACATCGGAAACTTCCATTGGGTGTTTTTCTAAAGAGTTTAAAAATGTAGCTTATATTACCAAATCCCTGCAGCCATACCACTGAGGCATCCGATCCCGTCAGATCTCGGAAGCTAAGCAGGGTCGGGCATGATTAGTACTTGGATGGGAGACCACCGAGGAGTACCAGGTGCTGTACATAGGCTTGGGAGAAGGACCTGGCAACCCACTCCCAAAAATCAATCCACCATTGAAAACCCTATAAATAGCAGAGAAGCACTGACAATAGTGTTTCGCCTGTTGTACATAGGGTCATTGTGAGTCAGGCACCAACTCGTAGGCTCCTAACAACATCAACAGCATATTACCAGATTTGTCAGTGTAGTGTGGATGGACAGTTCTCGCCCACTCCCTTTTGACTTTCCGGCATTACACTGAGTGGTAAGTCTGCTAAGAAATAGACTGCAGAGTTATTTTCCTCGCTCGATTAAAACTATTTATTTCAGAACTTCCATGAGCCAAAACTCTCTTAGGCTCCAACCAGAGCAGAAAAATCAATTTACACCTTCCATTTCTGGATATTTAGGGGACAAAATGCCAATTATCATGGAGGAAGAATCTTACGTCAGTGACTGTAGAAATAAAACGAGCACAAATAAGACCAACGATAGCTCTTGGGAACTTTTATTACAAAATAAAATATTCCACAGCAAATTGGTAAATAACAAGATCTATTTAAATTCCTATGATCAGGAGCAGGAAAGTATAACCAGAAGAGAAATGAACAATCTAGAGGCCATTTTAAGTTAATTTGAATCTCATTATTTACTTGCCTGCCAAATGGTTATTTTCCTTGTGATTTAATAGAAAACGCTCCTCCCTCTGCCCGACTCCTAGGCTGGAGCCTGCTGTTGGCTTTTCCAGGTAGAAAAGCACATTTTATGCTTTATGAGATTTGAGTCCTTAGCTGACACCAGTACTAAGGACATCGGCCCACTTGCTTGTGCACATCAGGTTCCGTGAGGGGAACGCGCTTGTTTGCTTTTCAAGATGCGCAGATAAATGGAACTTGAATGAATTCCCTCGAGGCAAAGCCTGCTGCGTGCCCCACAGTCCCCTTCTGGGACTTTAGCTTTTACAAGGACAAGCACGAAAGAGCAAATTTTACAACTCTTCTGAGTCTGGAGAGCCGGACAACCCCCACAGTGCCCGGGTGCAGCCGGAGACACTGGAGCACTGGGCCCAAGAAACCCCAGGCTTATTCCGTATTTGTCTGGCTAATCTTTGCTGAGCAGGTGTGAGCCAATTAAATAGACACCCCCACCCCGATCCCCGCCTGATGGCCTAGATTATGCAGGGATCATATGTATTGTTTGATCTCAAGCAGAGAAGCCCAAAGCCAGATTTTCACTTATTGCACCTGCTGAGGGGAGCCTCTCAAAGGGGTGGCAGGATCTGTGGACCACTGGATCCACCGGACCAACTCTTTTCTTCCACGGGGATTATGAATTTAGAGAATCACAACCTGGCTCGACAGGCAAAATCAAGGGCTCCCAGGCCTGTTCAATCACTAGGGCCACGAAGAGAGGCTCTGAGTGCCATTTCAGGGAGTGTTTCGTTCAGTTGTACACAGGGTCGCTATGGGTCAGACCCGGGGGACCTACCCACCACTCCCTTCGGCGAGTTTAACTTTGAGCCTGGACGGTTTCTCCAGGACTCGGCCACTCCTTCCTTGGGATATAAATAATTTTCATTTTTTTGCTTCTTCACAGCTTCTCTCCTTGCTTTCTGTCTTTCATGCGCTGTGGGAGCCATCTATGGGCACCCCAGGGCCTTAGAGTCTCCTAACAGCTTTTCCTCCACAGATCTGCAGGGGCCAGCAAAATGTGCCCCTTGTCCACCGCACCCCCCCCAGGAGGTCGGGGTGGACGTGACCGGTCAGCAGGGGCTAGATCGGGCCTCTTTCGCCTTCCCAGGCTGCAGCAGCCCCTGCAAGTCCTTGTGGCCTGCAGGGCGGGGCTCCCCGCGGCGCGCGGATTGCAGCCTCCCCGGAGGCTGCCGGCCTCCTCCCGGCTTTCCCGGCGCTGCGGCAGGGTGGACCCCGCCTCTGCAGCCCCGCGCCGGCCCGGGGGCGCGGACGGGCGCGGCCGATGCGAGCCCCGCGCCCGCTCCGCGCTTGCCGCCGCGCCAGCTCCTCAGCCGGTGGCGGGGCGGAGGCCGAGCGGCCTCGCGCGAGGCAGGGCGGGGGAGGCCGGGCGCCCCCTCCCGGGCCGCGCGGCGCCGGCCCGCGGTGCAGTCGCGCGCTCGCCGCCAGCGAAGCCATTGGCTCGGCGCAGTCACCCCACGCGGGCTGCAGCGGCGGCCTCCGCGGATTGGCGCGCGGGCGGGCGGGCGTGCGCGTGCCGCCCGGGCTGCACCGGGGCCCCCTCTGCCCCCCAACCCCCGCGCCCGCCACGACCACCCCTCCATTGTCCCCGCGTTGCAGATGCCGCAGCTGGGGCCGCTGCCAGCCGCAGTCCCCGCGGCCTGGGCTCAAAGAAAGGGCGCGAAAGGCGCGCGCCCCGCTCGGGCGCTCGCACCGACCGCCGCCCTGCGCCGCACACTGCAGCATTCGGCGCCCCGGCGCCCCGCCCCGCCTGCCTCATTTGCATATCCCGCGGTCGTGGCCAATCGCCGGGCGCCTCTCTCGAAGCGGATGGCTTTCGCCCGAGAGGAAAGGGAGTGGCTGGCGGCGCATGCGCTGCGGTGGCGGACTCGAACCGAGGCTTTTATTGCTGTAGTTTATTTCCACCCCCTTCCCTCCTGTTCTCTCTTCCCTCTCTTTCTTTTTTTTCCGCCCTAGCCAGGGCTGTGTTGGAGGAGAGGAAGAAAGAGAGGCAGAGGATTGCATTTGTCGCCTACGTTCCTGAGATTGACTAGCAGCAAGAGCGCCTAAGCGGTTGTACCTTTTTCCTGCAAGAAAAAAAAGAAAAAAAATAGCAAGTCCCCTTCCCGACAGTTTTTGCTTCAAAGCTGTCCTCTTGAAATTGATTTTTTCCCAGGAGAGCGATGTCTTATCAGGGGAAGAAAAATATTCCACGCATCACGGTGAGTTTGGTCCTTGGGAAATCTGCGTTCTGCTAGCAACCTTTTGTGATACGGAATATCTAAGGCATTTTTTAAAGGGGGGGAGGGAGAGAAACCCAACTTTTTTTTTTTTTCCTTCTGCTTGCTGCTGCTAACGAAGGCGATGGTGGTGGTGGTGGTGGAGGGAGGCGCAATCCGAAAGGATGATAAAGCACATAATTTGCGAGGCATTAACATCGGAGCGCGGGTGCCCGGAGATGGCCTTAGGGAGCGCGCCAGATCCGCTGCGCCCTTTTATTGTCAGCGCGAGATGCTGCACCGCCGGCCTGCGGGGTGGAAGCAAATGGATGCCAGATTGCATCTGCGCGGGCGAGGCGCGGATATTGTTCTCCCGGCTGCCCGCGGCGAGGCTGGGCGCGCGGAGCCGCGCCGGGGAGCCGGGGACGTGGGTCCCCCTGTTCCTCCCGCCCCCGCCGCGAAGGGCGTGCTGGCGCCTTCCTCTGCTCCCGCGGAGGAGCGGGATCCAGCCCGGGGGCGGAGTGACAGCGAGGGATGCTGAGCAGGGCCGGGTGCACCGGGGGGATGTGGAGACGGGAAGGGAAAACGGGGGCGCGGCGAGGAGCCGGGGGCCCAGGCGGGGGCTTTTTGTTACCCCCGGAGCTGCGTTCAGGAGCTCCCTGGGCTTCCTCGCCCCGCGATCTGGGCTGGGGCCCTGGCGGTGTCCTGGGGCTCGCTGTCCTGCGTCTTTTCTTCGCCCCTTCCGCCGCCGGGGAGGCGTCCGTGCGGGCGCATACAAAGCGGGCGGGGAGGGTGGGCGCCGGGGAGCGCGCGAGCCGCGCTTCGGGGAGGTAATGGCGCTGCGCGACGCGCCGAGCAGATGGCCCGGCCGGCCCGGCAGACAATGATCGCTGCGGCCCCGACGCGTGGGCGCCGCGCCGGGGCCTGGGGTGGTTCGCGCGTGCAGCGCAAGGAGAACATCGTGCCGTGGATTTGTGATGCCTCAGAGACCAGCGCAGGTCCTTGCCCCTGCCCTTTCTCCATCTTTCCCTGGAAAATAAAAGAATAAAAAAATAAAAAATCCTGCTGGTCCTATTCCGCACATCCTCGAATGGAATCCTGGGGAGGGAGGAAAGCGAGCCAGAGACGTTCATTGTTACATAATGCTGGTTCCCGGGTACGACCCGGGGCCACGCACACATGAAAGAATCTTCCGAGTGCAGAGGTGTTTTGGGGTCGCCTTTGAGGGCGGCTCTCGCGCTGGGAGTCCCTTTGGCCCAGGGCACCCGGCCTTCCTCTCCCTGCGCAGGACACACCCATCCGCCCCAGAGATGTGGGCACAAATGCACCGGGCAGGGGGAGTGCGCTTGGGGTTTTCTGACCCCAGCTGCGGTGTTGTACATCGAGATTGGGTGCTGGCCTTTTCCTGAAAGCGGAAGACCCCAGATCCGAAGGGCCAGCCGCGAGGGACCCCACGCTGTGCCGCCTGCCCGGGAGGAAGGGGAGCAGATTGGCTGCAAGCCTCGGAGGATTTGCTGGCCTCTGAGAATGAACAAGGCAGTTTTATTTTGACAGTGAGGGCAGGGAAAAAAAAAAAAAATCAACAAGACCACTGTTTAAAAGAGCGCCCCCTTTACCCTGTGAGGAGATTTCGTTGCGTTATCCCGGGGACCTATAGCTGGTTTCCCACCCTCTGTCGCCACGGCCAGCCTCTTATGTAAGAAACCTTCCAGAAGGCACTAGAGGGAACTGGTTGGCATAATGTTGGCCTGGGGGTTCACGGTGATGGCCAGGACAGGTATTGCAGTGGCTAAGGGGCAGGTGGTGAAGGGTGGGGCTTCCCTTGGCTCCCAGGCGGTAGATGATCCAGATCTGGAAGATGAAGGATCATTGCAGACCTAACTGAGCTCTCGGAACCTCAGTTTCCTGCTGTCATGGGTATAGAACCGTGGTCCATGCACCTCACCCATCTGTTGTGAGGCTCAGGTAGTGTGATGTAGGCGACAGGATGTCATACAGGTCTTCACATTTCCCTTATCCAGGTACAGGAATCATTGTGTATTCCCATTTGACTTTCCATTACCTACATCAGGATGAGCCCCCCCTCCAGTGTCAAATTAAAATGGTCTTGTTTTGCAGCATCAGAGAAACAATAAATACTTTCTAAACCCAGTGGTGTGTTCGTTTATGTGTAGATGTGCTTTTCCTTTGCTCTCTTGTAGCTTATATGGGTATTGTAAACATTTTCTGTAATTTCCTTTGCTCGGTAGCTGCTAGACGTAAATGGCCCTTGCCAAGAACGTTGTTTTCTTACTGAGTTCTGGGTTCATCAGCGTCAGGATGAATGCCAGCCTTTGCCTGGTGTTGCATATTAAAAGGGCAATATATGGCTCCATTTGTATAATTGAAATCCAGTCTGAAACAACATAGGCTCAGATTTGCTGAACACAGGACCTTAGCATTTCATTCCATCAACAGTATTTGGGATAACCATGGGTCATAATGTAGTATTTCCATTACGTTCTTGGCCTTCACTTACTGCTCGCCCCTTATTTATTTTATTTTATTTTATTTTTGCACAGATAGCACCAATTAAAATACAAGTGTGTCAATAATCAATGGTGTGTATTGTTGTTGTCAGGTACCGTCGAGTCGTGTCCAACTCATAGTGACCCTCATAGGGTTTTCAATGGCAGATTGTTTTGGGATTGCCCTGGGAGTGGATTGCCACATCCTTCTCCCATTTTTGCGGTGCTGGAAATCAAACTGGGGATGTTAGACACTGCAGAGCGGTGCTCTACCAACTGAGTTAAATCCCAGCCCATGGTGGTATTAGATTTTAAAATTTGCCACCTCATCCATTTTATCATAAAGCTTTACCATTTTCTTAACTGCTTTGTTGAAAAAGTGTATTTTTTTGTTGTTCTTCTCTTCCTTGCCACACTTGCTGTGATTACCCCCCCCCCAAAATAAATGCAAAGATAAAGGGATAAACTGAACTGAAACCTTGTTATGGCTGAACCAAGTGTATTTGTGTAGCATATCCCAGGACAACAGACTTTTGGTCGATTTTCCCCCACATGAACCTTGCCAAGACATGACTTTCCTGCAAGTGGGTGTATTTTTTTCTTTTTTTAAAGAGGTTTAGCCAAAAGTCATTTAAGAAGTATTGTCTTTATCTGAAATGTTTTTACTGCTCTTCAAGGGCGCTTTCTTTCTTTCTTTCTTTCTTTTTTTTCCTTTCAGGCCTAAGGGCTCATTGTCATAGATGGTTCATTTATCTACCTAGCAGGAGTGTTGCCAGTATATCTGACTCACCAGGTGATGAACAGGTTGCCACATACAGGTTCACCTTTGTCCCTGAAACTTTCTGAAATTGACTCCTTTTGAACATGACTTTTGAGGGGTGAAGACAGGCCGTCGTGTCTCAGTACCATCCTTCCTCCTAGGTCAAGTATGTATTGTGACCCTGCTTCCTCTTTGTTGCAGAGTGATCGTCTTCTGATCAAAGGGGGCAAAATTGTGAATGATGACCAGTCGTTCTACGCAGACATATACATGGAAGATGGGTTGATCAAGTAAGTGTAACTCACACTTGTACAGAGGTGTCTATCTGTTTACGCCTCAGGGTTCCCAAGCCTTAGCCACCTTTCACATGCTTGGTCTAGCTACCGACTTAGAGTCTGTGTTAAGCCCGTTTTGACTGGTGGTAATTAATAAATTTGAGAGTTCAGATTTAGGGAATTCAAAGTCACAATTACACGCGCACTCAAGTATTATGTAATTTACTATTTTTAGCAGGGGTGACACAACATTGCCTTGCTGCCAGCTCAGATACTAGGTTTCTGATACACCGCTGCACATAATAAAGGCTCTCTTAGCGTGTGGTTGTTTGGGGTGGATTGCCCAATCGGAGGACACAGATGTGGAATGCAGCCTGTCCTATCAAGATGCACATCTGCTTCCTTAATGAGGAATCCAAGTGGGGGGGGGGCACAGGACACTGAGTTAATTACCAAGCAACACAGACAAATCACTGCCTAATCCTGGGGGAATTTTACGTTTTATTCTTTAAGTGGCAGCGAGCACAGATAAGGCTGCCCTGTGTTTATTGTGTCCTGCGTTACAAAGGAAACAACAGAGCTGTTTTGAATTTGGGCATGTGGGGTTCTGGAGGGTGAAGTGAGCTGAGTGTATACCAGCGTCCTCGTGTCCTCTCTGTGGGACCCCCTCACAGGCTCTGGAGAAACAGCACATCTGTTTAGAGACAAACATTGCCCCAGATGACATCTTTAAATAAACAGCATTCATCAAGTGCTAGCAGCAAGGCAGTCTGGAGGAGTGGAAAACTCGAGTGGCCAGGATGGTTGCCTAGAAGCTCACACCCTGATTCATGAGCCTGAAATAAGCTTTCACATTTCCACAGTTAATGTTTTCTGCATGTGGTCGCTTATGGCAGCCTCAGCCCTGGGCTCTCAAAGGCCGTGACTCCCTCCTTCCATGTCCACTCCCAGTTATAAGACAGCACCATCCGGTCTGGCCAAAGGACACTGGGCTAGAAAGGCACAGTTCTGGGTGCTACTCTTAGCCGTCATCCACATTAGCACTTCATCAACGCCTCCTTGATTAATTTTGTTATTTAAAAATTGGTAGAAAGATGTAGTAAAGAAATTGTTTTTTTAAAATTGGAAATGAATCATGTCCCCCCACATAAGCGACTGTTTTTCTGTCTTTATTGTCTGAATTAATGAGTGGTTGCCACCACACTTTTTAAGTTTTTCATAATGACAGCGTCCCCCCCTCCTTTTTCTCTTCCTTTTCGTGTTTCCCGTGTTTTGTTCTACCTCCACCCTTCCACCTCTGTTTTCCCTCTATTGAAAGGGAAGCGGTGAAAATAAATGTGTGGAAGGCACAGCCACGTCTTTGGAAAATCAGCCCCATGGGGTGTGTCAGGAGAAGGTCAAGTGACATTTTATATAAATGTCTCGGGGCCTTGTTATCATCAGATCTCATGGGTTTCTGGTGACTAATCTTTGACTGGGGTGTCTGTTGCATTACGTAAATTCTTTTTTTCTAGTTTATATCACGTCTTAATTGAGGGTGAAGAGTGGGAAGAAATGGGGAGCCCTTAGGATGAGTTATAACAGTCATCCAAAAAGTGCACGGCATGTAATGGAGAGCGGTGTATAGCCAAGTGAGCATAGCTGTCAACTCCTATCGATTCTGCATTTCACTGATGGCCTTTATCGCCACCCCTGTTTATTTAGGCAAATAGGAGAAAACCTGATTGTGCCAGGCGGGGTGAAGACCATTGAAGCTCATTCCAGAATGGTGATCCCGGGAGGAATTGATGTGCACACCCGTTTCCAGATGCCTGACCAGGGAATGACATCTGCTGATGACTTCTTCCAGGGAACCAAGGCAGCCCTGGCCGGCGGGACCACCATGATCAGTAAGAGGCTCAGAGCCATCACGCGGCGCTCAGGAACCTTGACCGTGTGGAAATGCGTGTGTCGTTTGGCTCTTCTAAAAGCTGATGGAGTTAGCAGGGGTGTGAGCTGCCAGACTAGGGGGCTGGGTGGGGTCACAGTGTGCCCTGTTTCCTTTGCCCCATCCTCTGTCAAATGTTGAGTTCTCCACTTGAAAATGTGGTTCTAGGGAATTTTGGCAGGTTAAGAGGAAGAGCTGCTTGCTTTTTCTACTCGAGGGCTTTTGTTTTCTCTTGACCCCAAAATGTCATTTGATTGTGAAAACATGGCATTTGGAGTCATCTTCAAAGCGATCAATTTTGAGCCTTGCCGTCGTAAATATTTGATTAAAAAAAAATTCCTGAGATTGCTTCCCAGAATGAGGATGGGGTGCAGCAAATGAAAGGTTCTATTTTCACTGATATGAAAGTCAAATGGGGGGACTTTTTCTAGCCTGGTTTGGACATAATAGGAATTGTGCAGCTCTGCTTGGAGAGGGACCCACGGATGTGAATTGCCCTTTAGATATGAAAATGGCTGGTGCTCCCAGCTGGTGCCCTTCACGCGATGCTCCGGGCAAGGGCTTTGGGCTTTTGTTCGACCAGATCTCAAATGCATTCACTGGACACGGCACCTGCATACCGGGTCTGCCTGTGAACAGCCGGATCGCAGCATGCCTCGTGACAAGTGTCATTTTGGTCTTGAGATGGCAAGCTGTCCAGTGGCCTCTCCAGTGCGTATTTTAGGAAATGGATTTTATCCAAGAGTGAATATCCGTCTGCTTCCATCACAGAGGACAAGCTAACGGTGCGGATTAGAGGCGGGGCCACGTAGGAAGAACTGCGCTGCTTCTGTTCCAGGGGAGCGGGTTGTCCTGGTGTCTTTCAGTGATGGTCTTTTTACCAATGTCTTATCTGGTCCCCTTGAGCCCCATCTTGCTGCGTGGCCCTGGGTAGGTCACCTCCCTTCTCAGCATGAGGAAGGATGGGCGCCGGCCGAAGGGAATTCCTTTCTGGCTCCCCACTGGCAGTGCGCTGGGCGAGAGGTGTCGCCCCCTATGGGACAGGCTCTGCTTTGCACATGCAGAGCCCCCCCAGAAGCCCATGCTGTCCTTTGCTCCTCGCCTGGCTCCTCTGTGCCTCCTCGCTGCGGGCCCTGAAGCCCTGCCTTGGCTTCCTGCCCTGCTTCTCACCCCACCCCCCACCCCGCCCTCCCTTGCCATGGGGCCAGATCTCTTCTCACCGCCCCCTCTTCTCTTTGGCCTCCTGCCTCAGCAGCTCTGCGCTTCCTGCCATTCACCCAGGTGGGTTCTCTTGTGCAGGGCTGAGAGGTCATGGGGAGTCCTACACTGGCTTGGGGAGTCTGAGATGGTCAGCCGAAGGCCATGTGGGCTGGTCGGCAAAGGGGAGGGAGGTCTGCCCGCCCGCCCTGCCTGCCTGGGTGGCAGGTGACAGCGTTGATGTGGCTGCACAGTAGCGGGGGTTGGAGCAAAGCTCCAGGAATAGAAGTTGGCAGAGGTGCTCAGCATGGTCCTCCCCGACCCCATCGCTGTACTGACTCCTCTTGGACGTCCCCGTCTGAGGCTGCTGACCCTGGTACCCACGAGCCTGCCGTTCCCTCGGGAGAGGAGGAGTAACGACAGAAGTGAGGAAGTCGGGGCAGTTTCTTTTTCCTCCTCGCCTGCCAGACATTCTGCATGGTTTCAAGCGCCTGAGCAGCTGGGGTTCTCTCTACAGCCAGGGAGGCCTCGCGAAAAGGCATTGCTTCATGCACCTTCGTTGCCACCCGTGACCTCCTTTTGCTGCTGTAACTCGGATCGGGGCCAGAGAGAGGCTGTGCGCGTTCTGAACAAATTCAAGTGCAAACCTGAGGGCTCCGTGGCTCTTGCTGAAACAAGCGATTGAAGTTAAGTCGGTGCAAAGATGGCCTCCCCCTTCTCCTCATCCTCACCTTCTCCGAGCCACGTCACCTTCCCCGGGCACGTGTGTGGTCGCCTCTCCCCTTGATGGCTGGATGTTCCCCAGGGCCCCGGGCCCTGGAGGCTCCTTCTCTGTCTGACGTGGCTCTGCCTGCTGAGGAGAACACAGCCTAATGTTCCAGCGAAAAGAAGGTGACACGTCAGCAGCGCAAGATAATATTATTGCGATCAAACAGAGCTCACTGTTGAGAATCGCACAATGGGATCCTTGGGAGGGGACCCAGCACTGGGCTGGGAGATGCCCTTTGCCCTGTGCATCCAGGGACGGTGGGCAGAGACTCCAGACATAGCCTGCGGGCGGCACCCAGAATGGCCGCCGGGTCACGGAGGTGGCCCAGATGCTGCTTAGGGAAAATAGGACTCCCTGGCCTTCATGGTTCTCAGGGTCATTAGGATCACGTGTGCTTCAGGAAGCGTGTGGGAGTGGCTGCTTCCCTCATGCAGGGGAGACCACTGAGGCCCGCAGGCAGGGCACGACGCACTGACGCTCACTCTGTGCGTCAGTGCAGGTGGCAGGCGTGGGACCTACACCTGCAGCCCTGGCCCCTTCAGCTCCCTGCGGTGCCACCTGGGACTCGGTTGCCTCATCTGCAAAATGGGCAAAGTTGTCACGGAGGTGGACTGTGGTAGCATCAGCTCAGCGCCTGGCTGCTAGTAGACGTGATGATTGTCGTGCCATCTTAAATTGGAGACCAGCAGCCGCCATCTCTGTGACATTCTGGGGCTCTGCTCTCCCCAACCCCCCCGTCTGTCCGCTTGTGTGTTGCTGTGAAGCTGAAAGCAATGCTACTGGTATTACAGATACCAGCAGGGTCACCCATGGCGGACAGGTGTCAGCTGAGCTTCTAAACTAGGAAGACCAGGGAGAAGGACTCGGCAGCCCACTTCTGGAACAATTAGCCATTGAAAACCCTATGAAGAGCAGAGAAGCACTGTTAAATATGGTGCTGGATAGTGAGCCCCCCAGGCTGGAAGGCATTCAAGAAATGACTGGGGAAGACTTGCCTCCTCAAAGAAGAGTGGACCTTAGTGACTTGAATGGAGTAGATCCTCTGGGACCACCATTTGCTGATGGGGCTCTACTCAAAATGAGAAGAAACAGTGGCTGCAACAGCGGGCTCAAACATAAAAAGGTTGTGTGCATGGCACAGTGTTGGACAGTGCTCCATTCTGTTGCACAGAGGGTTGCTACTGAGTCAGATCTGACTCAACGACACCCAACAACTCTCCCCACAGGATCAGAGAAAAGACGCCCCGGCTGCCAGAGGGGCTGAACATTCACTGAGAACAGAGGTTCGCCAGGCATCTTAAAACATTCCATCCATTCCACCCCCCGTTGAAGGAGTGGATCTTCTGGGGGACTCTTGAATCTGTATTTCAACCTGGCTCTTGTCTGAAACACTTGGGGATCCCTTGCTAAATACAGGAAGTTTGAGTAGACTTACTTTTGCTTTCTTTCTCCTTGTCTCTTCCCTTCCCTTGCGTCTAAGCCAGGTATGCCAGTTCTTTTAAGCTGTACCTGAGGGGCTGGGGGCAGTGGTGCATGCCTGTAATCCCAGCAGCTCGGGAGGTGGAGACAGGAGGATCGCAAGTTCGAGGCCAGAGGAAGTCTGTGTAACTTAGTGAGACTTTGTCTCAAAAAGTAAAAAAAAAAAAAAAGAAAAAGAAAAGAAAAGGGCTGAGGGTGCAGCTCAGTAGTCTAGCCCTTGCAAAGCTTGCAAGCGCGAGGCCCTGGGTTCAACCCCTAGTACCAGGGGGAAAAAAAAAAAAAGATGTGCCTGAGGGATCGTATGGGCTAAGGTTTAGCTTAGCTGGTAGACTACTGCTCTGCATTCTCTGAGGCCTTGGGTTTGATCCACAGCACTGCAAAATGGAAGAGGGACATGGCAATCCACTCCTGAAGCAATCCTGAAACAATCAGCTGTTGAAAACCCTATGAAGGTAGCTATGAGTCAGAGTTGACTTGACGGCACCTAACAACAACAACAACAACAACGGACTGTATATATCTAGTCTTTAAATGAGATGGCATTTAGCTCAATTTAAGTCTAGAACAATTTGAGTACCTATTATGAGTGATAAAGAATATAAAGAAAAATGAGTATACAGTCATCCCTAGGTATCTGGGGGGGATTGGTTCCAGCACCCTCCCACCAAGAATACCAAAATCCAAGGATGCTCAAGTCCCTAATACCAAATAGCATAGTACTTGCATCTAACCCCCACACATCCTCCTGTGTATTTTAAGTCATTTCTAATACAATGTAAATGTTGGGTGGATAGTTGTTACAAGGTATTGTTTAGGGAGCAGTGACAAAAGCAAAAGTCTGCATGTTCAGTATAGGCACAGTTTTTCTAAGAATCTTTCTGCTGCATGGTTAGTTGAATTCTAGGGTGCAGAAACGGCGGATGCAGAGGCCCGACTGTGTGGCTCTCAGAAGCTTGTGCCAGGTCTGGTTGGCTGGAACTCCCAGGACAGAAACCACTTCTGAATGTCATTTCTGCCAGCCTGAACTCAAGGCTGTTCCTAGAGGTCTGGCGTCAGGGCCCAGCCCATGCCCATGGGGTTTTCTGGGTGAGTTCTTTGCTGGGTTGCCCAAGTGCAGTCCCAGAGAGCGCCACCCTGTGGTCCTGCCGGCTCAGCCCCCCAGAGCTACCTGGCCTCTTCCCTTGTTCGAGCTGTGTGAGTGCATTCTGCCTCGGGTTCTCCCTTGTCCGCATTGCTCTGCCCCTGGCGATTGCAGCCTCTGGTATCTCTTGCTGGAGTTGTGCCCTTGCCCTCTGCGGAGTCCTACTGCCTCTGCAGCCGCATTCTGTCTGCCACCGCTTTGCACACACTGCTCCTCCCTCTGAAGCCTTCCGTGGCTCCCTGGTGCCTGGGGAATGCAGCCCAAGTGTGAGAGCCCTCCATGATGTGGTCTGAACCTGCTGCCCGGCTGTGTCTCACTTTGTCACCCCAGCCAGGGATGCCCTTCCCTCCTCTCTGCCTGGGAGAATCCTTATCATCCTTCGAGGCCCAGCCTAGGAGCCCCTTGCCCCTTCCGTGCCAACCATGGCTGTGTCTCTGCACCTCGGCCACCACCGGGCTTCTATCCCATGGCCCTTGTGGCTCTTCACGTTACTGTCCAGTCGCCACCCCGAGTCTCCTTTCCTGCCCTTTGCTCTCCAAGCAGCGTCTCACTGTTAGCAGGCATGCGCTTGGTGCCAGGGGTCACATGATCGGATGCGCCAAGGAGACTTGGTTTCCTGCTTCTCTGAGCGATGCTGAGGGCGGAGCCCGGCGGGGAGGGAGGAGGCTCTGTGTGCCTTGTGTTAAAACTGTGTTCTCCACGCACATGCGCACATGCAGCTGCACCCTTAGCAGGGTCCCCCGCCCCCGGTCACAGGCACAGCTCTGCCTGCACTTGGGGGAGGGGAGCCCCGAGTCCCAGCACGGGCCTGTGGTTGTGGACAGGTTGCCCCTCTGTCGGGGCTGATTGACGGAAGTGCTGGAGCCATGGTGCTCCCGCTGGTCCTCTTAGCGCCGGGGCTCGCTCTCTGAGCCAGGGGGCGCTGGAGAAGTCACTTGGCACCGCGGACCCTGGCGGACTTGGCCATTCTTCCCAGAACCGCTTGGGCTGTGGCCGCGGAGGCAAACGCAGGAGGCGCCCTGAGGGGACGTGGCTCAGGAGTGTCGCTGCGGTACATCCACGGCTTGTCATTTGTTCATCCATGTGGCATTCGGGTTTGCTCCCTGCTTACGCCAGGCGCATGTGTGAACGCGCACGCTCTGTGATGCGGATGCGTCTGAAATTGATACTTTGATTATTCCCTCTGAAGCCTTCATTTGGGGTTAGAAAGTGTTTACAGAAACACCCAGCCACATCAGAGTGAGAGTTCAAAGTCCAGGACTGAAGTTGTCACCACAGAATCTGCCTGTGGTCTGGTGATTAGAAAGCCACGCCATCTGACGGGCTTTCGGGTGGGCTCGCTCTCTGCTGGTCTCTTACTCCCCAAGCCCTGTGTGGATGAGGGCCCACGTTTCGCCTCAGGACCTAGGCACCTTTCCTGGGACTGCTCAGGTGTGATCGCGCAGACCTCAGCCCTGAACAGCTGGGCTGGAAGATTCTGTGTACTGCCTGGCATCGGTGGGCTGGTTGCCTAATCCCCGGTGCTGAGCAGAGTGCAGGAAGTGACTATAGAAAGAAGCCTCAGTTGGGTGCAGTGGCGCACGCCTGTAATCCCTGCGGCTTGGGAGGCAGAGGCAGGAGGATCCCAAATTCGAGACCAGAGGCAGTCTGCGTAATTTAATGGACACTGTCTCACAAAAAAGTACAAAAATGGGCTGGGGGACTTGCAGAGCATGCAAGCGCGAGGCCCTGGGTCCAACCCCCAGTACCATTAAAAAAAAAAAAAAAAAAAAAGAAAGGAAAAGGACTGGGGGTGCAGCTCAGTGGTCCAGCACTTGCAAAGCATGCAAGTGAGAGGCCCTGGGTTCAACCCCCAGTACCGCAAAAAAAAAAAAAAAAAGCCTCTTCAGAAATGGCACAGCCCTTCCCAAAGGCTCAGCACACACCCCACCCAGTGCTTTTCTCGTGAAGGGTTTGTAGAGTTGGACTTGACCGGCCAGCCAGGTAAACTGGGGATCAGTCTGTTAAACCTTTCCAGAATCAAGGGCGTTCTTGTACGGGTCTCTAGATCTCTTTCTTGGACATTGTGGCCCTTGCCATTGTCCACCAGGGTCTCTTACCTGGACCCTGACCTGAGAGCTGGCAATGACGTCCTTGGAAGCGAGCCCAGCACAGGAAAGGGCCGCCTTTATCTCCTGGACCCCTGTGTGCTCCCTGACCCCAGGCCTGACCCTGCCTGAGGGTGTTGCACGTGGAACGGGGCGAATCTCAGATCTTCGATGCTTCCGGAGCCTGGTCTCTAGTTTTCCTGAGCGTGGTGTGTTGAGGCTCTTGGGGACTTCTCATGACAGCAAGGCCAGGAGTGGAGGTGCAGGTGGGAATGTCGGGCTGCATCAGGGCTGTCCTGACCTTGGATGTGAGGGACACCCTGCCAGTGGCCAGCATCCCGGCCTCAAGGCCTTCATTGCTGGACAAGAGCTTCCACGACCCACACACGGGGGGCCCCTGGTTCTGGGTTCTCAGGGTGGGAGCTGAGCACAGACTTCCTGAGGCAGAGCTGGTGCTTTGTCCATCCTTGCCTGGCTCCAGCCTGCATGGAGCGGCCATGCCAGCTGACAGGAGCCCTGGCCTGTGGTTCTGCCCACTCCTGCTTTCTTTGCCATGGTCCTGGGGTAGCCCTCTGTTCTGGGGAAGCTGACAGGGGACAGAGGCAAGCCGGGCTACTCTGGCATGGTGAGTGGTGGGTAGACTGGGGGAGACATGGGTCCTTGCCCCTTTGCTTTCTATCTTCCCTTCCTGGGCAGCCCCCGTGGCTCTGGAGGGCCCTAGGGTGTGGAGAAGAGGGGGTGGAAACCACCGCATTCCCTCATTGCCTTCCTCCATTGTTTACCTTCCTCCAGGGCGGCTGGTCCTGGTCAGCCTCCATGTTGAGTCTCGACTGTGTAGTCCCTTCAGAAAGCCCCTCACCACCCTGGGTGGCTCGTGCTCCGCTTCACATCCCTTCTTTTGTTCAAGACAGGAGGTAGGAGAGAGCGCCCATTTTGTTTTCCCTGCCTTAGCTTTGGGCCAGTTTGCTTTGTTTCTCGCAGGAGAGGCCACCACGGCTGAGCGGAGACCCTTTAAAGCATGAATGGCGCCCAGTGTGTAAGAGGGACACCTGGCTGTCTTAGGGAGCGGTCGGCCCGAGGATTTTCGTTCCTAGTGCTGGCCCTGCGTCATCCGTTGAGGACTCTTCCTCTGTCTTCCTTTTCCTCTCGAGCAGAGCTTTCCATTTCTTCTGCAGAAGTGGTCATTTACTTCTTTGGGGTTTGAGGGCTCTGCCTCTGACTCCTTGCTGGTGTCAGTGGGGCCATTTTCTTGAATTCCTTGCTTTTTGTCAGCCTTAGCTGCCCTTGTTAATGACAAAGGGGAATTACCCTGAGTAGACATTAGAGTTTTTTCTGGTTAACCCATCTGGGAGGCAGTCTTTTTTGAATGTGACTAAGTGGCTCCCTAATGATAGAGAGCCTGCAGCCGTAGCCCTGTGGCATCCGATCTGTCAGATCTTGGAAGCTAAGCAGGGCTGGGATTTGTTAGTACTTGGATGAGAGACCACCTGGGAACACCAGGTGCTGTAGGCTTGGGAGACGGACCTGGCAACCCACTCCGCAAAAAACAACTCAGCCATTGAAAACCCTATGAACAGCAGAGAAGCACTGACAATAGTGTTTCTGCTGTTGTACGTAGAGTCGCTATGAGTCGGATGCCGACTCTACGGCACCTAAGAACAACAATAACAATGATAGGATGTAGCTGGGGCTTCTGTCCCTGTCACCGAGACCACTCTCCAGCAAAGGGAGTTTTGAAGGGAATTTTGCAGTGAGCCCGGGCAGTCATTAGAAACCATGACGGCACATCAGCATCCCCTGGGGTTTTTTCACAAAATACAGCCGCCTAAACTTCTGGTCTAGTTGTTGTAGGTAGGCCTGGCATGGATAGTTCTGGAAGCTTCTAGTTGATAGCCAAGGTTAAGAAGCCTGGATCTAAGAACTTATTTCAACAGTTGCACTTCTGGTGAAATCGAGTGAATGTGTCTGCCAAGGTTTCTAAAAGCT
Source organism: Pedetes capensis (assembly GCA_007922755.1). Lineage (NCBI taxonomy): Eukaryota > Metazoa > Chordata > Mammalia > Rodentia > Pedetidae > Pedetes > Pedetes capensis. The sequence goes on along the minus strand of VMDO01000446.1, from coordinate 85,438 downwards.
AGAGGTGGCCTCTGCGTTCTGGTCCCTGCTCTGTCCTGTCTTAGCAGAGGGAGGAGGATCACATCGTCGTGACCCAGTTCGGGGAGGCGGGAGTGTGGGTTCCATGGCCAGGTGCCCTTCAGAAGCTTCAGAAGCAGGGTGGGGCTGAGCCACTTGTCACTGAAAAGGTCCTCCTGTTTCAGCTGCTGTCCTCGGGTCCTGGAAGGTTTTACTTGGCTGATTCCCCAATAGCGTACTGGTTAGGACCTCGAGTGAGTGGGTGGAGAAGTGATAAGCAGGGGTAGGGCTGGATATAGGGACGGGAGAGTAAAGCTTGGATATGGCTTACTGTCCCCCGCCCAGGGCCACCTGCTGTGCTGCTTCCCTGAGAAAATCCTACTGTCCTTAGGCTGAATCAGTAGCGTTTATGACCTAATCTCCCTCTAATGATAGGTCAGGACTGGATTCCTTCCTTGCGGGGAGACTGTGAGGAAGAAATCAAAAGATCCTGCTAATAACATAGAATCATGGATTCTTAGGCCAACCATTCAGATCTGGGTGAAATTCGTTGGACCAGGTTTCAGAGGATGGGATTTACACAAGAGGACAGGCACGAAAGAGCTCTGAGAGTCAGATGTACATTTAATTTCCCTTTGGAGTATTTTGTTTGGGCTGACCCTCCTACTGTATTTCTAGATGGCAGTTTCCACATCTGTAAAAGGGAGATGATAGGCTTGTTATTTTGTACATACCCTTAAGAAATAAGTGAGTTTGTTTGTATCATACCGTTTATCATTGTGATGCTTTTGGTACTTGTGACTCTCTCTCATCTACCTAAGCTAGCTTCATCCATCTATCCATCCATCCATCTGTTGTTGTTAGGTGCTGTTGAGTTGGGTCTGACTCATAGCGGCCCTGTGTACAAAAGAAGGAAACACTCTCTGGCACGGTGCCATGCTGGGCACTGTGCCAGTGCTCCTCTGCAATTCATAGGGTTTTCAGGGGTGGATTGTTTTGGGATTGTTTTGAGACTGGGTCGCCAGGTCCTTCTGTTTTTACAGTGCTGGGGATTGAACCTGGGGTCTCAGAGTGCAGAGCAGCACTCTGCCAACTGAGTTAAACCCCAGCCCTTCACCCATCTACACTGTCTTATTTGGGCTGTTATAACAAAGTACCACGAATAGGGTGGCTCACAAACAACAGAAACCTGGTGCTCAGGTGCTCAGGTTCTGGATGCTGGGAAGTCCCAGATCAGGGCACGAGCAGACTGGGTGTCGGGTGAGGGCCTACTTTCTGGTTGAGAGACACTCATCTTCTCATTGTGCCCTTACGTGGTCGAAGGGGCAAGCGGTCTTTTGGGGCCTCTTTTATAAAGACACTAATCCTGTTCATAGGGGTCCTACTTCTATGACCTAGTAACTTCCCAAAGGCCCCACCTCTTAATACTATTGTCTTGGAGGGTTAGGATTTCAATGTAAGAATTTTGGGGAGACACAAATATTCAGGCCATAGCTCACTCTATTATCCATCTATCTATTATCTGATCTATATATTGGTATCTGCTTATGTAATACATACATCAGGTTTATCCATATCTATTACCTGTCATCTCTCATCTGTTTAATTGGTAAATCTGTCAATTACATTTCATATGCAATTGATCATTTACATGCCTATTATCTACCTGCCTGTCACCCATCTCCTCTGTATTTAATGTGTCCATCAATTGTTCTGGCCTGCAGCCATACCCCTGTGGCATCCGATCCCGTCAGATCTCTGAAGCTAAGCAGTGTTGGGCCTGGTTAGTACTTGGATAGGAGACCGCCTAGGAACACCAGGTGCTGCGGGCTTGGGGTAAGGACCCAGCAACTCACTCCCAAAAATCAATCCGCCATGGAAAACTCCACGAATAGCAGAGAAGCACTGACAATAGTGTTCTGCCTGTTGTATGTAGGGTCGCTATGAGTCAGATACCGACTTGACGGTACCTAACAATAGCAACAATCAATGGTTCATCTCTTCAGTAGAAGGACACTGTCCTGTTTGATTTCAGATAGTTTGTCACCTCACTGCTACTTGATGAGACCAGGAAGAACGTTCAAGGCTTATTTTATCTCCAAAGCTATGAGGAGTTTTTATGTTGAACAAAGCAAGAAAAGAACTTGCCCCCCCCCCAAAAAAAAGTAAATAAAAAGTTTTACTTCTTACTCCCCCCTTCCCCCACCACACATGGGGTCTAAATTGTTTTGATGACACATTTGGCTCCGCAGAGGTCAAGTGTTGCCACCAGGAAGGAGCTCAAGTCAGAAACTCTCACAGGATTTGAATTGTACGCCTTCTTTGAAATTCAGATGATGACACCAGAGTCCCGCTTGTCCCGTCCGTGGTGGACATGTTTTGTGGCCTGCAGAGCAGAGGCCATTCCTCCCCGACCTGCACCTCCTTCCCTCCTCGCTGCCTGCAGCTGGCTGGGCATCCTGGGCACGTCCCTGGGTCTGTCCTCTGCCAGCCTTGGTGACAAGTTCTTCCCCAGTGGGTGTTTCCGTCAGGGCAGCATTTAGTCACCTCCGGCTTGGGAGAGGCCTGCGGAACGCAGGGCTTTCTTCCCTTTGGTCACGCCATGAGCCAGGCCTTCCTGTGTCATGGCATCGGACCAAGGGACTGCACGGACCCCTCAGAGATGAAAGGGCTGGTCTCTGCTCCCAAGTGGCCATTTAGGGACCAGGCAGAGAGCTCCCTTTTTGTCGGCAGGCACATCTCCTGCTTTCCATTAGCAGGAAGTCCTTATTATTGTTTTTTATTTTGTGCCTTAGCTCATTAGCCACACAAATCATATGGGGTAAAAAAGCAGGCAGAGCTAACCCATTGTTAGGCCAAGCAGAGAGTTTAATTAGGGAGTCACGTCTCTGACATGTATTTCAGAGCCACATTGAGCCCAGGGAGGGGGGCTTAATACTTTGGAGAAAGTGCAACCTTTGTCTCAGAGTTTTATGTGGAAACCTGACAGAAAGTCACAGGTCAGGCATAGTATTGGTGGCATGTGGTCGCATTATGTTACATAATGAGATGGGGCTTCAGCCTCCTTGGTAAGGACAGGCATTTACGTTCTTGTCTAAATGGATAAACTTATATGTTATAGCCTACTAATAGTGACACTGGTACAGCAGTGCAAAGCAGGCTGTTCTGGTCCAGACATGTGAGATTCTGTCTCCAAGGGGCTTGTGTTCAGTCCTGTGCCTTCCTGAGCTCTGCAAAGAAGCGACCTTGTAGTTTCTCCCTGGAGTCCTCCACAGACCTGCCAGGGGTCACAGGCAGGGTTCCATTCCTTTCACAAGAGATGGTGAGAGGACCGAGTGAGGTAATTTGGAGGGAGCAGATACCATCCACTGGGAATCCGGGCCATGCCAGCCCCATGCAAGGCATTTCTAATCCTTCTCTCTACCCTGAAGATTGGGGGCTGATCCTCCTGCTGGAAATGAAGAAAGAGGAAGTGCAGAGAAGTCCCAGGACTTGCTGTCATCCATGAAGATTATTTGTTGTGAGGCCTGGGATTCTGATCCAAACTCTGTGTTATCAGCACTCACAGACCACACAGTCAAAGGGTAACATGTGTTTTGTAGCAATTAAAGCACCCATGAATGCCACTCAGTCCCCAGCACTGTGCTGGGTGCCATATAGAAATCCCAGATGAGCCCCCACCTTTGCTTTGCAATTGAAGGTCGAGCTACTATCTACCCCCACCAGCAGGAAAATGCTGGTATTCAAGCTTGATCTTGCTCTTCCATCCAACTGCCACTGAATTGTACTTTTTTCTGTAATATAGAGGGAGGGAATGATCTCCCATTAAGTGGGAGCCTCCACCTTATTGGGGGAGGCTGATGGTGGTCTAGTGAAGTCTCTGGTCTCCCAGCAGAAGCCCTGGTGTGATGGCCTAGATTTTCCCTGCATCCGAGACAGGCATTTGGAGAGCAAGCTGATGGTATACATTCATCAGCCTAACGTAATCCTTCTGGGAGGCCCAGAGCCATTTTTCCATGCTGGGTCAGACTGAGCTGACTACTGTCACGAAGGCTGCTCCCAAGGTCTCCTTGCCCTTGCCTGGGTCTCCTCTTTCCTCATGTCTTTGGGACACTTTGGCATGGCCCTCTGCAAGGTTCACCGGCTCAGTGCTTCCCACGTCCAACTGGGAAGCACCCCTGGCAGAGGGCAGGTTTTTGAGGAGGTGGAAACAGGGAGGAAAATCAAACAGGGTCTGCTCAGGGTTGGAGCTGCTGTTCTCGGCATTGTTTTCTCCTCTGTGGAGATGATCCAAGGATTCTGCAAGGAAACATGAGGTGTAATGGAAAGAATTTGAGGCCTCGCTTTGTTGAGGACACTTCTTCATGGAGCTGGGAATCAGGCGACCTTCAGTCTGCACTTGGCTTTGCTGCCGAAGCAGGTTGCCCCACATCTGCCTTGGCTTTCTCAATTGTCAGAAGCTTTTCTTGCCTCCCCTGGTTGCTGTGAGGGTTCAGGGCGATGGTTCCGGGACAGGACAGAGCTCAGACAGGTGACAGAGGTGGGGCGCGGCCCATCAGTTCTGCACCTGACAGTGGAGGCTGTTTATAATGACGCCTGGCCCCTGGGACATTTGCGCTGCTAAATTTGTTTGCCGGTGACTGACTCCAGCAGCTTTCTTGGTGCATCCTCAGCTTCTTCTCTCATTCTCCTGTCCTTAGAATCAATCAAAATGGCCGGTGTCGCTCTGAAGTGGTGTTTGCTGTCGCTGAGGTTCCAGGGGCAAATCCTTACTCTCGCCTGAATCTCTTTTCTCCTTCTGCAGCTCCGGTGACGGCAGAGTCCTTGGCTCCGCTCACTTTCTGTTGCTATAACTGAGTCTCACAGCCAGGTAGTTTCTAAGGAGTAGAGGGTTATTTGGCTCACAGTTCTAGAGGCTGGCAAGTGGAAGAGCTCGGTGCCCACATCTGGAAAGGGCCTTGATGCTGCATCATAATGTGGTGGAGGCCATCGTATGTCCAGACAGAGCAAGCCTGCCAGCTCGGGCGGCGCTTCCTCTTCTTATAAAGCCCCTAGTGCCATGGGGCTCCACTTTCATGACTTTGTTGTTGTTGTTGTTAGGTGCCGTCGAGTCGGTATCCGACTCATAGCGACCCTCATAGGGTTTCAATGGCTCAGTGCTTCGGGATTGCCTTGGGAGTGGATTGCCAGGCCCTTCTCCCAGTTTTGCAGTGCTAGGAATTGAACTCCGGACCTCAGAGACTGCAGCACAGTGCTCTACCAACTGAGCTAAATCCCAGCCCTTCATGACTTTATGTAAACCATATCACCTCCTAAGACCCCACCTCCAGGCACCATTAGCCTATGAATTGTTGTTGTTGTTAGGTGCCCTTGAGTCATCCAGTCTTTTGGAATCATAGCGACCCTCATAGGGTTTTCAATGGCTGATTGTTTCGGGATTGCCTCGGGAGTGGATTGCCACGTCCTTCTCCCATTTTTTTGGTGCTGGGAATCGAACCTGGGACCTCAGAGAGTGCAGAGCAGCCCTCTACCTACTAAGCTAAAAAGCTCTGTGGACTTTGAAGGATACATTCAAACTGTAGCAGTTCTTTCTTTCCTCTCTCTGGAAACAAATTTTCCATATTCCTCTGGAGGAGGAGGACCTCTTTGCCAAGTTTAATATTTCACATCAGCCACCGCCTTGGTGTCTACTGCCACATGACCCTGGCTTCCGATCCTGTCCAATCCTGGAACCTGGGCAGGTTAGGCCTGGTCAGTCCTTGGATGAGAGACCACCTGGGAACACCAGGTGCTGTAGGCGTGGGAGAAGGACTCGGCAACTCACTTCAAAAACAATCAGCCATTGAAAACCCTATGAACAGCAGAGAAGCTCTGACAATAGTGTTTCCCCTGTTGTACAGAGGGTCGCTATGAGTCGGATACCGACTCCATGGCACCTAACAACAACAACTGACACAGTGCCAAGCATGGCACAGTGTCTGGGTACATAGCATCGCTCTGAGTTGGACTGACTTGATGGCACCTCACAACAAACTGCCTTGGTGAGCATCACCTGCAGGGCACAGCCTCTTTCTTGCTTGTGGCCCATTTTCTTCCTTTACTTGATTGGAGTAAGTACTTTTCAATAATGGTTGGCTTGACAGGCAGGCTAAAGCATCAACCCCACATCTTTTGTCTGTCGAGGATGGAGGAGAGCCTGACTCTGGGCTTGGATCCTGTTTGTTGCCTTCCCCTGTTTTCCCAGGGCGGAGGGATGCTGAAGCCCAGAAAAGGGCGTGGCCTTGGGGCAGGACCCAGGCTGCGCTTTGCCTTCCTGCGGTGCTGCGCATGCGCATTCACCTTGCACGCTAGAAGCATTGAAGGCGCATTGAAGGCGCGCTGGTCGTGTGAGTTTTCATTAAATGGCTTTTTAATGGAATGGACCGAGACGTCGATATGTAGAAAGGAAAGATTCTCCTCTGTAGGGGATGCAACATTCTCACACAGCTCTTTCCTGGGCCCTTTGGCTTGCGTTACTGTGACAACTTTGAAGTTCTGGTAGGCTTGGGTCAGGGTCAGACGACCCCGAAGCTGCTTATCTCACATTCCTGCTTCCCTGACACAGATTGTCTATTTTCAGGGTCTCCTGTCTCTAGGGACCGAGAGGTGTCTGTGTTGTTTTTCTACTTCATATATTAGCTTGGGTCTGTCCTCTCTTCCTTTTCTTTGTCTTTAAGGCAGTTTGCAAGACAGTCCTGGCTTCTCCCTTCGATTCCGTGGGCATTTTCCAAGCTGGAAAAGATACCAGGAAAGCGTTTAGGATTAGCAAGAGTTAGGAGACCAAGTCAGCTGAGCATTTCTCTCTTTCTCTCCGTTTCTGTCTCCCCATCTCTCTCCTCTGTGTTGGGTCACATGAACTATAGTTGCCCTTTTAATTTTTTTTCACAATTTAGATATAATTTATATTACGATAACATTCACTCTTAAAGTGTATAATTCAGTGGTTTCTAGTGTAGTCATGGAGCTGCGCAACCGTCACTCTCACCTGACTTCAGAGCGTTCTTGCCACTCTGCTGCTGTGGTTCAGGTGTCTCCCTCCAAGTCCCTGTGTTGGACACCTGTCCCCAGTGCGGGGTGTGGAGAGGCGGGGCTGGGCAGCGGTGATGCCCCGTGAGGCCTCTGCCCTCCCTAGTGGGTTCATGCCGTTCATCTCAGAAAGGGCTGGTGAGCGTGGTTTCCTGATGAAGGCCTGAGCGCCTCCTCTCGTGGGCCTTCTTCCTTCGCTTTCTGCCCTAGGACGACACGTTAAGCAGGTCCTTGGAGCCAGGCATGTCTGGAACCCCAGTGACTCAGGAGGTGGAGGCAGGAGGATCACAAGTTCAAGGCCAGAGGCAGCCTGCACAACTTAGTGAGACCCTGTTCAAAAGAAAAAATAAAAATGGGGCTGGGAGGGCAGCTCTGTGGTGGAGTGCTTGTCTACCATGTGTGAGGCCCATGGTTCATTCCCTTAGTACTGCAAAAACAAAAACAAAAACAAAAACAAAAAAACTAAAAATAACAACAAAAAAATCCAACAACAAAGCAACTCCAAATCAAAGCCCTTTCCAGGTGCAGAGTTCTTGACCTTGAATGGCCCACCCTACAGAACTGTAAGAAGTAAATCTCTGATCTTTATGAGTTATCTAGCCTCAGATATTGTGATAGCAGCACAAAATAGACTAAGATACACCCTGTAAAAGAAACTCCATACTGATTAGTAGCGAGATTTGGCTCAGTGGGTAGAGCGCTGCGCTGCAGTCTCTGAGGTCCCGAGTTCAATTCCCAGCACCGCAAAAATGGGAGAAGGACCTGGCAATCCACTCCCAAGGCAATCCCAAAACAGTCAGCCATTGAAAACCCTATGAGGGTCGCTATGAGTCGGATACTGACTCGACGGCACCTAACAACAACAACAACCCCTAGCTCCTGACAACCACGAATCTGTTTCCTATCTGTGTAGATTTGCTTACTGTGAACATTTTATATAAATAGATTCATATCCTATGTGGACTTCAGTACATGGCTTCTTTCTCTTAGTGTATTGTTTCATATTGTAATAGGTATCGGTACTTCATCCTTTTTCATGACTGAGTAATGTGCCATTGTGTGGATACACCATCTTTTGTCTATCCATTCATCAGTTGATGGTACTTGTGTTATTTCCAGTTTTTGGCTGTAGGGAATGAGTAATGTACGTTTCTGGACAACTTCCTGTGTGGAAATACGTTTTCACTTATCTTGAGTATCTACCTAGGAGGAGAATTAGTGGATCATAAGGTCATTCCAGACTTTTTCCCAAAGCAGCTGCTTTGTTTTGTTTTGTTTTGTTTTGTTTCCATTTCCCACCAGGCATGTGCAAAGGTCCCAGTTTCCCCACCTCCTCACCAGCCCTTGCTGTGTGGCCCTTCACTTTGAGCGCAGCCAGTCTGCTGGGGTGGGATGGCCTCATTGTGGCTTTGATTGCAGCCTTTATTTTGTGGCATCCACTTGTTCATTTTCTTGAGCCACGTTTATTTCAGTCTGTGTCAGGAGAAGGTGGTTTTTAGCATGTTTTCCTCACCCTGCTGTGGGACCTGACAAAATACAGGCAGATTCATGAGATGAGATAGACTACTCGAAATCAGGGATACCTCAGGAAAGCAGGATGCTGAGCCCTTTCGCCTGAGGGCTCCCCGAGTCCTCTTTCTGGAGTTCACTGTTTGCAGCCACCACTGCCACTCCGGGTCTGCTCTCGTTTCCCTGGGTGGCCTGCCGGAGACCCACTCTGTGGCTTTTAGTGACCATCCTGCACTGTGCTTTGTGGTGGGGCGGGCAGGAAATGGCTCAGGGGCTGGGGAGCCTGGCGGCGCCCTGTAACCCCTTCCTCCATGGTCTCTCTTCTCCACACCCCTTTTCTGCAGTCTGTGGGGCCCAGAGGTCCTTGATCATGATGGGGGCTCCTGGGTCACCCTTTCTCTGCCTCGGTGGCAATTCCTCTGTGGAGACAGAACCCTGACTCGTTGCTGTTTGCTATTTGGACTCTTGTTGTTATTGTTGTTAGGTGCCCCGACTCATAGTGACCCTCACAGGGTTTTCAATGGCTGACTGTTTCGGGATTGCCTTGGGAGTGGATTGCCACGTCCTTCTCCCATTTTTGTGGTGCTGGGACTCGAACTCAGGACCTCAGAGACTGCAGCGCAGTGTTCTACCAACTGAGCTAAATCCCAGCCCAGTTTGGACTCTACTCTCGTGTTAAGATGGGTAGGGTGGGAAATGTCCCCCAGGCAACCTGAAGGCAGTTCAGAATTGAGGGGCCAAGGGTCTTGCCCAAGACCCCCCAGCTGCTGTGAGGTTGAGTGGGGACTTGGATCCTGGACACCTGGGTCACTGGCCAGCACTTGCCTTGCTTGGCTTTTAGCTGGTGGGAATGGAAACAGTCTGGAGGCATTATTAGGTTTCAGTATGTGTTCTGTCTGCAGCCATAGCACCCTGGCATCCGATCCTATCTGATCTCAGAAGCTAAACAGGGTCAGCCTGGTTAGTCGTTGGATGGGAGACTGCCTGGGAATACAGGGTGCTGCAGGCTTGGGCGAGGGACCCGGCAATCTATTCCCAAAACAATCTGCCACTGAAAACCCTATGAATAGCAGAGAAGCACTGACACAGTGCCAGGCACGGCACAGTGTTGGGGAGGGTTTCGTTCTGTTGTACATAGAGTCGCTATGAGTCAGACCTGACTCGACAGCACCTAACACCAAGTATGTGTGCTGGACTTGAGTTGACGCCTTCCTTACTCTGGATGTTTCTGGTATGGCAGTGATGAACGCAGTCCCTGACAGGACTGGGAAGTGAGAAGACTGTGCTAGACGGCTGGGGCGAGGTGCACGTGGGCTGCTGTGTGGGTGACAGAAGAGAGGATGTGGTCACCCCCGCGGCACTGCCACAGCCGTTGCTGGGTTTAAACAAAGCAAATTTGGCCTGTGGTTTCTGCTGCTAAAGAAACCCTGTGCGTCCATCCATCCATCCATCCATCCATCCATCCATCCATCCAGCTGACATTTGCCAGGCATGTGGCCGGTCCTGCTCTGGGCGTTAGGTCCTTGTGTGCAAAGAACTCGCCGTCTGTTGGGGAATCCTACAAAGAGAAGATTGAAATGAAGCGAGGGCTCGCTGGCCTACGGCGTGGGAGAAGGGAAGCAGCAGTCTTGAGAAGTGGGGTGAGGGAGGGTGTGGTGGGGAGGGATGCGGAGGGGCGGGCGCATGGAGGCCCCACCTGGCAGGTCGGGGTGAGCTGAGCCCTGGAGGCTGGTTTGGATTTTGCCTTTGGGGCCTACTGTGGGGTGGCAGGGGGAGGGGTGTCCGTCCAGAAGACAGACAGACAGGTATGTGGAATTTGGTAAGTGAGAGTTTTAGAATTTACAAGTAAATCAGTATGCGCTGTAATTATAAGCGTGGTGGCGCACGCCTAGCCTATAATCCCAGCAGCTGGGGAGGCAGGAGGATCGCAAGTTCGAGACCATCTATGTAACTTAGTGAGAGCCTGTCTCAAAAAGTAAAAAAAATGGGCTGGGGGCATAGCTCAGTGGTCCAGCACTTGCAAAGCATATAGGTGCGAGGCCCTGGGTTCAACCCCCAGTACTGCAACAAACAAACAAACAAAAATAAGTAAATCAGTATTGCTGGGTATTAAAAGAAAAAAAAAAAAACGTTATTGTGAAGGGTGGGGGGGGGCAGCAGGAGTGAAGGGAGAGGGGAGAGGTGAGGCTGATGGGATAGTGTGACGGGTGGTGGAGGCCCTGATGCCCCATGGACGTTGTCCTCCTGCCAGGGTATGAGGGGCCCCTGGCACCTGGCTTTCTCTACTCCTCCCCAATCTCTGCATTTCTGTTTCCCATCACAAGTACCTGACAGACACCCCCCCCTTTTTTTTTTTTTTTTTTTTGTCGTACTGGGGGTTGAACCCAGGGCCTCGCGCTTGCATGCTCTGCAAGTGCTGGACCACTGAGCTGCACCCCCAGCCCATTTCGTTTTCTTTTTTGAGACAGGGTGTCGCTAAGTTATGCAGACTGCCTCTGGTCTCGAACTTGTGATCCTCCTGCCTTCGCCTCCTGAGCTGCTGGGATTATAGGCGTGCGCCACCTCACCCGGCCCCAACAGACAACTTCTAAGACAGTCCGCCTGCCCGGGCCACTGAGTGCTGGGGGGGAGGGTGTGTGGGGTACGGCCTGCAGGCATGGCGTGGGAGACGCTGGGAATGAGGGCCGAGACTCTTCCTGCCTGCGTCCCTGGGGGCAGGACAGGAACAGTGACAGCGAGGCTTGTGTTGTGTAAGAGTCCAGCAGGACTGAGGCAGGGAAGTCGTCTCAGCCCCTGGCGTTGTCCGGAGGCTGTTTCACTTCTACCTTCATGGCTTAGTAATACTTATCTTTCATTCCTCTGAGCCACGGTTTTCTTTCTTTTTGCTTTTGTGGTGATCACATACATACGTAACAGGAAATTTACCATGGCAGCCATTTTAAGGGTACAATTCAACGGCACCAAGTACATTGCCCACTTTCCGGCCACAGAACATTTTCATTTTCCTGGCCTGAGACTTTGTACCCATTCAGCCCTAACTGTCCACTATCTCTGCTCCAGCTCCTGGTAACCTTCATTCTATCTTCTGGTTTCATGAATTTGACTCTTCTAAGTACTTCATGCCTGCAGCTGTAGCCCTGTGGCACTGGATCCCGTCAGATCTCGGAAGCTAAGCAGGGTCAGGCCTGGTTAGTACCTGGATGGGAGACCGCCTGGGAACACCAGAAGCTGTAGGCTTGGGAGAAGGACCTGGCAACCCCCTCCCAAAAATCAATCTGCCATTGAAAACCCTATGATCAGCAGAGAAGCACTGACAATAGTGTTTCCCCTGTTGTACAGAGGGTCGCTATGAGTCGGATACCGACTCTACGGCACCTAACAACAACAAGTACTTCATATTTGGGAGAAGGACCCGGCAACCCACTCCCCAAAATCAGTTTGCCATTGAAAACTCTATGAATAGCAGAGAAGCACTGACAATAGTGTTTCACCTGTTGTACGTAGGGTCACTACGAGTCGGACACCGACTCGAGGGCACCTAACAACAACAACCACAAGTATCTCAAATAAGTAGACTCATACAGTATTTGTCCTTCTGTGGGTGGCTTATTTCACTTAGCACTGTGTGCTCTAGTTTCATCCCAGCTGGCAGAATCTCTCTCCTTTCCAGGGCTAATATTCCTTTGTGCTCATGTGCCACAGTTTGTTTATTGATTTGTCAGTGAGCACGTGGGTCCTACCTTTTGTGCCCCTGTTCATAGCAGCAGAGGGAAGTGTGAATATTTTCATGTACCTACTTTTAGGTAGATGCTCAGAAATGGAACTGCTGGGTCCTACGGTAATTCTGAGCCACAGTTTTCTGGTTGGAATCACAATTTCAGGGTTACTGTGCAGGCTCCGTTGGATAGAATGTATGAGCCACTAAGCTAAGTCCCTGAAAGTTTCCTTTCACCCTCTCCTGAAAAACTTACCCTTTAAAATAAATTGTTCTTTTTTCCGGTACTGGGGGTTGAACCCAGGGCCTGGCACTTGCATGCTTTACAAGTGCTGGACCACTGAGTGCACCCCCAGCCCATTTTTTTTTTACTTTTTGAGACAGGGTCTCTCGGTAAGTTATGCAGACTGCCTCTGGTCTCGAACTTGCAATCCTCCTGCCTCTGCCTCCTGAGCCGCTGGGATTACAGGCGTGTGCCACCGCGCCCAGTATACCCTGTCTCAATTTCAAAAAATAAAAAACGGGTGGAGGGTGCACAGTGGCAGAACACTTGCAAAGTACGCATGAGGCCCTGGGTTCACCTCTCCCAGTACTGCAACAAGCAAACAAACAAAGCCAAACCAGACAAATACAGAAATAATTAGTGTTGCCATCTTTGGATCTGCTTATAGTGTCAAATATCTTAAATGTTTCTCAAAGGCTTGATGCTTTGTTGTGGAAAGTGTAGAAACTACTGTCTTCTATTTGCGTTGATGTCTACTTTGCAACAAGTCCTTGGGGCGTAGGCTTGGGCAGGAGAACTATGGACGATTCAGCAAGTACTTTAGTGTATCCTTCCCTGATGAGTAAGGGGTAAGATGCATATTATTATCACTCTCATTTAACATTGTTCTTGTCACTGACATTTGACATCTTACCCAGTGCAATAAGACAAGAAAAATATGAAGTAAAACTTTTGGAGAAGAAGAATAAGACTATTGCCCTTTTTAGCTGTGTTAAAGGGAAATAACTGAAGAAAATATTTGCTCTCAAAGGAAGTTGATTAAGATGGCCAGCTTAGAAATAATACACTAAAATTAATAGCCTTCCTTTATGCCATAAATAACCAATTGGAACGTGTAGTTTTAAAATTCCATTTATAGTAGCAAGACAAATATAAAATTACAAGAATACATTTTTACCTATGGGATCCAAGAGAAAACTTAAATAAATTAAAAGAAATGCTATGTGGATGAATGCCTACAGCCATACCACTGTGGTGTCTGATCCCCTCAGATCTCGGAAGCTAAGCAGGGTCGGGCCTGGTTAGTACTTGGATGGGAGACCGCCTGGGAACACCAGGAGCTATAGGCTTGGGAGAAGGACCTGGCAACCCACTCCCCAAAATCAATCAGCCATTGAAAGCCCTATGAATAGCTGAGAAGCACCAACAATACTGTTTTACCTATACATAGGGTCGCTATGAGTCTGACACTGACTTGACCTCACCTAACAACAACAGCAGCAACAACAACATGTGGATGAATAGAAAGACTTCAAACTATAAAGAAAAATTCTTCAGAGATTAATTTATAAATTTAAAACCTCAAAAGATACTGTTCTTTTTTTTACTTGACAGAATGGTTCCGAAGTTCAGGTAGAAGATTAAACAGGTAATAAGAGCCAAGAAAATAATCAAAAAGTTCATAATAAAGAAGGGTAGTACTAGGTGGACATTAAAGAAAACCAGAAAACTGTAATAATTAAAACAGTATGATAAGAGGGACTTCTCTATCAATAGGATAAGTTAGAAAATCCACGTGTGCAAACTGGGTCTATGTATTTGATGTGTGAAGAAAGGTAACATTCCACTCTTAGGGTGAAATTATAAAATATTCAGGATGAGGGTGCACCTCAGTGGTAGAGCGCTTGCCTACTGCTTGCAAAGCCCTGGGTTTGATCCCCAGTGCCACAAAAAGTACACACACACACACACACACACACACACACACACACACACACAATATTCACAGTAGCATACTGAATTAATTATTTGAAAGCCAAAACCAAGTAAACTTTGTATTTCATTTCATATACTAAAATGCATTCCAGATGGATTAAGGAATTAAGTGTAAACAGCAAGGTCAGAAGAAATGAGAAGAAAATATAGAAGCGGAGTCATATAATTTAGATACCTCCTGAAAGGCAGAAATCATAAGAGGTGTACGCAATTGAGTGCATAGAAATTCAAATATTATTACAGCAATTAAATAATTAAATAGGTATTGATTATTAAATTAATAACTTATTATTTAATAACTAATTATTTAATAACTAACTTATTAAAATAATTAAAATAATTAAAACATAATTAAAAGAAACACAAGAGGTAGGAAATTAGATTTGCAATATATGATGCAGAGCTAATGCATTCACAATAATAAAACGACTAATGTTTTATTGGGAAAATTAAAGAGTGTGAACAAAGGAGTTACTAAAGAAGAAATAATTCTACCATGGAGCTTAAAAAGATTGTGAAGTGAATGAGCAATAATTAAAATACAAATTAAAGTAACAATGAACCTGAGTGCTGTGGGGCATGGTTGTAATCCCAGGGACTTGGGGGACTGAGTTAGAAGGATCATGAGTTCAAGGCCATAGGCGGCCTACACAATTTAGCAAGACCCTGTCTGAAAAGAAAAAAACAAAAAAGAGGATAGGGGCATGTGCTCAGTGGTAAGCACTTGCCTAGCAGGAGTGAGGCCCTGGGTTCAATCCCTTAGTACTGAAAAAAATAAAGTAACGGCGAACTAAGATTTTTATCTTTCAAATATTAAAAGGAATTAACTAAGCTGAAAAAACCATGCAGATGTGTTTTTGGGGCTTCACTTTTATGTTTTATTTGATTTCATTATAATTGGCTTGAGGCAAATGTGATAAGCCGTGAATAAATGTCATTTCTGGGGGTAAAGTCAATGGAATTAAATAACAACAGGTGATAATATGGGGGTTGATTGGGGTGAAGTAGGAACTCTTGAACTGCTGATGGGTGTTTACATTGGTGTGGCCCTTCTGGAGGGCAGTAAGATGATATTTAACAAGAGCTTTCCCAATCTGTAAACGAAAAATGTCCATATGCCTTGTGCAAACATGCAGTTCTGAGGCTATTCATTGTCATGTTACTTACAATGAATAAAAATTAGAAACACCCTGAATGACGGGGTTAGTCAAGTTTCCCACTGCTGTGACCAAACACCTGAGAAAATCTCAAGGGAGGAAGAACTTATTTTGGCCCACAGTTTCAGAGGTATCCGTTCATCATGGCAGGGAGAGCATGGCTGCCAGAGCAGGTCACATCATGGTGGCCAGGAAGTAGAGAAAGGGTATTCAGGAAGGACAGGATATAGCCCCCGAGGACACGCCCCCAATGACCTTTCTTCTCCAGCTAGGTCCCTCCCACCTCTTGCCTTTCACCACCTCCCAATAGCTCCATCATATTATGAACCTCTCAGGGGATTAACCCATTGATTAGGTCAGCGATCTCAAGATCTATTGGTCTCATGAACACCCCCGGAGGTGTGCTTTAGTAATCTCAGATGTTTCTCAACCCAGTTGAGTTGACAATTAAGGTTAGCCATTACAGTGATGCAAATAGATGATTGGTTAAGCGAAGTATGTATGCCTCTTTGCAGGAAAAAGTAGTATGTAGTCATTAAAAGCCATTGTGGGAAATAATGGCTCTTGAGGAAATATGGATCGAAATAAATGAGGTGGTGCTCACACCTCTATTTGAGGGCATCGTTTACGGGCTGATAATACAGAACTAAAATAAAGACAAGGGCACCTTGTTTTTGTTGTTGTTGTTGTTGTTAGGTGCCGTCGAGTCGGTATCCAACTCATAGCGACCCTCTGTACAACAGGGGAAACACTATTGTCAGTGATTCTCTGCTGTTCATAGGGTTTTCAATGGCAGATTGATTATTGGGAGGGGGTTGCCAGGTCCTTCTCCCAAGCCTACAGCTTCTGGTGTTCCCAGGCGGTCTCCCATCCAGGTACTAACCAGGCCCTACCCTGCTTAGCTTCCGAGATCTGACGGGATCGGATGCCACAGGGCTACAGCTGCAGGCACCTTGTCTTTACTAATGTACTAAGAGGAACCTAATATGAGCGAATATGAATCTGTTAACAATGTATTGATGAGAAAAGACAGACCATGGTTACTATGTCCAGTTGGGTACTACTTTTGTGTTTTGATGTTGAGGATTGAACCCACGGCTTTACATGTGGCAAGCGTGCACTACCACCGAGCTATTCCCCCAGGCTTCCTTATAAATTTTATCTTATTAATATTTAATTTAATCTTTGAGGTAAGTTCTTGCTATGTTGTCCAGGCTGGTCTTGAACTTCTAGACTTAACGGATCCTGCCTTAGCTTCCTGAGTGCTGGGACTACTGGCATGTGCCATTGAGCCTGGAGACCCTCTTCCTTTTCTTAAAAAAAGAGCTTTACTAAAGAGTAATTTACCTACTCTACCATTTTAAGGGGCTGGGATTTAGCTCAGTTGGTAGAGCGCTGCGCTGCTGCAGTCTCTGAGGTCCAGAGTTCAATTCCCAGCACCGCAAAAATGGTAGAAGGGCCTGGCAATCCACTCCCAAGGCAATCCCGAAACAGTCAGCCATTGAAAACCCTATGAGGGTCGCTATGAGTCGGATACCGACTTTGACGGCACTTAACAACAACAGCAACAACCATTTTAAAGTCTGCAGCCGTACCACTGTGGCATCTGATCTTAGCTCAAAAGCTAAGCAAGGTCAGTCCTGGTTTGTACTTGGATGGGAGACAGCCTGGGAACACCAGGTGCTGTAGACTTGGGAGATGGACCCGGCACCCCACTCCCAAAAAACAATTCGCCATTGAAAACTCTATGAATAGCAGAGAAGCGCTGACAATAGTGTTTCGCCTGTTGTACGTAGGGTTGCTATGAGTTGGACACCGACTCCATGGCACCTAACAACCACCACCACCACCATTTTAGTACTGTTTTGTAAAGATCATATATATATATATATATGTATAAGTGGGGAGGGAAAAGCTGTTAGACATACATGAAACATATAAATAACATTCCTGTTTTCCTTGGCTGACTGGGTGACTGATTCTTTGTGGTGGTCCAGGCTTTTGGCATTGAGACGGTTTTTTCACTTAAAGGAATTTTCTGAAAGGAATAGTTCCCTCGGAGCTGCGGTTTGCATCCGGGCTGCTACCTCTCATCCTCGTCACTGCTGAGAAGGGAGAGGACGTGTTGTGAATGGGGGTTTGCATTTACACACGGCAGGTGTGGTGGCAGGCTGGCGTTCGTGTGTCACCTGGGCTCCTCGCTGTCCACAGAGTTGTAAAGGGTAATTACAGGCTCCCGCACAACGGGTCCCTTATCAGCCTTAAACCTCGCTGTCCAGGGACAGTGGGCTTTATTCAGAGTCTTGCTAATCAGCGGGGGACAGAAAAGGCCCATTGAGCCATTAGCTCCCAGCCGGAGCCGAGAAACACACAGCACCCTCCAGAACTATGGCCGCAGTTCAGGCCCCAGCGACGTTGTGCTGTGTCTCTTGCTGTGTTTTTGGATCCAGTCCAGGCTCCTAGGAGGAAAACACCCGGCACATTTGGTTGGCTGGAGATTGAGCCCCGTGAAGAGATGACATCAGCAAGTCTTCCTTCCCTCCTGGACCTCGCTTGGAGGGGACACAGGAGGAATTGTGCAACATTGGAATAAACAGTGGCGCCCAGCCGGTTCGTGCTTTTGTGTTTGAGCTTAGCTCCGATCCCGTAGCCGATCTGTTCCTTACTGTGCACCGGGAGAGGTCCGAGCAGCCCTTGTAGAAGGGTGGGAGGTTCTTTCTTGGGCTGGTTAGAGTCCTGTGCACACATGATTTATTATTTAAACGAGATGCCCTTATCTTTATTGCAGTTCTGTGTTATCCGCCCATAAATGCTGTCCTCAAATAGAGGTGTGAGCATCACCTAGTTTATTTCGATCCATATTTTCCCAAGAGGATTATTGTGATCAGGTAACAGGGTTTGTTTGCAAATGCGCCCCTTGTCATTGATTGGCTCCCTGTTCTTTCCTGTTATTGTCCGTGGCCTCTGGGCTTTGGGGAACGTTCTCACATGGTTCTGCACATGGTGTATAAGTGCATGTGTTTCTGGTAACTTCTGGTTAATGGGAAGGTGCAGGTTCTCAGGGTGAGTCGGATCCCCTTCTTAACAAGGCACTAACTGGAAGGCAGACAGAGCCAAGCCCGCGCTTCGACCCTGGAAGCCTGTGGTGGGCCTTGCGTTTTTTTTTTTCCTGATGTTCTGCACAGCCCTGTAATCTCTTATTTTTGGCAAGCCAGCACCAAATCTGTGGTCCGGTAGCCCAGGGCAACCAAAAGCTGAGACAAACAGAGGAAGTGTCGTTGCTCACATATTTCTCCAGCCACCTCATCTGGCCGGCACAGCCAGCTGCCGTCCCTCTGTTGGGGTGGAGCTCTGTGTGGCCGGGGAGGGGCTGACCTCAGCCCCGAGTGGAGCATCTTTAGGTGGACCCTCGCTGTCCTCAGGCTTCCGGTCGCTCATTACATCTCTGCGCTCTTTCTGTGATTTGTTCATAGCCTGGAATATATTCCTGGCAGACTCAGCAGTGAAAACTGGGGGGTCTCCTCTATTTCCTTAAAGCAGGAAGGGCCCAAAAAGTAGGGTAGGGGGCTAGCCTCCGGCCCTCTCTCCCCATCATGCTTCCCTGGGCGTATGTGCACGCTGTTGTTGCTGTTGTTAGGTGCTGTCGAGTCGGTATCTGACTCATAGCGACCCTCATAGGGTTTTCAATGGCTGAGTGTTTCGGGATTGCCTCGGGAGTGGATTGCCAGGCCCTTCTCCCATTTTTGCGGTGCTGGGAATTGAACTCAGGACCTCAGAAACTGCAGCGCAGCGCTCTACCAACTGAGCTAAATCCCAGCCCCTACGTGCACGCAGGGACATCCATACGCACGCTTGCATGCGTCCACGCACACACAGACCCACATATGCGCAAGGAGAAGGTAAGACCCAGGGTGGCCCTCTCGGCCTGGGTTCCCCGGTTCCCCTAGGGGTTTTGAGAGTATAAATTGTTCCAACACTTTCAAAGCCTGCTGGAGAAGGAACCGATGTTTCGTGGGATCTCTAGGAGCTTTTGGGATCAGGTTTCTTTGCTTTTCTCTGGCATGACATGAACCGTGTTAATGAGGAGAGTTTATGTTGTCTGCTCCGACTGGCAGCTTTTCTTGCATTTGATTTCTTGTGAGATGCGAAATGAATCGACTTGTTCCTAGTATGTTCTGCTTGGTAGGAAGATTGTTTGCACCATGGTGTCCAGGGCCAGGGGCCACCTCGGCAGTGAAGAGTCTACATTTACAGCTGTCTAGAGAGGGTCTTGTTCACAGCCAGTGCCGACTTGCTGTATACGCAGGACAGATTTGCTTTGCTCCTTGGGTCTCAATCAGTTTTCTGCAGAAGCCGGTTCTGCCGAATGAATGACTCACCGTTGGGACTTTCTTGGGGCGCTGCAGGCCTGGACCTCCCCTCTGGAGGGCCTTTATCCAGTCCCTCCCTACACCCTGTTATTCTTCCCCAGCACTTTCTGCCTGAGGCCACCCCAAGGCCTCCCCCTGCTGCTGAGGGCTGTGCCTGGTGTCCCCACGAGCAGCACTGGAGGTGCTGGAATGTTCTGAGACCACGGGGCTGGGCTGAGAATTGTATCAAGCTGCCTTATGTCCTCAAGGCAAGCCTGTGGGGCTTGGGGTTCGGCTCAGCGGTACAGCACTTGCAAAAGTATGTGTGAGGCCCTGGGTTCAATTCCCTGGTACTGCCAAAAAAGAAAAGAAAGAAAGGCAAGCCTGTGGGACCTTTTTACTTATTTGACACAGGCTTGTCTACTATCTGCTGTTGCAAGCCCTTGATAAATACAATTTCATAAGAGCCCTTGAGCCGAGTGTGGTAGCACACGCCTGTAATCCCAGTGACTTGGGAGGCAGAGGCAGGAGGATCGCAAGTTCAAGACCAGAGGCAGTCTGTGTAACTTAGCGAGACCCTGTCTCAAAAAGTAAAAAAAATGGGCTGGGGCTGCAACTCAGTGGTCCAGCACTTGCAAAGCATGTAAGTGCAAGGCCCTGGGTTCAACCCCCAGAACACCCCCCCCCCAAAAAAAGAGCCCTGTGATTAGGAACTATTAACTGTTATGATGTCCATTTTACAGGTGAGAAAACTGAGGCTCCAAAAGGGTAGAGGATCCCAAGTTTACACTGGTAGCGGGTGGCCGAGCTGGGGTGCAAAAGCCCTCAGTCTGCCTGAGCTCATGCTTTGAAATCCTATGCTATGAAGTTGGTCCTGTCACCATTCCTCATCTGCAGATGGGAAAACTGAATCCCTAAGGAGTTGATTAACTTGTCCAGGGTCCTAGAATGGGGCAGCAGCTGTGTCGGGGTTCAAGCCCAAGCTCTGGAACCCCAGCCCTGAGCCTCCTTGGTGTCACAGCGAGTTTGGGCTGGGCAGTGTCAGCACGAGGGGCTGTTTCCACAGGAGGTTTCCAGCATTACTCTGATGTTGTTGTTAGGTGCTGTGGAGTCAGTATCCGACTCATAGAGACCCTCATAGGGTTTTCAATGGCTGACTGTTTCGGGATTGCCTTGGGAGTGGGTTGCCAGGTCCTGCTCCCATTTTTGGGGTGCTGGGAATTGAACTCGGGGCCTCAGAGACTGCAGCACAGTGCTCTACCAACTGAGCCAAATCCCAGCCCTTACTCTGATGAGTGAGTGACTATTTCAGCCTCGCTTCTGCAGTGAGGCCCCCTTGTCTGGGCTGGACTGGGCATGTGAGCACCCCCATCTCGGGGGGAGCCCGCCGTGTCCCCGAGATCGGGGGCTGCAGGGGCCGGGAGGAGTTCTTTGCTGGGACCTCGGGGAATTCCAGGGTCAAGTCTGTGTCTCTCCCACCCGAGAAGGGCGAGGAGCTGCCATCAATATGGCTTTTGTCCGGGCTCTTATTTGGGATGCCTGTCTAATTACAGGAAACAGAAACCTCGCCCCACAGTTAGCCAAGGATTTCAACATCTCTTGGAGAAATTCTGCACGGACCTGGGGTTGTGCAGCATCCCATTTGGAGGGACTTGGCTGGGTTTCTCACCTCTGGCTCTCCCTGCCTTCTCCCCCAGGCCAGTGTCATCATCCCATTCCGGGGATGGCATTTCCTATTGAGCATCTGGTTGTGAGCGTAAACAAGGCGCGGAGACAAAGCACAGCTTCTCTCTGTGCCCGGGTCAGGGGACGCAGAACCCTGGGGGCCCTGGGCTGCCTCCAGATCTGCCGCTTCCCTGCTGGGATGGGGGACAGAGGCAGCCTCAGCTGGAAACTTTCCGGGGGGCTCAGGTCAGCAAAGCCTGGAGAGGGGCTGAGCGGGGGCTGGGACTAAGATGGTGGCGGCCAGTGGACCGCATTCTTGTGCATTCTTGTTCGATTGCCTGTCACTTCGTGCAGCGGGTGACCTGATCCGTTGTGGGTTCCTCTCCCACCTAGCTGGGGGCTGGGAAGTGGCCATTTATCTGGAGCAGAGGCAGCCTGGTGGAGTGAGAGGAGCTTTGTGTTTTCCCCGCTTCAATAGTAAGCAAACAAAATGGTCACCCGCGTTCTCTGGGGCGGCGTCCCAACGCGTTGCTGGTGCCAGAGTAAAGTCGTGACCGTTCCGGAACACAGTGTGATCATCTGGACGAAGAGCCCAGCTCCAGGAATGCCAGCTCTAGGAGACCAGGGAAAACAGGGGACAAGTGATTTGTATGAATATGTTCCTAAGAACATCGTGTCCAGTAGGCAGCAATCGGAAGAAGACCTCAGGTTCCTCCATTGGGATGTGGTTAAGAAAACGACAGCTTTGCGCCGGGCGCAGTGGCGCACGCTTGTAATCCCAGCAGCTCGGGAGGCAGAGGCAGGGGGATCGCAAGTTTGAGACCAGAGGCAGTCTGTGTAACTTAGTGAGACCCTGTCTCAAAAAGTTAAAAAAATGGGCTGAGGGTGCAGCTCAGTGATCCAGCACTTGCAGAGCATGCAGGCGCGAGGCTCTGGGTTCAACCTCCAGTACCGCCAAAAAAAAAGAAAAAAAAGGAAAAAGAAAATGATAGCTTCCCCCAAGGATAGCACTCATTAGAAATTGAATTATGAAGACTTTAAGACAACATGCCATCAACTGGGGGCAGGGGGACCCCACATGATTACAAGTGAGCATGCCTGTGATTCCATCTGCATGAAATATATGCCCATGGCAGATCTAGAAGACAAAACAGGAAAAGATTGTTGTTGTTTTTGTTAGGTGCTGTCGAGTTGCTGTCCTACTCATAGTGACCCTATGAACAACAGGCGAAAAGCTACTGTCAGTGCTTCTCTGCTATTCATAGGGTTTCCAATGGCTGATTGATTTTTGGGTGTGGGTTGCCGGGTCCGTGGTTGCCGGGTCCGTGTCCCACAGGAAAAGATTAGTGGTTATTATTTGGGTGGTGGGATTACAGGTCCTGTTTTCTCGCATGATAATAAAAGGGCAATGGTATGGATTTGGGACTCAGACCTGGATTTAATTCTGGTATTGCTAAACCTGACTGTGTGGCTTTTGAAAGTTCCTTGGGACTTAGGTCATTAAAGCGAAGTTCTTCTGATTCCAGATACTGCTAAGCCTCTAGAGTTTTCCAGTCTGCCTTATATCAGTTAGGTGGAGTAATGGCCAAATAGTAGCATCTGTTGCACACAGAGGCTTTTAAGGACTTTTGGTTAGCTGTGGCTCCCACAGACTCATTCTCATGACTCACAGGTTGATAAAACCTTCCTTGCAGACAATGCTCAGACCACGGCCGGCCTTCTGGAGTGAGTGAGAGACTTCCCAGTCCTAGAGAGCAAGCGGAGCTGTGTCTGGCTGGGCGGGTCACTTAGTGCCCTCTTCCCCATGCCCAGCCAGTGCCCCATTGGTGGCTGGGGCCCCATTGGTTGCCCGTGGGGCCTCGATCCCATGTTGCCTGGCAGTGACTCCAAGAGCTCTCGTGCCCCTTCCACCTATTTTGATGACTCAGACTTTCTTCTCATGGTGTGGTTTGTCACTCTTAAAGGATTTACTCATTACACATGACCCTTCAGCGTGACACACAGATTCCATCAGCCTGGCCTCTGATCTGCGTTTCCAGGAGCCCAGGTGCAGACAACACCAGATCTCTAGGGAACGGCGTTTTAGGACATGTCAACCAACTCTTAACCCGATGCCCTGAGCTGATGGTCACTGACACACAGGCTATTTGCCCCGCTGTTCCCTGAGCTCGGCTCATTGGCTGCCGGCTTCGGCCAACCTGCGTGCTTTTCGAGGACTGACAAGCGTGTAGGAATGCAAAGTTGGGGTGAGCGCTCCACGTAGTGATCCCAAGAAGGTGGTGGTTGGTGGAGGCTGGAAACAGGGCAGGCTGCTCACAAGTGCCTTGTTTTAGCGCAGGCTCCTAAGTTGCCCCTGCGGGTCCTCATCTGTGCCCTGAGGGTCACACACCTGCCCCGCTTGCCCAGTTTGAGCATCAAACAAGGGCAAGTACGTGGATGCATTTTGTCAAGGGCTGAAAAATGCTACAGGTGTGCAGTTGGAAAGGCTTGCTGAGGAATAAATGCCAGCAGTGGGGTGGTGTAAGATGGCTCCCCTGTCCCGTTCCCATTGTTGAAGAAGGATAAAGAGGAGGGGTGGATCTCTTTCCTAAAGGAGGGGCTGGAATTATGCCTGTCTTCATCTGCAAAAATGGGGTGAGAAGCCAGTAACGGCTTTTCGATGTTGTCTTTAGAATCAGAAGCCACCCAGCCTCTGTCTCTGTCTCTGTCTCCCACGGGCATCTCTGCAGCCTGGAAGGAATGGGTTGCCCAGTTCCCGGAGCCCAGGCCACGAGTGGGAAGTCTGGTGGGGAGGGACGGGGGCTGCAGGTTCAGGCAGCTCCAGGCGTGTCTCCCAGGTTCATGATGAGCAGCTCCCTTCCTGTATCTGGCATCCACCTGACAGCGCTCTTGCCAGTGGGTGCCCTGCTTCCGCTGTTGGTCCCAGGAATTTGCTTGGGACTGAAAGGGCCTCGATCCTCAATCCATTGCCTGATGGGTACTGGGGCCAGGACAGACTCGGAGGAAGACTGAAGGCAGAGGAATGGGGAAGAAGGAGCTGGGGAGAGGCGGAGGAGTTGAGAGGGGAAAAGACAGATGAGAGTGAGAGACGCTGCCCCACGCTGGCCGGCACCTGCGGCTTAGCTGCTGAGAACCCCAGCTCGGAACCCTCTGAGTCAACGTCAGAAACAGGAGTGGGGGCTGGGAACAGTCAGTGCACACGGGGTGTGAGCATCTCTGGGTCATTGCTTTTTTCTTTCCTTCTTGTTTTCTTGCTTTCTTTCTTTCTAATTTACGAGGATTCTATTCTTTGGATGTTGTCAGAAATTATAGCAATATATTCATACATACCTAGTCACTACATCAACAAATATTACAATACCGTTAGTTCAAGCAAGTACACTTAGAATAGGTTTAATTTCACAGCAACTAAACTGTCCCTGGACTGGGATTTAGCTCAGTTGGTAGAGCCCCACTCTGTAGTCTCTGAGGTCCCAAGTTCGATTCCCAGCACTGTAAAAATGGGAGAAGGACATGGCAATCCACTCCTGAAGCAATCCCGAAATAGCCATTGAAAACCCTATGAGGGTCGCTATGAGTCAGACACAACTCCATGGCACCTAACAACAACACAAGGGTTGCTATGAGTCAGATATGACTCCACGGCATCTAACAACAGCAAACTGTCCCCAGAGCAACTGAAGACTGTATCATTTATTAAAACTACATGTAAGTCTACAGTGATCTTAAAGAAAAGGTTGGAAAAAAAAAAGTAGGATCTTTTAAATATTGCAAATGGGCTGGGTTTTAGCTCCATTGGTAGAGTGCTGCTGTGCGCACTCCGAAGCCCTGGGTTCAATCCTCAGCACTGCAAAAATGGGAGAAGGACCTGGCAGCCCACTCCTGAAACAGTCCCAAAACAATCAGCCATTGAAAACGCGATGAGTAGCAGAGAAGCACTGACAAAGTGCTGGGCATGGCACAGTATCAGGGAGGGTTTCATTCTGTCTTAGGGTCAGTGTGAGTCGGACCCAACTCAATGGCACAAAAGAAGGGAAAGAAATGCTGCAGACTCCAAGGGGTCCTATTTGAATTTCTATTTATTATAATTGACTATTACTTTGTTATTATTTATTTCTGTCTTACCCCTTTGCCAATGTCCAATAAGCATAAAACGAAGATGCAAAAGCCACTTGAGACCATACAGAGGAATAAAGTACTGATTCCTGGTGCAGCATGGACGAGCCTTGAAATATTATGCTAAGTACATGCAACCAGGCACAAAAGATCACGTTACATGACTGTTTATGTGAAATGTCTGGCCTAAGCAGATCCGTAGAGGATGAGAGTAGATTAGTGGTTGCCTAGGACTGGGAATGACGGAGAAGAGGGACTGGGGAGGGACTGCTAGTGGGTACAGGGTTTCTTTTTTGGGTGATGTTCTAAAATTAGATGTGGTGATGGTTGTACATATCTGTGAACATACTGAAAACCATTGAGTTAAATGGGTGGGTTTTACAGTATGTGAATTATATCTCAATCACGCTGTCAAAGCTGTCAGAGCAGCCTGTAGGTCCTTTTTTTTTTTTTTTTTTTTGGTAGGGGCTGAACCTAGAGTGTCACACATACTTTTTTTTTTTTTTTGTGGTACTTGGGGTTGAACCCAGGACCTCATGCTTGCATGCTCTGCAAGTGCTGGACCACTGAGCTGTACCCTCAGCCCATTTTTTTGGCTTTTTGAGACAGGGTCTTGCTAAGTTACGCAGACCGCCTCTAGTCTCCACCTTGCGATCTTCCTGCCTCCGCCTCCTGAGCTGCTGGGATAACAGGTGTGTGCCACCATGCCCGGCTCACACATACTTTTCAAGTGCTGTACCACTGAGCTGCACCCTCAGCCTCTTTTTTTATTATTACTATTTTTTATCTAGGCACAAGGTCTTGCTAAATTACACAGGCTGCCTCTGGCCTCGAACTTGTGATCCTTCCGTCTCCGCCTCCTGAGTGGCTGGGATTACAGGCGTGCGCCACCATGCCTGGTCCTTTGACCATTTTAATCGAAGTGATACAGGTTACGCATCTCTTATCCGAAATGCTTTTGACCAGAAGAGGCTGACCAAATGTCAGAGCCTATCCAGCGTTACCATATTTGTGTATCCGTAATGAGCCAGGCTGGGGATGGAACCCACCACGCCCACAGGGGGCGTTCGCTTATGTTTCGCGCATAGCTTCTCTACGCAGCCCGAGGTAATTTTCTGCGCTATTTTCGCATGCTTGCCTTTTGCCTGTGACTTGTCCTCTGAGTGGCCCCGTGTTTGAGATTCGGGAGCATTTGGGGTTTAGGATTTTTGGAATGACGGGTTGGCACCCTGTAGCAGCCCTCTGGAAACAGTGGCGTGTGATTAAGGTGAAAGGACTTCCAGCTTCACGTCACTGTCCTGGGGTGCGTTCCTGGCTCCCCGTGAAGCAGACCCACTGGCACCTCCCGAATCCACCATGGCCTTTCCAGCCGCGCATCCCTCGGGAACGCGCCACCCTGTGCCAGGCAGCCCGTCAGGTACATTGACCGGGGCCTCCCTGTGTGCCCCTCTTCCCCGCATGACAGGGATTTTCACACCTGGCCTCTAGAGGGAGGAAGTGGAGGTTCTAGAGTCAGCCACAGCAAGGCGGTCTGCAGCGGGAACCAGCCCTGGACCTCTGGGTGCCCTGACCCCAGAGCCTATCCTCTGGTCCCTTTGCCGGTGGATGGCAGGCGGCTGAGCTTCCCTGGCGCAGGCGCAGACAGCTTAGGAAGGCCCCAGAGAGAAGGGCCGTGAGCTCCGTGCAAGTTGTTTTCAGGCTTGCGTCCCTAGTGGGGGCTCTGCTCCCTCCGGAAGCCAGTGTGACCTTCTGCCCTGTTCCCGAGGAGCAGCCCTTCCCAGGAGACTTGGGTGGAAGGCGAACTGTGGGAAAACACGTGTAGGCTTTGCGGGGACACGTTTCTCAGTGTCACCAGCTCTCAGAGGACGTGGGCTGTTCCCCTGCAGGGTGTGGCTTCATCAGGGTCCTGAGTTTTCAAGGGCCCCTAACACTGTTGTTGTTGTTAGGTGCCATCGAGTCATGACCGATTCATAGCAACCATTATAGGGTTTTCAATGGCTGATTATTTCAGGATTGCCTCGGGAGTGGATTGCCACGTCCTTCTCCCGTTTTTTTGTGGTGCTGGGAATCTAACTCGGGACCTGAGAGACTACAGAGTGGTGCTGTACCAACTGAGCTAAATCCCAGCCCTAACTCTAGGTGCTGGCTTTGGACCTAGAGGGCAGCCAGGACCGTGGTCAGGGAGCCTGACACTGTTCTGCACGGGTTGCTGCTGCAGCTGCCAGGCAGGCCCCTCGGGGTCAATGGCCTGAGAGGGAGGGTGGGAGGGGAAGCAGACAGGATTGGCACTGAGCTGGTGATATTCCAAGTGGTTGCTTATTAGAAATGCAGGTCCCAGCCTGGACCTAAGGCACCAGAATGCCTCGGTGAGGGCCGCGGTCCTGAGCTCTCGTGCGCCCTGAAGTTTGAGGGGTGGAGCACCACGCAATCTGCTGTCCCTTTGGGATTTGGGCTCGTGGGTCCCGTCACGGGTCTGAGGGTGTCCTTGACAGTGGTCCCTCCTGCCTTATGGGAGGGGGTGGGGGTGGGGCCACAGCAGGTGCCTTGCTTGAGCCTCCTACAGGAATGGGCAGCGCAGGCCATCTGCTCGGGTCCCCCAGCTGAGGGAGAGGGGAAGCAGATCTCATGGAGGAAATGAGCTGTCGAAAGATAATTGTTTTTTTTTTTTTTTTTTTGCAGTACTGGGAATTGAACCCAGGGCCTCGCACTTGCATGCTCTGCAAGTGCTGGACCACTGAGCTGCACCCTCAGCCCTTTTTTTTTTTTTTTTTTTTAACTTTTTGAGACAGGGTCTCACTAAGTTTCCCATACTGCCTCTGGTCTCAAACTTGCGATCCTTCCGCCTCCGCCTCCCAAACCGCTGGGATCACAGGCAGGAGTGCGCCACCGCGCCCGGCTCAAGATAATTATTCTTGTTTTGTTTTATTTTGTTTTTTAATTTAAGGCCTGGAGATGTGGCTCAGGAGTAGAGTGCTTACCTAGCATGTGTAAGGCCCTGGGTTCAATGCCCAGAACTGCCAAAATCAACACCAACAAAAGAAAGTAATGAGGGGGAACTTTTACCACTAGGAACTAAAATCTATGCAGAAGAAGCTATATGTAGTTGTTGTTGTTAGGTCTCATAGTGACCCTCGTAAGGTTTTCGGTGACTGATTGTTTAGGGATTGTTTTGGGAGTGGACTGCCACATCCTTTTCCCATCTTTGCAGTGCTGGGGATCGAACCCAGGGCCTCCGAGTGCGCAGAGCAGCACTCTACCAACTGAGCTAAACCCCAGCCCCTCTATATTTAGTACTGACAGATAAATGGGGCAACAGAAGAATAGCCCAGGGACAGAATCTAGTCTTGTTTCTCTGTAATGTGTGCATAAATTTAAAATATTATTAAACATTTTACCTAATAATATTATAATATTTTTAAATAGTCATAAATCAAGGGTGGGGTTATGCCATAGCTGTGGACATGTGTTTCTTAGCCTCAGGAGGACTTGGCCTCCGGAGAAGTCATTTGTTTTTTTTAATCCCAGTGGAAGTGGCTCTGCTAGACATACCAGGCTTCCTTATTTACATAGGCTAGAGAACCGAACTCTAAATCTAGCCACTCTACAAGGCTAAATACTGATATATACAAACGTGCATGCATTTCGCACACATGTATACAGGGATACACGTGTGTAAACATATATATATACAGCCCTCATTCTTGGTTACATTTTGTGCCTCACCATTTTTTCCCTTCTTTCTTGTCATCTTTTTTTTTGTGTGTGTGTGTGTGTGGTACTGGGGGTTGAACCCAGGGCCTCACCTCACGCTTGCATGCTCTGCAAGTGCTGGGCCACTGAGCTGTACCCCCAGCCCATTTTTTTTCTTTTTTTACTTTTTGAGACAGACTACCTCTGGTCTCGAACTTGCGATCCTCCTCCCTCTGCCTCCCAAGCCACTGGGATTACAGTGGGCCACTGTGCCCGGCTCTTGTCATCTTTGATTCCTATCTTTTTGTTGTTATTAGGTGCCACTGAGTCTGACTCATAGCAACCCTATGGACAACAGATAAAATGCTACCCGACACTGTGCCATGGTTGGCACTGTTGTCCGTGCTTCTCTGCTAGTCATAGGGTTTTCAGTGGCTGATTGTTTTGGGATTCCTTTGTGAGTGGCTGCCTGGTCCTTCTCCCAAGCCTACAGCACTCAATATTCCCAGGCGGTCTCTCATCCAAGTACTAGCCAGGCCTGACCCTGCTTAAGCTTCTGAGATCTGACAGGATTGGATGCCAGGGTGGTGTAGATGCAGGCTCCTATCTTTTTAAGCCACTTTAAAACTTTTTGGGAGGGGGCAAACTATATAAATTAGGAAGTAGAATAAAATACAATGTGTAGAAAAAAGACTTAGAGGAAATGCACCAAATTTGAACAGGTTGGTATTAGATTGTATTAGATGTGATATTAATTCTAGGATTTTCTGTATTTTTGAAATTTTCTACTTAAAGCAAAATTGCATCATCAGAGAAGTCGTTCTTTTTAAGAAAGCAGTTTGTAATCCCAGCGATTTGGGAGGCGGAGGCAGGAGGATTGTGAGTCCAAGGCCAGCGGTAGCCTATGTGATTTAGTGAGACCTTATCTCAAAATAAAAATAAACAAGAGGCTGGGGGTGCAGTGCAGTGGAGGTGGGGGCCGGTTTTCCTTTGTGTCCCATACAGTCCAGGGAGAGGAGCGCCCCCTGTTGGTCAGGCGAGTTATCAGCGCGTCCTCAGGGCAGGACTGGGCCGAGGGGTGTCTAGATTTTGCAGTAGCTCCTTGGGGTGAAGCAGGAAGAGGTGCCTGGGTTCCCGGAGAGGACCCTTGGCCCTTTGTACCTGAAGGATCTGCACCTATGGATTCAGCCGACTCTGGGCTCGACCAACTACAGATCGGAGGTGTTTAGAAAAAAAAAAAAATCCGGAAAGTTCCAAAAAGCAAGCTTGAAATTTGCGTCAAAGCAAGGACTAATGTTGAGTCCAGCGACAGGAAGTGCTGTGCAGCATGGTGTTAGGGATTGTGAGTATTCTAGAAAGGCCTTCATGGCTGTGGGATGGGATCTGGGGCCGCAGCTCTGTTGTAGAATTTGTGCTTAGAAGCCCCCGTTTCAATCCCCAGCAGCCCCGCAAAAAACAAGTATAGAGGATGAGGTGTGCAGGCTCTGTGCAGATACCGTGCCCTGTCACGTAAGGGACTTGGGGACCCAGGGCTGTCCTGGAACCCAGGCTCACAGAAGCCAGGGGTGCCCGTGCCTGCTTCGCCTGGCCTTGCACGGTAGACCTAGTCGTTCAGGGCGTTCCCTTAGCTCCTCCCACATCTGGGCATTCTGTCCCCGCCCTGACGCGTTTCCATCCCCACGGGAGTCAGACAGCAAGTCGGTGATGCTCATGTGGAAGCTTTGCAGGTAGTGATGCGACCTGGGTGGGGACAGGTAGCCCCGTTGCGCAGGACAAGGAGCTGGTAAAGAGCAAGGGGAGGGGACTTCCAGAGAGGGGCGCGGTCTGTGCACAGGCCGGGAAGTGGGGGACTGCTGGGTGGCCGTGGTCGGTAAGCAGTAGGGGACAGAGTGTGCTGGGGAGATGAGCCAGGGCCAGATGCAGCGGGACCCAGGAAGGAGTGAGTTCAGCTATGCATGTGGGCGACGGGGGACCGCTGCTGATGGACTCGTGTGGGGGACCACAGCGGCTGGTCAGAGGCCTCGGGGGCGGGGTTGGGGGAGGGCAAGGGATGAGGCTACAGAGCTGGGCCATGCTCACTGCTATAAAGCGATGCTTTCGTGGTTTGGGGGTGGGGGAATACAGGGCGTGGTTTAGGAGTAAAATTGGAACTGTTTTGTCAGTTTCTGGGTTAGCATTTTACCTATGAACAGGCCTGCACGTGTACCTCATTCATGCTCTTATTGGGTAACATTATCATACCAGATGCAGTGGGATGCACCTGTTATCCTAGTGACTCAGGAGGCAGAGGCAGGAGACTGCAGGTATGAGGCCAGAGGCAGCCTGAGTAACTTAAGGAGACTCTGTCTCATCATTTAAAAAAAAAATGGAAAATGGGCCGGGGGTGCAGTCCAGCGCGAGAGAGCACTTGCAAAGTATGTATGAGGCCCTGGGTGCTGAAAAAAAAGTACCCAAGTACTGAAAAAAAAATCTTTAGAAAACATTATCATATTACCTATACCAGATATTGGGCTGGGATTTAGCTCAGTTGGTAGAGCGCTACTCTGCAGTCTCTGAGGTCCCGAGTTCAATTCCCAGCAGCGCAAAAATGGGAGGAGGACGTGGCAATCCATTCCCAAGGCAATCCCGAAATAATCAGCTGCTGAGAACTCTATGAGGGCCGCTATGAGTCAGAGACGACTCGATGGCACCCAACAACAACATACCAATTATGTATATACCTGTTTAATTATACTAGAGTGATACTTAAGTTTTATACCTGTAGATACTTATAAAAAAGTAAGTTAAACATTTAGTTTAGGTGGTCTTATTTTTTAAATACAATTTTAATTTTACTTTATTCTCAATTATATTTTCAAGTGAGTATTTTGCTTATTATTATTATTTTTCATTTTTCCTTTTATTGGTAAAAGTTGGTGGGGTATAGAGTAAATACAGCATTTGATTTTTCCATTGTGCAGCTATTATACATCACTCTTGGTTACACTTTCAACTTACAGAGTGTATGGAACCTTTTGATTAATATGTCGTAAAACTCATATGCATTTATGGGTTGTATTCCCCTACTTTTCCCAGGTACTCATGAAGTTGCATCATTTACACAGAGATTATCTTCTTCTCCTTTATCCCTCTACATTGTTTCCCCTCCCCATTCCACCTTACACAACCTTCGCTTCCCTTTGCTAGTCCCTGCCCTCCATCTATGTTAATTATTTAAAAAAATTTAAATACATTTTAAATTTTAATTAATTGTAAATAATTGTACATATGTATAAGGTATAATATGATATTGAATGCATGTTTAGCATTTATAATGCTCAGATTGGGGTAATTGGTTTGCCTGGGGTAATTGGTTTGCCAGTTGGCCATATTTCTGACATTTACATAGCCAAGCTCAGTTCATCACAGTTTAGCAGCATCTGCAAGATTTGATCCATTTCAGAAATCTGAGCTTATTAGCATTGCTTAGGGTAGCATTTTCTTAGCTCAGAACTGCTTACCTGGGTGTAGGAAATCTAATATTTTACTTTGGAAGAAAGGCTTATTGCTTTAGGTGTCTGGAGTCCTGGGTTTTATCTTTTTGTTGCAAAAGTTTGGTTTAACCTTGGACAGATATCTCAGTGCTCTCTGTGCAGAAGATAGGCAATAGTAGTTACAGTAAACCATGTGTCATCATGGTAGCAGGGGTAGGAGCCCTCTAAGTAACCTAGGAGCTATAATAGCATGTACAAAGGCCCTGTGGTGGAAGGGAGCAGGCTGATAATGTAGTAACTGAAAGCCTGTGTAGCTGGAGAGCAGAGTGCAAGGCTGAGATGACCCAGGGCCACATTGCGGAGTTAGGCCAGTGTTGGGGACTTGAGTCTTTATGTGAGGTACTTGGCGAAGCCATTGGAGGATTTAAATTGGGGAGCCATAAAAGGTTGATAGATCATTTAATCTTCACAACAAAAGTATGTGCTGGGTAATATTATCCCCATTTTAAACCAGGACAGAAATTTAGGTCAGTGGAGATTAAATACTTTACCCAAGGGGAGCCAACAGGTAAGGGGTGGGGCCAGGGCACAGCTTGGGGCAGCCTGAGGCCACGGTCCTTTGTTCCGTGTATCAGCCTACCTCGGTAATAATATAACCACCAAGTTTTAAAGCTTTTGAACTCTTCAGATGGAAGATTCCCTGAAATCACAGAGTGGGATTGTGCGGCAGAAACTTGAGCGTGCCCGAGAGTGGGTCTCCGGGCGCTCTGGGAAGCCCGGTGCGCGTGGCTGCGTTCCAGCCCCGCTGAGGCCAGCCTGGCTGGCTGGCGAAGGCGTCCAGCAGCTATCGGCTCGAAGGAGGGTCTGGCTCCTCAGCGGCCGTGTGACACTGCCTTTGTCCATAAGGACTCATTGTGCGTGAAATGCGCCCCAGGCTTCGGGGACTCTGAGCTGGGAAATCAGATCTGGGCGGGTCCTGAGGGCTTTCATCGCCGCCTGATTCAAGGCCAAGGCTCTGCTTTCTTCCCGTTGGGTTCTCAGCGGGCTTAAGTGCTTTCTTAGACGCTGGTCGGCGAGATCGCTGTCTCCATCGGGAGCCCAGGAGGGCTAACCAGGGTTCAAGTGGGAGGACACCGGCGGGCCAAGGCGCATGCGTTTCTCGCCAGTGACGACCGCTGTCT
This sequence comes from Pedetes capensis, assembly GCA_007922755.1. NCBI lineage: Eukaryota > Metazoa > Chordata > Mammalia > Rodentia > Pedetidae > Pedetes > Pedetes capensis. The sequence continues at coordinate 51,522 of VMDO01000446.1, read as the reverse complement.
GTTCCTCCCCAGTTGACCATGTCGTTCCTGAGCCGGGCACGAGCCTGCTGGCTGCCTTTGACCAGTGGAGGGAATGGGCCGACAGCAAGTCCTGCTGCGATTACTCTCTGCACGTGGACATCACCGAGTGGCACAAGGGCATCCAGGAGGAGATGGAGGCTCTGGTGAAGGACCACGGTAGGTCACGCTGCCCCGGCATTCTCTGCAGGCGTGTGCATTGCAGCCCACAAGCTGGCGGAGATCTGGGAAGCCGCGTTGTCTGTGCAGTGCTTCCCTAATTTAAATCTTCCAATGGTTTCACCAGGCTGGGATTTAGCTCAGTTGGTAGAACAAGGCTCTGCAGTCTCTGAGGTCCCGAGTGTGATTCCCAGCACCGCAAAATGGGAGAAGGACGTGGCAACCCACTCCCAAGGCAATCCCAAAGCAGTCAGCTCATTGAAAACCCTGTGAGGGTTGCTATGAGTCGGACTAACAACATGCACCTAACAACAACAATGGTTTCACCAAGTACTTCACATAAAGGTTCAAGTCACCAACACTGGCCTACTTCCGCAACATGGCCCTGGGTTATCTCTGCCTTGCACTCTGTTCTCCAGCTACACAGGCTTTCAGTTACTACATTATCGGCCTGCTCCTTTCCACCACAGGGCCTTTGCACATGCTATTATAGCTCCTAGGTTATAGGAGCATGGGAAGACATGCTGTCTGTACAGTGCTTCCAGCCTGTGCACCTGCCTCGTGCCCATGCCTGCCCAGCCAGGGAGAGGGAGGGCCTCGGGCTGTGGCTCAGGCTTATTGGAGGGGCCTAACCTAGTGCGGGAACATAACTCCTCTATAAGAGATTGGGCCTGGCTGCGGGGCCTCTTCCTGTGTAACAGCTGCCTGCTCCCAGCCAGAGTCACGGAGTCTGAGCCCTGAAGATCAGGAGGCCAGGGGACAGTCTTGGAGGATGTGCAGAGCCTCCATTGTTGGGCAGGCTCTTCGTACAGACCTGGAGGAATCCAGGTAGGGTGAGGGCTGTGAGACACTTAAACCCAAGACAACCGGAGAGGGCTTTGCTGGTACAGAAATTTCTAGAGATTAGAAAGAGTCCCAGGGCGGCTGGAGGACCCTCTACCTCCGCCTCTCAGAGTCTGGTCCATGGGAATCTTGGGGGGATCAGGCGGTGGATCCGGCTGCATGGTCTTCCTGGAGTTCTCTCTCTCTCTCTCTTTTTTTTTTTTTTTGGTGGTACTGGGGGTTGAAACCAGAGCCTCGCGCCTGCATGCTCTGCAAGTGCTGGACCACTGAGCTGCACCCCCAGCCCATATTTTTACTTTTTGAGACAGGGTCTCGCTAAGTTACGCAGACTGCCTCTGGTCTCGAACCTGTGATCCTCCTGCCTCCGCCCCAGCCGTTGGTATTATAGGCGTGTGCCACCGTGCCCTGCTTCCCGGGGTTCCTTGAGCTCAGCTGTGGTTTAGGTTCCTGGAGTCCCTTGTTGACCTCATGGGATCTTGACCTTCAGGGCGGCACCTGATGACTTTGGATTCTGCGACCTTTTGGCTCAGAGGCACCCTGTGCTGAGAGTAAAAGGGCAGGAGGGAATCTGGGTGTGGATGTGGGAATGGAGGGCACCCACACATGTGGTGCAGAAGGCCCCGGAATGGCAAGCTTGAGTTTCCAGTTTATTTCTTTGCCCTTCCACAGACTAGCTGTGTGACCTTGAGCAATTCACTTAAATTTTATGGATCTGCCGGTTGCTGTGGCACACGCCTGTAATCCCAGCGGCTCAGGAGGCTGAAGCAGGAGGATCACAAGTTCGAGACCAGAGGCAGTCTGCATAACTTAGACCCTGTCTCAAAAAGAAAAACAATGGGACGGGGGTGCAGCTCAGTGGTCCAGCACTTGCAGAGCACGCAGGCGCGAGGCCCTGGGTTCAACCCCCAGTACTGACAAAAAAAAAAAAAAAAAAAAAAAAATTGTGGATCTCAATTTTTAAAAATCTGTCACCCAAGGAGATTGGACTAACATGTCCCCGAAGAGTCTTTCCAGCATGAAAGTTCCACAAACAAGAAAATAGGTGACCTTTGACCCATGTCACTTTTGAGACTATCCAGACTCCAGTGGATTCAATTTTCGATATTTAGAATGAATCTCCTTCAGATCCGGCTGGGAGGGTTGCCGTGGCAACCGTTGCCTGGCAAGGAGAGAAGGGCTAGAATGTAAGGAGGCCTTCAGCTCGGGCGGCTTCCAGCACCCCCAGGTGGCTTGAATTAAGCTCCACGGCTATGAGGTTGTCAGGATGATTGTTTAAAATTGTGATGGATGTTGGACAGGGATGTTTGGTCTGGTGCCTGGGGAGGCAAGAACTCCGAGACTCCAGGATGAGCTTGGCCACATCTGCTTGTCTGACTAATGGACCTTTTCTTATTTAAAAAAAAAAAAAAATCTTTCTTGAAAATCACCATGGAGGGCAGCCTGCTTGCCAAAGAAAAGACATTTAGTACTGATCTTTGCAGAGAGAAACTTCAAGTTTATTTTTTGTTGAAGTCACAACAGACTTGTTTGGGGGACAGCTTTTAAAAAAATGGAACCATGATAAAATGTACAGAACATAAAACCCACCATTTAAATCATCTATAGGTGTGCAGTTGAGTGGCATTAAGGACATTCATCTTGCTTTGCACCCATCACCCATCATCCTTATTTGGAACTCTTTCTTGCTAAATTGAATTCTTGTGCCCATTAATCAGTAGCGCCCACTCCCCTTCCTTCCCGGCCCTTGCCAACGCCATTCTACTTTCTGTCTCTGTGAATTTGCCTCTAAGTCCTTCATGTAAAGGAATCACGTAGCATTTGTCCTTTGTGACTGGCTTATTTCACTCGGAGGACAGTCTTCAGGGTTCATCTGTGGTGTAGCATGAGTCAGAATTCCCTTCCTTTTTAAGGCCGAATGAAATTCCATTTTACATGCAGACCGTACTCCTTTACCCATCCATCCACCGATGGCACCTGAGTTGCTTCAACCTTTTGGTTGTTATGAATAACGCTGCCACAACCCTGCATGTTTTGGTACTGCAACTGTTAATTTGATATCCTTTTAAACCCTTGGGAAAATGATAAGATTGCTAAGAAGAATCTACATGGACTCTGTTCCCAGATTTTACCCCGTTTATATTTTGGTGTATATGTTGTTGTTGTTGTTAGGTGCCATCGAGTCGGTATCCGACTCATAGCGACCCTCTGTACAACAGGGGAAACACTATTGTCAGTGCTTCTCTGCTGTTCATAGGGTTTTCAATGGCAGATTGATTTTGGGAGGGGGTTGCCAGGTCCTTCTCCCAAGCCTACACCTTCTGGTGTTCCCAGGCGGTCTCCCATCCAGGTACTAACCAGGCCTGACCCTGCTTAGCTTCCGAGATCTGACAGGATTGGCTGCCACAGGGCTACAGCTGCAGGCTGTATATATTGGTGTATATATTGGTTTGTATTTTACCCCATTTGCTCCATCATTCTCACAGTGCTTCCATCTCTCTCTCCTCTCTCTCTGTCCTCCTCTGTGTGCGTGCGTATGCACACACACACACACACACGCACACCGCACACCGCACACCCAGGCATATGCGTGGTGTTAACACTTTCTTATTCCCTTCCAGATTACTTAGTTGGGGTTTATCTGTGAAAAGTCACGTCTCCACGTCTCTGTTTGTCTGTCCCCAGGGGTGAACTCCTTCCTTGTGTACATGGCTTTCAAAGATCGCTTCCAGCTGACAGATTCGCAGGTAAGAAGCCGGCCTTTGGGGTGGGCTCACTGATGCGTGTGACACATTGAGGCCAGTGCTGCTGTCTTGGTCCAGGGTCCAGGGTGTGTGCGTTCCTGGGTTTCCCAGGACGTGGCTGGAGGATTCGGTGATTGATGTAGTTTGGCCTTTTGGGCAAATGTGAACCTAGTGGCCAGGCTCCGAGGGCAGTGCCCCACCCAGCTGGAGACCGGGCCCTGGAACCGCCACAAGGGCACAGGTGGCCGAGAGAGGCACTCAGAGCCCATCCGTACAGCTGGCACAGGGCTGGGAGTTGTCCCTGGGCTTCTCCCCCCTCATCCCTGTCCTTTTGGGCTGTGCTCCCTCTGTGAACTGCAGGGTGCTCTGCCTGCGTGGCCAGAAACATTGCCCTTGGCCGTGACAAAAGCCGGGCCCACCGGAAGCGGCTGTGGGGTGCTGTTTCTCATCCCCAGAATGTGGCTGACAGGGTTTCCCTGTGACCAGGAAGGCACGGGGCCCCCGTCTCTCATCCCACCCTCCTCTCTCGCAGATCTATGAGGTGCTGAGTGTGATCCGGGATATTGGCGCCATAGCCCAAGTCCACGCGGAGAATGGCGACATCATTGCAGAGGTAGGGGGCGCTCCTCGTTACCACGCCCCCATCCCCCAGGCTCAAGAAAGTGGGCGACTTCGGGAGCTGAGCACCCCAGTGGAAGCCAGACGGCCCGGTGTTCTAGTGCTGGGGCTCTGCCAATGGTCTCTGCCCCAGCGGGATTGCGGGGGGACACCGGAGCCGGGGGGTGGGTTCTGTGGGACACACAGCTGTCTCCTGCAGTGCAGCCGCCCGGGTGGGGTTCAGGAACCGCCTGGTCACATCCGGGCACTGTGCACTGTGCCAAGGGCCAGGAATTGTTGCCTTCTAGCATCCCAGGGGATGCTGAGTGTCTTGGGGTGGGGGGCATAATGGATGCCTCCTGCTCAAGTAGGCTGGGAACAGCCCAGGGACCCCTTCTCTTCATCGAGATCTGGGCTGAGGGCTGGGTGGCCAGCAGTGCCCGCTTCACACCTTGCCCTGGGAACTTTGTGCCCGGGTCCCTCCCCACGGGGGCCGTCTGAGGCCCAGCTCCCCCTGACCTCCGCGCTTTCTTTGCACACTTCAGGAACAGCAGAGGATCCTGGATCTGGGCATCACAGGCCCCGAGGGACACGTGCTGAGCCGGCCTGAGGAGGTGAGCGTCTGGAGCGGGGGCGCGTGACTCAGTGTCCCTTGGGGGTCTGCGTGGAGCATGCGGAGCGTGCTTTGTTCCTGTGGGGAACGAGGCTTCTTAGATGCAGGCTGTGGGCTCCCTGAGAAGCTGCGGGTGGGGTGTGTGTGTGTGTGTGTGTGTGTGCGCGCGCGCGCGCGCGTGGCGCGCGAGCACATGCGTGCACAGGCAGAGTGGAGCGTCAGGCTGACGCTCAGGGTCGAACCGTGTGGCTTGTTTAGCCAGAAGGCTCCGCTCTAACTCTCCAAGCCCTGTCCTGGGTTCACGCATCGTGCTTGGTTAGCATCCTGCAATCTTGGCATTCGCGCCTCGTAACTGACCGCCAGGGACCAAGACACAGGGAGAGGATCGGAAAGCTTTTCCTCGCAGGGAATTGCAAGTTTCTCCACGATAATCCTGTGCAGGGTGGAGCACAGTCCACAGACTCTGCCGGACAGAACCTTTGACAGTTGTGGAAGGAAAGCTCAGAGCAGGAGCCTGCGTCGCTCAAAGGCTGAGGCTCACCGAGTCGCCCGCCCGGGATGGTGGAGCCTGGGAGTCAGCGGCGCAGGTCCCACGTCTTAGAGGAGGGACAATCTGGTTTTTGCACTTGAGTTATAGCCTTTCAGTACCTTTCAGGAGCTGGCCTCTTAGTGAGCGGCCCGGGGTCGGGCTGTGGCAGACCTGCCCAAGGAGCAGCCCCGTGGCTCCGAGCGAAGAGAACCACGTGGAGTCTCGTGGACAGGAACGCACGTTTTCCTCTGCTGGAAGGAAGTGGGGGAAGTGGGAGGGTGCGTGGGAGCGGAGCGAAGTCGTCATGGACTGGACAGATGGAGGCTTGCTCGACACTGGGATTTTCCTTCCAGAACCGGGTGGAGGGAGAGCCTGGGCAAGAGGGCTGGGAAGGGCCAGGGCCACGCAGTCACAGAGCCTCCGAGCTGCCTGCGGAGGGAGGAGCCCGCCCGCCTTAGTGGGAAGGAGGGAGCTGTCAGGGAGGCGCTGTTCTAGTCCCTTTGACCAGAAAAATCAACAGTTTGCACAAGGCTGGGCATAGGCAGCTTCTCTGGGGGCAGTTGTCATGCTGAGAGTTGCTGCGTCCCGAGCAGCCAATGACAGAGCTCCTGTTGGGGGGCGGGGAGGGGTCAGCAGGTCGGGGAACACACCAATCGGGGACTGTGGTTCTCAGGTGATTTGGAGGCACCTGCTCTAACCCCAGCCTGCAGCCGTAGCTTCTGTGGCATCTGATCCCCTCAGATCTCGGAAGCTAAGCAGGGTCGGGCCTGGTTAGTACCTGGGTGGGAGACCACCTGGGAATACCAGGTGCTGTAGGCTTGGGAGATGGACCTGGCAACGCACTCCCAAAAATCAATCTGCCATTGAAAACCCTATGAACAGCAGAGAAGCACTGACAGCAGTGTCTCGCCTATTGTACATAGGGTCGCTATGAGTCAGACACCGACTCGACAGCACCTAACAACAACAACTCAATCCCCAGCACCGAACATGCTGCTTCCCTCAGAAATTCTGCCCCGTGACAGCCCTGGGAGGCAAGGCAGGGACTCGGGGAACCTCAGAGGCTTGAAAAGCAGCAGAGTAGGATTGGAGCCCAGCCCCCAGGCTCCTGCGGCCTCTGTGGTTAGTTTTCAGTTTGCCAAGAGGGATCTGTTATGTGTTAAACCCTGAGGGGGCGATAAAGAGAATAAAATATGGAACCATTCTGCGTGGACTTGGCGTCACAGTCCAGTTGGGAGGAACCGCCAACACATAGGAAACCGCGGTTAATAACAAACACAGTGTAACTTCCATATGGTTTCCGGACCTTTCCACCCTGCCATCAGACTGGTTAGCTTGTATCTGAACTTCCCAAAGCGTCTTCCGACTGCTCGATGCTTTTCTTCCTGGCCTTCTCCATGAAACCACTTGGAGGATTCCCCCTGGCTGCCCCTGAGAAGATGGAAGAGGAGACCCCAGAGAACGCAGAGCTGTGGACATTGCGTGTCTGTGATGGCTGAGTGGTGACAGAGCGTGTGTTCCCCCCAGGCAGTGCTAGGCCCCGTGGGGATGGCCAGATGGCAGCAAAGTGGGCCCTTCTGAGAGGGACTTCCGCTGAGCTTGGGAGAGAGAGACAGGAAGTAGGTGTGTGGCATAGGAGGTGATGAGCTTCAGCCCGGGACCCAGGAAGAGAGTGGCCCTCAGCTTGCGTAATGAAGAGTCCTTCACCACGAGGGGCCTGCACCCCTCGGACCTGACAGAGTGACCGGCCTGGGGTATGCAGTTGCTGAGGGGGATAGGGCTAGCAAGGGCACACTGTGCTGACACTGCTGTGTGTCCCTGGGCAGGTCGTTTCCCTTTCTGGGCCTTGTGCTGCCTCATCTTTAACATCAGAAGGCGAGACTGTTGGCCTCCCAGTTCCCCAAGATCTCTAATGAGGGGAGAGGTTCTATTGTAAACTATCATACTATTTTTTTTTTGTGGTACTGGGGGTTGAACCCAGGACCTCACGCTTCCATGCTCTGCAAGTGCTGGACCGCTGAGCTGCGCCCCCAGCCCATCTTTTTACTTTTTGAGCCAGGGTCTCGCTAAGTTACGCAGACTGCCTCTGGTCTCGAACTTGCGATCCTCCTGCCTCCGCCTCCCGCGTGCGCTGCCACGCCCGGCACTATCATACTATTTTCACATGTGAAGGAGATGCTGTTGACACCGGAGCTTGGCGTTATGTAAAGCCTTGTGTGTTGTGTATCAGAGCTGCGTTCATAAATGCAGGGGAGTGGAATGTTCTGGGTGCAGCATGGAGAGCTGAGGTTTAAATGACCTCCTCTTCCAGAGAGCTAATGTTTCAGTTTGGCCTCCGGCCCGCTCCCGGCCACTAGGCTGGCTAGGCCGAGGTGGGGTCTGAACTCCACTCACACCAGATGCGCAGATCCAGACAGACCCCTGGGACCTGGACGCTTCCCACCGAGTCCTAATGGCAGCCAGTCCCGCCCGTCCCCCTTAATTAGAACCATTACGCACCCCAGTTTTCTCAGGACAGCCCTGGCTATGCCTGTTGCTCCCACAGAGCTATTAATAGCGCCTCTTTCACTTTCTAAAGCGCCATGTTGGGCCACTCAGTCGGGTCCTTTCTGCCCTGGGAAGGGCTGAGGATGCTAGCGCCCTTTTCACACGTGACGCTTGGGACTTTGGCACCGTCTGCCTGACGGGAGGCCAAGGTGAGGGAAGGGGTGGGCAGGCCTTCAGCCATCCCAGGAATCAAAAACATTTGAGGGTTTAGCAAGTGTGTTCAAGAGCCTTTTGCTCTGCCTGAAACTCTCTAGACATCTCTCCTCACACCGTCGGTACCCAAAGGGCCAGGCTGAATGAAGCTGGCTTTGTTTCTTCCACTTGGCTGACCAGTTGGTGACAGATCTGAGCTCTTGTGGAGTCAGGTTTAGCTAAGTCAACAGAGCCAGGGGCTCAAGTTATTTGGTGTGAAAAGTAACAGCCCAGCGTTAAGTACTGTTAATAAGGTGACCTCATGTATTTGTGCAGCAAACACTTTTGAACACCTGCTGTGCACCAGCCCTGCACTGGGGGTGTTGGGGGTGGGACAGGGAGGGTACAAAAACGAGTAAGACTAGTCCCGACTCAAGAGTTCACCAGCGATTCTGGCCAGGATTTGGGGGCAGAGTGAATAGCTTTTTGAGATCTGCTCTGGGGCTGCAATTTAGCTCAGTGGGTAGAGCGCTGCGCTGCAGTCTCTGAGGTCCCGAGTTCGATTCCCAGCACCACAAAAATGGGAGAAGGACCTGGCAATCCACTCCCAAGGCAATCCTGAAACAGTCAGCCATTGAAAGCCCTATTTGGGTCACTATGAGTTGGATACCGACTTGACGGCACCTAACAACAACAACAACAACATAGTTTCACGTGGGGGCTGGGATTTAGCTCAGTTGGCAGAGCACTGTTCTGCAGTCTCTGAGGTCCTGGTTCGATTCCCAGCACTGCAAAAATGGGAGAAGGATGTGGCAATCCACTCCCAAGGCAATCCTGAAACAGTGGATCATTGAAAACCCCATGAGGGTGGCTATGAGTCAGACTCAACAGCACCTAACAACAATTACATAGTTTCACCTGCTGTTAGCATAGCGCCTTGGTGATTCCCCTATAAGATACAACTCCGTCCAGGAGGTCTTCTCTTTTAGGGTCCTCGGGAGGCATTATGTAGGGCCTTTGAAATTTTGTTCCCTGAGGGATCAGGTTTAAAGAGCCAGATGGTTTATTGGGACAGTTCCCCCAGCTTGCCGAAGGTTGTACCAGGCTGTGGCTGGCCAGCCGCGTTCGTTTCTCACACACAGGGGCCCTTGGTGTACACAGATGCTGCGGGCTGCTCCCTGCTGGGGCTCTGTGAGGGTTCTTTGTTTTGGGGGAGCTGCTGGCTTGGTTTGTGAGCATCTGAGAGGAGCCTCGCCCAAAAGTCACATCACTGAATGGCTTCACTCAGGACCACGGAAGCAGAGAGAATATATCAGGTTGAGCTCCCCCAGTGTCCAGGTGTAGCAGTTCTCAGACGTTAGCAAGTGTAACACTCAGTGAATGCTGTTAGACCCCCGCATGGCCCGGGCTCCCTCTCAGCATCACTAGTCCTTAAGCCTGGGCAGGGGCCTCAGAATCTGCACTGTCTACAGACCTGGGCTGATGCTGCCGGCTTGCTGACCCCCGTTTGCGAAGGGTCAGGAGGAGATGACCTCCTCTTTGTAGCCTTCCAGGATTGAGGGATGCGGGGTTCCGTGTGGGGTAGCACCCCCGGGATCGAGCCATCTCTGGGTGGGTGGGGGATCTAGATCGGAGCTGAGGGCTGGGCGGGTCCTCATGCTCAGCTGCTGTCCCCTAGGTGGAGGCCGAAGCCGTGAACCGTTCCATCACCATCGCCAACCAGACCAACTGCCCGCTGTACGTCACCAAGGTGATGAGCAAGAGCGCCGCGGAAGTGATCGCGCAGGCGCGGAAGAAGGGTGAGCCCTGCGGGCCGGGCCGGCGGCAGGCAGCAGGTGGGAGGGAGGAGGCGCGCACGGGGAGGGCTCCTTTTCCACGCCGCGTGCCAAGCGAGCCGCTTTCATCACGTTCCAGCATTAACCTAATTACAGCCCAGCCGGCCGGCGAGCTCCAGTTTCCTCCCTTTGTTCCGCGGCTGCGGCCTTGTTCTTGTCTATTTAAAGCCAAGGCCGGGTGGGCAGGTACACAAGTCGGGTTTCACGGGATGCGATCTCAATAAACAAGGCACGGTACACAGGTTACGTCACTCTCCGCCGGCTGCAGCGTCCTTTCGGGGAACGTTGTTTTGCAAAACGTCTCCCTTTCGTGGAGGCGAGGATGTCTGCCCGGTAAGTCTCGTGGAGAGAGCCTGGTGCGTGTTGCATCAGATACAGTCACGTCCAAGTTCAGGTGCTCAGGTTATGTTACCCGCTGCTGGTGAGCTGTGGATGCCTTCTTGGCAAGGCCCGTCCTCTGTTATTGGGGAGTCCATGGACAAAGGGCTCAGGAACTAATTTGCCGAGTGCTGCTCCAAGCGCTACCCTGGGGGATGCTCCGTGGAGCACCCTATACATTATGAATGCCACAGCGCCCTGTTGTCTGCTGCTGCCTGCTGTATGAACCTGGCTAATCCCCTGCATGTTTCACGCTTGGGAGTTAGTGGCACACACGGAGGGCCCGAGAGCGTGGAGTGGACTGTGCTGGTGGCTCTTGTCCTGATCTGAAATGAGCGTTGTAAAAGCACCTCATCCCACTTCTTTCTTCCTTCCTCCCCACTGTCTCTTCACCCCTTTGCCCCTGGGTCTCTCCATCCCTGTCACGTTTCTCTTCCTTTTCTCTGATTTCTAATTTTCTTCCTCTGTCCTCAATCTTATGTTTCTGTCTGTCTGTCTGTCTCTCATTCTCTGTCAATAAGGGAGCAGTGTAGCTTCCTTTTTTTTTTTTTTTTTTTTTTTTTGTGGTACTGGGAGTTGAACTCAGGGCCTCGCATCTGCATGTTTTACAGGTGCTGGACCACTGAGCTGCACCCTCAGCCCATTTTTTTTACTTTTTGAGACAGGGTCTCGCTAAGTTATGCAGACTGCCTCTGGTCTCGAACTTGCGATCCTCCTGCCTCCGCCTCCCAAGCCTCTGGGATTACAGGCGTGCACCACCGCGCCTGGCCATGGCTTCCTTTTCTGCTTCCCTGCATGATGTGATCCACATGGGATTTTTTCGCTGGTGGGTAACTAGGTACAAGCCCAGAACAAATTGCTCAATGGCCATGAGTCATCTTGTCCCAAGAGATGATGGCTTCCAGACGGACCCAGCAATTCCTGGCCCCTGTTCTTTGGCTCCCTCTGAGGCTCTAAGGCACCAAAAGGTTGCTGTGCTACTAATTCTTGGAAACCTGCCCTCTCCTGTCCGCTTGACCGAATTGCCCTTTTGAAACCAGGAACCGTTTACCTAACATAATGTAATCTACTCAGAACCTGCTTTGGGTCGTTTTCCGAGGAGACCTTGTGAAGGGTGACCCAGTCTGTGGCCCACCCAGGCACACCCTTGTAAGATGCCTGGGAATGTGAGGGGTCCAACCTCAGCACCGAACACCTAATGTAGTATTCCTGCTTCCAGTAGCGTCTGGGCCGTGGGCGTGGTGTCTGGTAAAAGGGGAAAGGAGGGGGCAGCTTACTTAGTGTATTTTGCTAATTGCTGTGCACCCAGGTGATGATGAGGCAAAAATTTTCCCATCATTTTGGACTGAGGCTTAGCTGTCTGAAGTATACCCACGTCCACATTGGAGGTGGGAAACCAGGTGCCATGGTGCACGTCTATAATCCTCGCAACTCCAGGGGCTGAGGCAGGAGGATTGCAAGTTCAAGGTCAGAGGCAGCCTGAGCAACTTAGCGAGGCCCTGTCTGAAAGTAAAAAAGAAAAGAGGTCTGGAGTTGTGGCTCAGTTGGCAGAGCGCTTGCCTAGCATGCACGATGCCCTGGGTTCAACCCCTCCGTGCTGGAAAACAAACAAAATAGTCCAGATTGCAAGGTGGAGGGTTCCCACTTCTCCCCGGACTGTAGTCTGGGCAGTGGAGTGTGAGCCAGCCCCCAGCCGTGCCAAAGCGCCTGTCCTTCCTGTAGCTTGGTTCTCCCAGGGCACTGTGAGGCTGGAGTGTGTTAGCGTAGCGGACGCTCCACCGCAGACCCCAGCTCAGGGTCACTGCCAGTAATGTCCTTGTAACTGTTGGCCCTGTGTATGTCTCAGGGGTGACCACCGGAGGGAAGTACTTCAATCTCTTCTGTTCTAGAACCTTCCAGGTATGAGTCCAGCTCCACCCACACCATGGTTCCCAGGGTGGCTTTTGCATCCAAACCATTGCCCTTTCGTCCTTGAAAGCCTTAAAATTAGGCAGAGCTGAGCTGCCAGAAACGCTGCCCAGTGCATTTGATGCTAAGAAGCAAGAGCAAGCAGCCCTCGCTTACCTCATGGGCTGAAAAGGCGCCTTCCGTCTTGTTGGAACTTTCTGACAACTTCAGGAGGCAGCCCAGGCAGGAGCTTTCATACATTGTTTTACTTTGCAGCTGGGTAAACTGAAGCTCACAGCTAGGGAACGGGGGATTGGGACCTGATCATTGGCATCTCACTTCAGGCCACAGATCTCCACATCAGTGTTTGACTGAGTCAGCTTCATGCTTTGAGGGGTTTTTCTGGTATAGGAAATGCCTGTGGTCTCTATAGGTTGGAGCTTAGTTCCTCACCAAACCTGGTAGCAGCTGGAGCCTGGTCTCCAGGGGAGGCCTGGGGTAATAGGGAAGCAAGGATGCCAAATGACCAACAACGAAAACAATAGGATTTGTATTCCTAATCGAAGTAGTAGGATTTGTTGCCTGGGATCAGTATCCTGTCCTGGATCAAACCCAGCTCCATGGTGTCCTGGCCGTGTGATGCTGGGGGGCTTGCTTATCATCAATAGGTCTTAGTTTCCTGTCTGCAAAAGGAGGCTAGGAACAGTGACTTATCTCATGAAGTCATAATGTTTAAATGAGATAATGCAGGTAAAAAACGTATGCAGTAACAATCACCATTTATCCTCATGATTGAAGAATGGAGGGCTGAGCTGTGTAGTGTGGAGCTTAGACAAGCAGAGCAAAGATGCCTAGGGCGAAGGTTTCCCGCTAAGGATTGCTGTTCTACCTCGCGTGAGTTCTTCAGGCTCCCAGATGCAAGTGTGAGGCACTGCCAACTTCCTGCCACACCATTTCTTCATCTGTGAAACGGAGAGTGTTATCATTCCTCCTGGGGACTTTTCCTATGGGATACTTCAGGCCTAGGTGCCAGGAATAAGAAATGGTTCCTACCCTCAGTTAGCTCTTGAAGAGGTGGAAGCCAAGCGGGACTAGAGCACAGGACAGACAGCCTGAGGGGACAGGCTGTGGGGGAAGACTCGAAGTGTCTCTACAGGTGTGTAGTGTTACAAAGTCACGGTCATAAGGAGCAAGACGTCTTTCTTTCAGTGCAAGGAAAGCCAATAGGTTAGCAACCCAGGGAAGAAATGATGGTGCCTCTTGTGTCTGAAGGCTGTCTGGAGGTAGAATTCCCTCCCTGTCAATGCCCTCGTTTGAACAGCACATACCCCACAAGGCTGGGAAATCAGTATGTGCTATAATTTAGCCACTTGTAGGATGAGGTCTTGGATTTGATTTTCAGCCATCTCTGCTCTGCATCTGTTAGACATAAGGGTCTCGTTCTGGGAAGACATAGCACATTTTGGGTCCTTTATATGGTGTTTGACCTGGGAATTTAAATCTCTGAATTTGTACTTTTCTTTCCCCACTTTGTTCAGCACCATGAGGAGCAACCAGCCAATTGAAAAAAATGTTCTATGACATCAAATACACATTACCCCGAACCTTGCTTCTTAGACGTATTTGATCGGGAGCATCCAGTAGTTGTGTTGTGTATGTGTATTGCCCCCTCATGCCATAGACTATATGTGCTCTTTTGACTGGAAATAGCATCATTAGTGCCTCTACACATACGAGATTAGAGAACCAATTCCGGAAACGTCAGAACCAATTCAGAAACTCAACCTGAAGATTTTGTTTCTCAGGAACCACTCTTGAAAAATCTGACACCACAGTCCTCAGGCTGTTGGGGTGCTAGCGTAGATTCAGTGAAAGAGAGGGAGAGTGGGGTGTCTGTGTGCATGTGCGTCCATCCATGTGTGTCCGTCTGTCCATCCCAGTTTTCTGCTTTGCTTTTGTGACTGCACTTTGAACCACATACACGATTTTCCATTGTTCCTACTTTGGATTTGTCCTCCTGCTTCTCTTTTGTGGGAAGTGACTAATTGTAAGAGCTGGGAGCTGTCAGACATTTCTAATCCCCAGCCTTGCATTTATTTTTCATGAACGCACTCGGGCCCCAGGTTGGTTGTGAATAAACATCACCTACAAGTCTTCTGTGTTCCCAGCTTTACTAATGCGCCTTCCAGGGTCTGGCGTGGAGTCACATCCTTCGGTTTAGACTTTCCCTGGAGAAGAAAATCATGAAGTCCCAATGTCCGCCAAGAAAGCGTCAGGCATGTTTAGAGCAGCACAGAAAGGCCAATTAAGCTATTCCGTGGTTTATTATTATTAGTGGTAATTATTTCTGGCACACAGTTCCCTGGTTTCTGGGGCCTGAGATCCGGAAGCCCATCCACGGCTTCCTCATGGGCCGTGCTTAGAGTCTGGGAGGGGAGCCCCAGGCGAGGTGCCAGGCCACTGCAGGGGGACAGAGCTCCAGTGTGTAGCCCCACCGTGGCCTGGAGGTGGGGGTCTTGGACATGATGGTTAACTCCTGCCTTGCTTTTTGGGACTGAGGAACAAGAAATAAAAGCAAAGCCCCAAGGACCTCTGAGACCCCAGGGAGCATGGCCAGAGCAAAGCAGAAACAAGCCACGAGGCTCAGTCGTTCTAGAGCCCGCAGCTGCTGCTGCCTCTGGCCCCGTCTTGGCCAGGTCCCAGAGTCCTCACTCAGCCCGGGTCTAGGGAGGTAGGTGCTGGTCAGCGACAGCCTTGGAAGCTCCCACCAGTTCTGGGTTTCCTGAGGCCGAAGGCCAAGTTCATCCTTCCGTGAGGTGTGTATGTCTGTGCCCAGGGGACAGGGCATCCCACCCATATGGAGCAGCCCTGTACCTCAGTCTGAGGTGGGTTTCTCAGGGGGTCATGACGCCCCTCCTTCTCAGCAACAGCCCTGATTTATGCTTAGGTTTCCAAGGGCAGGGCTGGGGCGCAGGCTCGGTGAGCGGGTCCCTGGTGGTGTAGCAGAGACGTGCAACTCAGTGTGGCCGCCTAGCCCGAGGAGGTCCCCTAGGTCCCCTAGATGGGTCCTCCACTCAGGTTAAGCCGGGTCCTTGGCTTTGTCACAGAACGGAATTTCGGGAGGAGTCAGCGAGTGAAACAGAGTGGTAGGGTTTGCCAGGTACACACTTCAGGATGCATGAGGGCCTTCAGAGAGAGAGAAGGGGGCATCTAGGACGCGGACATGCGCTTCCCAGGAAAGCCCAAAAGAAAAAGCCCCTGGGGCACACATTCTCTCTAGTTTCCTTTAAGTGAGGACACGCCCCATGTGATGTCAGCCCTGGGCACCCAGCCCCGGGCGCCCCATGTGCCATGAGCCTCAAGGGCCTAGAAAGGCCCCTGTCATGGGCTAGGGAGGTGCCAGTCAGGCCAAAAGAAGAAGTCCCATTGTTTGGGTTTAAGAAACAAGTCACGAGGGAGTTCCCTGGGCCCGGTCTCAAAGCAGCACAGAATTACAGAGGGGAAATCAAGGTCAGACTGAAAGGTTACATACATTTTGGATGCTGAGCATGGCTTGTTACTATTTTACCATTTTCATTATTTACAATGTCTCCCCAGAATAACGTCGCTGTGTAGGCAGTTTTTTTGGAGGTTGTGTCAAAGTTCTTGATTTGCAGTTGGCGAGACTCAAAGGAGATTCTGGGGGGGGAACTCTTTCCCTTCCCTTGTCTCCCCGATTTCCCTGTCTTTCTGTCCTGCCTTGAGAGCGCAAACAGTGGCAAGGTGCAGGGGGCTCCGGGAGAAGGGGACTCCTGAAAAATGGGATGACTGTTGAGGGATTTCCAGTCTGCCATGCCACTTTTGTTCGCCAGGGACCTCTGCTCTCATGAACTTTTTTTTTTTTTTTTTTGCAGTACTGGGGGTTGAACTCAGGACCTCGTGCCTGCATGCTCTGCAAGTGCTGGACCACTGAGCTGCATCCCCAGCCCACTTTTTTCCTTTTTGAGGCAGGGCCTCACTAAGTTACACAGACTGCCCCTGGTCTCGAACTTGTGATCCTCCTGCCTCTGCCTCCCGAGCCACTGGGATGACAGGCATGCGCCACCGTGCCCGGCTTCTCATGAGCTATTTCGTGGTAAGAAACCCAGGAGAGCTTTAGGGCTGTGGATCCTTTGTTTTTCTCAGACTTGTACAAACTTCACCTTTATGCTCCGAAAGGCCGCAGCCACCGGGCCCTCCAGGCCTGGCTGTGTCAGGAGTTAGACTTGCCTTTGCCGATCTGGTTAGACTTCAGCAGGCCCCCCGGCCTGGTGGTCCCGGGAGGACCATGCTGCCACCGGCCCCTGTGCTGCCATCTGCATCTCATAAAGGGCCTGCAGCAGCAAGGTCTTGTCCTTATGTGGTGTTTCTCCACTTAGGGAGGGAGACAGAGCAGCTTGGGCAGCCCCCCGGGGGTCTCCTTGCACCAGCTTCTGCCCAGGAGGCTTCGAGGAAGGGACTCAGGGGTCCCTTTGAAGCCATCTGAGGCTTGGCCGTTTCTTCCTGGCACATCCTTCTGGGCAACGCCCAGACATTTCTGGAACCCTCCTTCCTGCCTGCAGATTGTTCTCGATGGCCTGGAGTGAGCTGCCTCTGTGGCCTCCAGCGTGCCCCCGTGGAACAGCCAGTCCTTTGTGAAATTCCTGAAGCAGGCGGGTGCAGCTCCTTGGAGCCAGCGCTCAAAGTGGCCGGCAAAGAGGGTGTTGTGCAATGTTATCAAGCGATGAAAGGCTGTGCAGAGGAAGGGAAACACATTCCTGACTGGCCAGCTTGGCCTTGAGGGCCCTGTGTTTGGGAAAAGGGAAGCTTAGCTGGGTGATGTGGGCTAGAGATTTGCCCTGCCGTCAGGGCAAGCAGGGGAGGTGAATTTAGATGACCTGAGACCAAATTCCAGCGCTGGTGCCTATAATGAATAAAGTATTAGACCACTGAATCATTTTGTTGTTGTTGTTAGGTGCTGTCGAGTCGTGTCCGACTCATAGCGACCCTCATAGGGTTTTCAATGGCTGACTGTTTCCGGATTGCCTTGGGAGTGGGTTGCCACGTCCTTCTCCCATTTTGTGGTGCTGGGAATCGGACTCAGGACCTCAGAGACTGCAGAGCAATGCTCTACCAACTGAGCTAAATCCCAGCCCCATTGAATCACTTTAACATGTATTTATTGAATACCGACTATGCACAGGTAGATAAATTATCTTCAGGGTGCCACCAACAACTACTACAACCATTGTAGTAGTTAGGTGCCGTCGAGGTGGGTCCAACTCACAGCGACCCTAGGTACAACATACAAAACACTCCCCGACACTATGCCATGCCCAGCACTACATCAGTGCTTCTCTGCTATTCATAGGGGTTTCGATGGCTGATTGTTTCAGGATTGTTTGCGGAGTGGGCTGCCAGGTCCTTCTCCCATTTTTGCGGTGCTGGGGATCAAACCCGGACTTCAGCACAGAGTGGCACTCTGCCAACTGAGCTAAACCCCAGCCCCACCATCAAGTAGAGAGTCAAAAAATTAAAATGTTGAATGGAATGGAGGTGACTTCTCGGATTGGTGGCATGATGCCTAAATTTTGCATGTTGTTGCAGAGGAACTCCAATTTGGATAACGAGGGCAGGAGATGTTTCAGGAGAAACACTGTTTTTTATCCTTGACACGGAAGGGCTCCTTAGGAGGATTTTATGCAAGAGAATGGCATGGGAAGATGGTTTCCATGCAGATCATTCTGGAAGCATCAGAGAATGAATGGAGAGGTGGGCAAGTTGGTGGGAAAGCCAGCACAAGCCTAAAGCCCAGTTGCAAGGCCCTGTTGGAATGAGCTGGGAGAAATGGTGAGCCTGGCTTGAGGGAAGCCTGGCTTAAGGCAGCAAAGCGTTGGCATCCAACAGATAAAGATGGCTCCCCTGTCTTTGGCTTACTCTAAATAGACAGAGAAGACAACATGATTTGGGCATCAAGGAGCTGATATTCCTGGACCGGTGTTAAGTTAGCCTAGGCTTCCAGAAACTCAGTCATCCCAGCATCAAAACTAGGCTCACTCACCACCGGGTGCAGTGGCGCACGCCTGTAATCCCAGCAGCTCGAGAGGCAGAGGTGGGAGGATCACAAATTCGAGACCAGAAGCGGTCTGTGTAACTGAGCAAGACGCTGTCTCAAAAAGAAAAAAAAAGGAAAAAAATGGGCTGGGGGTGCAGCTCAGTGGTCCAGCACTTGGAAAGCATGCAAGCAAGAAGCCCTGGGTTCAACCCCCAGTACCGGAAGAAAAAAAAAAAAAACTAGGCTCACTCTCAGTCAGCGGTGCATCTGGTACGTGTGGTTGGCAGCCCCCTTCACGTGGTTACTCAGGGCCCTCGGCTGTCTCTTGGACAGATCTGGGCCTCATTGTGTTTGCTCTCAAGCGCTTTAGCCTGGTATCATCACAAATGCCTTCTCTTCATAGTCCTTTAGCTAGAATCTACCCAGCAGTAGGCGTGGCAGGCCTGACCAGAGAGGGCGTTTGCTGCACAGTATGGCTAGGTCCATGGTCATCCAAAAAGAAGGGTCTACACAGCTCTCAGGGGCTGGGATTTAGCTCAATTGGTAGAGCACTGCGCTGCAGTCTCTGAGGTCCTGAGTTCAATTCCCAGCATCGCAAAAATGGGAGAAGGACCTGGCAATCCACTCCCAAGGCAATCCCGAAACAGCCATTGAAAACCCTATGAGGGTCGCTATGGGTCGGATACCGACTCGATGGCACCTGACAACAACAACAACAACAACAACAACACCACGGCTCTCAGGCCTGAGTGCTTGGAAGCCACCTGAGCTGGAGATCATAACCAAAGCAGGAGATCAGCGGTACAGGAGACAGACGACCATAGGGTGTCTAGGGTCACCTCGGGAGAGAGGGTTTAGTCTGCAGAGCTGGGCTCCAGGGAGACCTTCAGGAGCACGCGCTTGATTGGTCGCTCTGGGGCTGAAGTCTCTGAGCCCCAAGCATTGGTGTCCTTGCCTGTGAGACGAGGCTGCCTTTCCTTCAACGGGGGGCACCAGGCAAGTGGTGACACCCAGAAACTGTGGTCTCCTGTCCTCATTGTGTAGACTGAGCCTGTGTGTTCTTGTTGTCAGGAACTGTGGTGTACGGTGAGCCCATCACCGCCAGCTTGGGGACCGACGGCTCCCACTACTGGAGCAAGAACTGGGCCAAGGCCGCTGCCTTTGTCACCTCCCCACCCCTGAGCCCTGATCCGACCACTCCAGACTTTCTCAACTCCCTGCTGTCCTGGTGAGTCCTGGTGACATGTTCACACTTTTCATTCTTGGTCACCGCAGACCAAGTGACCCGGTAGGTGGCACCATGGTGGCTTGAGAGCAGAATTGAAAATAGACCCCTGTAGACCAACTATGCCTGCAGCCGTAGCCCTGTGGCATCCAATCCCGTCAGATCTCAGAAGCTAAGCAGGGTCGGGCCTGGTTAGTACTTGGATGGGAGACCGCCTGGGAACACCAGGGCTACAGGCTTGGGAGACAGACCCAGCAACCCACTCCCAAAAAGCAATCCACCATTGAAAACCCTATGAACAGCAGAGAAGCACTGATAATAGTGTTTCACCTGTTGTATGTAGGGCCGCTATGAGTTGGATACCGACTTGATGGTACTTAATAACAACAACAGTGGACCAACTGGGATCACTAAATAAGAACGCGGAATTATTCTATCATCTTCCCGGGAGGGAGCTTCCCACAGACACCTGGGCTGGTGGGATGAGTGAGGTGTCAGAGGGACTCCTGCAGGATTGGTGCTGTGTCACCCACAAAGCATCTCACAAAACAGATCGAGGTACACAGCCTTGTGACGAAGCGTTGTGTCCTATGTTTCTTCCCAGCGGGGATCTCCAGGTCACTGGTAGCGCCCACTGTACCTTCAACACTGCCCAGAAGGCTGTGGGAAAGGACAACTTCACCCTGATTCCCGAGGGCACCAATGGCACCGAGGAGCGGATGTCCGTCATCTGGGATAAGGCTGTGGTAAGGAGCCGTGGACTCAGTGACTCATGGGTGGGATTTGGTGTTCCTGTGCTACAGGTGTGGGGCTCACGGTGGCTTTTAGAATGTGGTTGAGCGGGGTGCAGTGGTTCACACCGGCAGTCTCAGCAACTTGAGGGCGGAGGCAGGAGGATCACAGGTTCGAGGCCAGAGGCAGCTGCGTAACTCAGCAAGACCCTGACTCAAGATAAAGAAAAAAAATGGGCTAGGGGTGCAGCCCGGTGGTTGAACACTTGTCAAGTATGTGCGAGTCCTGGATTCAACCCCCAAGTACTGCTAAATAAATAAATAGCCACTGAGAATATTTTAGAAGCCAGTACTTCGGAGACACTTCTAATAGATCCTACCCTCCTAAATGTGACATATATTTCTTCTCATCTGTGGAGCAGTGGATACTGAAAACGCACCAGTTTTAAATGTGACTCCTGTGATCGCTCAGGATAAAACCTCCCTGCTCTCCTGGTGCGTTTCTCAGTGACCTCTCTTTTGCTCTTGAGAGTGGACTCCGCTTCCTTGATTGTCACTGAGTTCTTGGGATGAGGTATCTGTACGCACCATGGCTTCTGGTAGGGACATGTTGCACAGAACCTTTGGGGGATCTTTGGGCTTTTTCATTTTAGTGTTTTAGATTATAACAATAGATTTTCTGTTTCTTAATGAAGTCTTCAGATTATGTAAATAAAAATCACCTCGTGTGAGCTGTAAATACAGTGAACGTTTTCGTGGATGTCTTTCTGTTTATATGTGTGCTCAGGTGCACGCGTGTGTCTGGCGTGTGCGGGTGAGTGTGTAAATCACGTTAGCATCGTACATACTGTTTTGTGACTTTATTTACTTATGTATTTCTTGCAATACAGGGAGGCTGAACCCAGGGCCTCACATATGCTTTGCAAGCACTCCTATCACTGAGCTGTACCCCCTGCCCATGTTTTTACTTTTATTTTGAAACGAGGTCTTGCTAAGTTACATAGGCTGCTCTGGCCTTGAACTTGCGATCCTTCTGCCTCCACCTCCTGAATTGCTGGGATTGCAGGGGTCCGCCACTGTGCCCGTGTGGCCTGTTTCTAAAAAACTGAATATATTCATGAAAAGGCTCCATCCTCAATTGTACTTTAAAAACTTGGTTTTTAATACTAGACTGTTTCATCCTAATGCCGGACAGTAATTCATCTGTGATTCTTTGGTTGAACATTCTTGTTCTATCTGACTTTTTTTTTTTTTACTGGGATCAACATCCATGGAAACACATCCTTGGATGTGTCCTTAATTATGTTTATAGGAGAAATTTCTAGAAGTAGCATTTCTGGGTCAGATGGCATCTATATTTTGAGTTCCTTCTAGAAATACTGCACTACTTTCTATGCCAATAGAAATATCTGTCAGTCCCCAGTTTCTTCACCAGGTCTGAGTGGGTACTGTGGGCAAAAATCCAAAGAATGGCTGATTTGATAAGTGACATGAGTCTCTTTATAACTGGAGATTGTTGTTGTTGTTGTTGTTGTTAGGTGCCATCAAGTCGGTATCCGACTCATAGCGACCCTAGGTACAACAGGGGAAACCCTATCGTCAGTGCCTCTCTGCTGTTCATAGGGTTTTCAATGGCAGATTAAGTTTTGGGAGTGGGTTGCCAGGTCCTTCTCCCAACTCAAGGTTGGAGTGAATATTTGTATTTTTTCTTTCCTCTTAACGCACGCTCCTTTCCTTTTTTTTATTGTTTTATTGAGTTTAGAATGGCTTTAGGAAGGGAAGGACTTGAGGAAATGTGATGTGCCCGTACTGTATACCATGGAAAGCCAGTCACAGGGCCGGAAGCCCGGATCTGTGCCTACACCTTGTTGGAAGGGCCCTGGCTTGAGTGGGTCAGCGCCTGTTCCCCTGTTCCCGGGTGACCAGCTTTCTGACCAGCCCTTGCTGTGTTTGTGTGTGTGCTGTGTCCCTCAGGTCACTGGGAAGATGGACGAGAACCAGTTTGTGGCTGTGACCAGCACCAACGCGGCCAAAGTCTTCAACCTCTATCCCCGGAAAGGCCGCATCGCGGTGGGGTCCGACGCCGACCTGGTCATCTGGGACCCCGACAGCGTGAAGACCATCTCTGCCAAGACGCACAACAGCGTAAGTCCTGCTCGCTGTGTAGACAGACCCATGCGAATCAGGGGCGCGGGAAGGGACAGGAGAAGGGAAGGTCCCTGCAGGATTTCCAAAAAGAAGTTGCTGCGTTAGGAATGAAGTTTACCCCCACGATATGTTGTAACTTGCAATTTGCTGAGAGAGAAAGAAAAAGCTGTTTCCTTTCCTTTTCTTTCTTTCTTTTTTTTTGTGGTACTGGGGGTTGAACCCAGGGTCTCACGCCTGCGTGCTCTGCAAGTGCTGGACCACTGAGCTGCACCCTCAACCCATTTTTTTACTTTTTGAGACAGGGTCTCGCTAAGTTACGCAGACCGCCTCTGGTCTTGAGCTTGCGATCCTCCTGCCTCTGCCTCCTGAGCCGCTGGGTGCGCCACCGCGCCCAGCCTGTTTCTGTTTCTTTAGTGAGGTCAGTAAGACTGTTACTCTCACCCATGGTTTGGAGTGCCACGGCCTCTGTGCTTAGACCTTCAGGGGTCCCATTGTGGCACCAGGACCTCAGAAGCTTCTAGAATCCAGGCACCATTCCATTTTCATGGCCTGAACAACACATTTCATGGTCTGCCTTGGTGAAAGGGACCAAATAGAGCAATCAGATTGTACTATTTTTTCCCCCTTCCTTCTTTCCTTCCCTCCCTCCTTCTCTCCTTCCTTCTGCTCTCTCTTTCTTTCTTTCCTCCCCTCCCCTCCCCTCCCCTCCTCTCTCTCTCTCTCTCTCTTTCTTTCTTTCTTTCTTTCTTTCTTTCTTTCTTTCTTATGGTACTTGGGGTTTGAACCCAGGGCCTTGCACATACGTTGTAAGTGCTCCACTCCTGGGCTGCACCCCCTGCCAGTTTTTTATTTTTCATCTTGAGAGAGTCTCTCGCTGAGTTACGTAGCCTACCTCTGGCCTCGAACTCGTGATCCTCCTGCCTCCGCCTCCTGAGTCTCTGGGATGCGCCTGGTGTGGATTGCACTTTTCTTTTCATCTCTCACTGTTTTCTCAGGCCAGCATTGCTGCCCAGAAGCCTGAGTGACAGGTGTTCCCACTGTTCTAACGGAATCAGTTGACTTTGGCTTCCCCCACGGAGGTCACGGTTTCTGGTCTGCACGTGTGGGGTAGCTCTCGCTCTTCTGTTTAAGCTGCGGAGCGTGGACATGGGCTGTGTGGTTAACATCTTGGGCTCCTCCACTGAGACTGGGGGTTCGGTGACATTTCCGGCTGTCCCGTGAATCGTAGTGTCAGTGCGCCAGAAGCAGAGGTGTTGGGTCCCACCAGCTGCTCACACGTGGAATTATACAGCATCAGGAGAGCGCAGATCAGGGAGAGTTCTAGAAGGCAAGGGGCTGCGGGCAGAAGCGTTTTATGCCAGGGCCTCATTCAAATCGTGAAGCGAGGTCTTCATGACCAGAGGAGGCTCTGGATGACGCTGTCAATGGCACGTGGCCTCCATTGGGAATCTGATCCCATACTGCCTGCTCCAGAGGGCCTGGGCCAGCGAGGACAGCCACTGCCCAAGTGCCACGACAGCGCGGGGCAGATTCCTGGCATGTCTGGGCCGCGCCTGGGCCCGTCGCCTTTCAAATCCCTTCTGTCTCGGTCAGAGAGGCTCCGGGGCGGCACGTTGGGCTCGCCTCCAGCCTCTGTGGCACCTGTGGGTGCTGGGATGGTGGGTGTTTTGGGGAGGCTGCTCAGCTCCCTATCCTAGCTGGCTTTTCTCTGCTCCTCCACCGGCCGGCTCAGCCTGGCAGCGTAGCCTTACGGCCCCCCACTTAAGCTTCGATCATGACCTCTTGGGATCCTGAGTGATTCCTTTGGGCGAACCTGGCCGTCCTCAGGCATCTGACTCCACGTTCCCACCCACCCTTCATCTGACCTTCTCAATAAACGGACTAGTATTATTATCCCAAGTGGGAAGATAAATAAACGGAGGCGCCGAGAGCTTAAGTGACCAGTCTAATGTTACATAGTGATTTTGCGGTCGAGCCAGAATTAGAACCCAAAATTGTTCAGGGCTCTTCCCTGCCAGACTGCGCATGCCTGTGCGGCCTTTTGGTCAGGGCTGACGGAGAAAACGCGGCCGCTCCCTTCAGGGGCTCCTTCGCCCAGTAATGGAAAGGGCAAGTGGTGCTCGTTAGTTAACACAGAGGTGACTGAGCTGGGAGCTGGCACTGGGAGCCTCCACCCGGATGGAGAGATGTTGTTGTTGCTGCTGTTGTTGTTGTTGTTAGGTGCCGCCGAGTCATGTTTGACGCATAGCGACCCTTATAGGGTTTTCAATGGCTGATTGTTTCAGGATTGCCTTGGGAGTGGATTGCCAGGTCCTTCTCCCATTTTTGCAGTGTTGGGAATCAAACTCGGGACCTCAGAGACTGCAGCACAGTGCTCTACTAACTGAGCTAAATCCCAGCCAGGATGGAGAATGGGAAGGAGTAAAGGGTCAGGAAGACAGACACTACCCTGCAGACATCCCCACCAAACCTTTCCAGCCCTCCCTCTGCCCTGCCTTTCCTTCTGGTGACCCTGGGAGAGAAATACTGATTTCCCAAATGCCTCTCCCCACACCTGCTTTAAAGGGCTAAGCCTTAACCGTCCAGAAGCACACAAGCAGGAGGCTCTCCCCGGGTAAGGCTTCGTTTTGGAGCATCTGGCTAACTGGTGTTGACACCCGTCTCCCCAAGTCTCCACTTGGATTTTCTCAGCATCCAACCAGATGGGTCATTTTAGGGAACTCGTGGGTCTACAGGTTAGAAATGCCAATACCTGGTAAGCAAGGTGGCCTCCGGGCCTCATGGTGTGGCAGGAGGTGGGCCCTCAGTGCCCTGGGCTGGGATCTGACCCTTGGATGTGTCAGCTTTCAGTCACGTAGAGCTATGGGGCAGGCTGCCTCCACCTTTTAAAAGTGGCAGATGGCCCCGCTGCCCTTCTAGGGGCTCCTTCCTAGGCGACTAGAATCTGTGTTGGTTTTACAAAGCTTTGGACACTAACGGGGCTGTGCTCACCTACGCAAAGGGCAGGAAAAAGCCAGACAGAGAGTAAGGGATTGCGTACTGGGTGTTGGAGTGCATTAGGTACTTTTGTTGGTTTTTTTTCACTTGATCTGGCGTCAGTTCTGCAAAGCGGGTCTTATCCTCCTATAGATGAAGAAGGGGAGGCTTGGCAATGTCAGGGGCCTGCCCAGGGTTACAGCCCTGGCGAATTCAGACGTGGGCTGTGACCCAGAGCAGATGGCCCCATGGCTGAGGTGGTGCCCATTTCTCCATCTAGTGGGGGGCTAGGGGGAGGTGACAGACAGGTAGTCATGGAGTAGCAGAGAAGAGGTGAGCTTGATCCTAGCCTTAAAGGATGGCTCCATTCCCTCCCAGAGGTTAGTGTGGAGGTGACAGGGTTTCCTCTTGGTGATCGACACAGGATTCTCTCTTGGTGATCTATACACATTTTATTATCATCATTACGTAGGCTTTGGGAAGGTGCAGGTGAAGGGACTGAGACAGGGGGATTGTAGTTATGCCGTTAATGTCTGTACCATGACGAAGGGGAACACCCAGGGTGAGGACCCTGTTAGGCTCAGGTGACAAATGCAGGGCCACCAAGGGCCTGCTGAGCGTGGGATCAGGGAGATGTGGGTCTGCCGTGGGGGAGGGGGCGGCAAGAAATCCCGGGTGCCTGACGCTGGCCTCGCTCCTGGGGATCTGAGCTGAAAGCTGGTCCTCGCGGAGACTTTCTGTCTGGGTCCATGCTGCCTGCACCGTCCAGATCACCCTGTAGCTGAGAATCAGGTGTAAAATGCCCCCGGGGTGGGGTCCCCCGAGGCAGTAGCAAACCCCGATTCTTCCTGGAGGAGCCGACAGCGATGGCCCAGCCCACTCTGATTTCAGGATGGAGGAAGGAGAGTTGTAAGACTTGGGGCCCTCTCCCCGAGTCTCTGCGGCCACGGGTAGTGTCCTCCCGTCTCCCTGCAGGTGCCTCTCTGCATCTGTTCTTTGGTTGCGCCCACCTGGCCCCACTGAGCCCCAGAGCAGTGCCCACAGCCCATGCCGCTCTTTTCACTCGCTTTGTGTCCAGGGCGTCACTGCATTTCCACACCGAATGTGTGCCACTCAGCCACCTGCAGAAGCAGCCTGTGGCCCGTGGGGCGCCGGCGCAGCTCTGTTCATGCACTGACCCTGCAGGGCTGACACCCAGACACCAGCCTGCCTTGGACTGTTGGAACCGCTGTTCATCTCCAGCCCTGGCCTCGCCGCAGCCGCTTGTGCCCGTGAACGGGTCAGGCGGAAGCAGCGGGAGAGCGGAACTGCCGATGTGACTCTTACTCTGGGGGCTTTCATATCGGAGCACAGAGTCCTGTTTGCTCCTGCTCCGTTCTTGACAAGCTCACGCACATATGGAGACTCACCTATTTTCCAAGAGGGTGCGCAGATCTCTCTCTGCTTGTCACCCTGAACAACTTGAAACCAAAAGAGCCGTTGCTTCGATTTGGACGTTAAGCCTCAGGCATTGTGTCACAATGTTGTTAGGTGCCATTGAGTCGGTATCCGACTCACAGCGACCCTCTGTACAACAGGGGAAACACTATTGTCAGTGATTCTCTGCTGTTCATAGGGTTTTCAATGGCAGATTGATTTTTGGGAGGGGGTTGCCAGGTCCTTCTCCCAAGCCTACAGCTTCTGGTTTTCCCTGGCGGTCTCTCATCCAGGTACTAACCAGGCCCGACCCTGCTTAGCTTCCAAGATCTGACAGGATCGGATGCCACAGGGCTATGGCTGCAGGCCCGTCTCTTAGGTTACCGAGGTCCTTTCATGTAGGGACTTCAGTTTTACTGCACGCAGCTCACGGGCTGCAAAGCCAGGCCAGCCGGTGGGGAAACCTCCTCACGGATGGCTCATTTCAAAATGAAACTTGGAACTTGGTCAGAGAGAGGAGGCCTTTGGAATATAACCCGGTGGGGTTTGAGCTGGTGGGGACGAAGTCATTGCTCCTGGGCAGAATCCATTTTGCCGCATGGATAGACACCCAGGCCGCCTGTACCATTCTGCCGTTCAATGCTTTTTCCTCCAGATTTGGAAATGTAGGAAAGATGATTCTCTGTTGCAGACAGGGCAAGGGGGGCACAGAGATGGAGCGTCCCTGGGGTGGCCAGCTGCGGCGTGGGCGCTGCCCGACTGGTTCTTGCCAGCCTCGGGGCGGGGCTGGCTCTGAAGGTGACCGCGTCCCCTCCCTCCAGGCTCTTGAGTACAATATCTTCGAAGGCATGGAGTGCCGCGGCTCCCCGCTGGTGGTCATCAGCCAGGGCAAGATCGTCCTGGAGGACGGCACCCTCCATGTCACCGAGGGCTCTGGGCGCTACATCCCCCGGAAGCCCTTCCCTGACTTCGTGTACAAGCGTATCAAGGCACGGAGCAGGGTGAGTGCTTTTGTTCTTAGGAATTCTCTCTTTTCATGGGTTATGTTTGATTCCACAAATGTTTATAGAGCAGTGTGAGTCTGAATGCTGGTGTGAGTATGGGAAGATAGGGGGACGGGGGAACCTGGTCTTTTTGGTCTTTTTTATTTTTTTTGTGGTGCACGGGGTTGAACCCAGAGCCTCACACATACTTTGCAAGTGCTCTACCACTGAGCTGCACCCCCAGCCCATGTTTTACTTTTTATTTGGAGACAGGGTCTCACTAAGTTATGCAGGCTGCCTCTGGCCTCAAACCTGCTGTCCTCCCTGCCTCCACCTCCCAAGTCTCTGGGATTACAGGTGTGAACCACTGCGCCCGCTTTGGAACTTTTTTATTCCTGGAACTTAAAATACTGGTGAAGGAGTCATGCGTTCCCAGAGCCAGCCAGGGCAAAGTGAGATGGCAGTGTGTTCTCCAACAAGTATGGAGTGAGGACCCAGAGGAGGGCATTGCTCTGGGGAATCATGGAGGAAGGTGTCCTTGGAGAGGGCATTTTGAGTTGGACTTCGAAGGTTAAGTAAGAGTTTGTCAGGTCCAAGAAGGGAGTGAGGGCAAGTAGCTGGAATGTCATGAGTATGGAAATGCACAGTGCATTCTGGGCGTAGTAAGCATTGCAGGCTGCTGCTTGGGGACTGGGAGGTTGAGAAGGGATGGAGCTGTCAGAGAGTTAAAAGAAGAGTGAGATAGGAGAGAAAGTTATGGGTTGCATTGTAACCAGGACGCCAGGGCCTCCTTGCTGCGTGTTTAGGGGATTCAGATGGGGCTTAAAGTTGGAGTGCCTTGCGGGAAACATGTAAGAAATGTCTATTATCATAGAGTGGCCAGTGGGCCACCCGTGGGGTCTTTGGCCTGGAGCTGTGAGGGGCGGCCCCCCAGCTTGTACCCTGGACATCCCAGGCTGGTGCAAGCCGTCACCCCTCCCCACCAGCGAGGGCTACGGAAGCGTTCTCTCGAGCGTGGCCTGACTCACTGCGCTCGTGTGTTCCAGCTGGCGGAGCTACGAGGGGTCCCTCGCGGCCTGTATGACGGACCGGTGTGTGAGGTGTCCGTGACGCCCAAGACGGTCACTCCAGCCTCCTCGGCCAAGACGTCTCCCGCCAAGCAGCAGGCGCCGCCCGTCCGGAACCTGCACCAGTCTGGATTCAGCTTGTCTGGTACGGCCCGGCTTGGGTTTGGGCTGACTCTGTGGGGCCGGCCCGCAGGGGCTGGTGGGGACGAAGCTACATCCGAAAAGCGGAAGGAAAGGGTGGAAGCTGTTAGTCCCATTCATCTCAAAGGGGAAGCTCCCATCACCAGAGATGGCTTTTTATTATAGTAAGTCATAGCTGGATTTGAGAATCTTGAGATCTGTTCATGACAAAAAAATGCCATGATGCCCATGTTGTTGTTGTTGGTGCTGTCGAGTCAAGTCTGACTCATAGCGACCCTATGAGGGTCACAGTGGCTGTTTTGGGATTGCCTTGAGAGTGGATTGCCAGGTCCTTGTCCCATTTTTGCGGTGCTGGGAATTGAACTCAGGACCTCAGAGACTACAGAGCAGCACTCTACCAACTGAGCTAAATCCCAGCCCATGATGCCCATAAGAAGATAGTTTTCAGTTAGTCATAGCCATCATATGAAGTTCAGCGTGTCGAGTCTGGAGCCCAGGCCTTTGTGCCTGCTAAGCAGGTACTCTGCTATTACGATACATCCCCAGCCTCAAGTCCAGAGTCTCAGCAGCCTAACTTTGTAGCTCAGATCCAGCTGGGCCTCAGTCTCCACTTCTGTAGAATGGGCATTTTAGGGTGAGCTTCTTATGGGATGGTTGTGAGGATCAACTGAGTTAATGCTCATGTAAAATGCTTAGAACAGAGCTATCGTGTTAGCTGTTAGCTTCAATAAAACGTGACGTTCCCTTGATGAGAGAAAAGGGTCCAGATTTTAGAGTTTCCTTCTTTGAGACTTCTTTCCTCTCTTTCATTTTGGCCATGACTAGATCCTTCCACTCTCCTAGCTCTCTAGTTGCAGGTAGACACCCAGAGTCCTGTGGCCTGTTGAAGAAATAGCTTGTCAGATGGATTTTTTCTTGTCTTTGTGAGATCTACTGGGGTTTTTGAAAGTGACGTTGTGCCATAGATGGCACATAGATGGATTACCCATTTCAAAAAGTCCAAAGAGTGAATCTTAGCTTTGTCCTAAAGTAAAATGGGCATCATAATGTCTGATGCCCTTCACATAGAGGGCCCAGGCTGAGTGAGTGTCTGTCCTTTATCCGTAATGCTTAGGACCCGAAGTGTTTCAGATTTCAGTAGTTTTTTTTTGTTGTTGTTGTTGTTTGTTTGACTATTTGTATGTACATAATGCAGTATCTTGGGGGATGGGAGGCAATCGAAGCATGAAATTTGTTTCATATATACCTGACCCACGTAGTCTGAACGTGACTATACAATATTTTCATTGCACCTGCGTTTTGACTGTGACCTGTCACATGATGTCAGCTTTGGAATCTTCCACCTGTGGTGTCGTGTTGGCCTCCACAGGTTCCAGATTTCGGAGCATTTCCGGTTTTGGATTTTTGGATTAGGGATGTCCAGCCTGCGCCATTGGCATTCCTACTTCTCCTTAAATGTCTGGGAATGCCAGAGGGAGGGCTGTATTTTCAGAAGAGTGGCACCCACTTTGACTAATAGAGATGACACAGGGTGTCTTCGGAAATGTGTTTTGCCTATAGTTTTACAATCCGAGGAAGAGGGCCAGCCAAGCGCCTGCAAGGACCGCTTGTGCTCTCTGGCGGCCATCTCCTTTCTAACTTGAACTTCTAATGAGGTTTTGAGTAAAGGGCGAGGTGCAGTGCCTGCCCCTCTCCTTCGAGCTGCGTAATTTGGATGAAGACGGGAGTCTGATTTACTGCTGTTGACCCTCACCCCTGACTGCTCTCCCTTTTCCTCTCTGCAGGCGCTCAGATCGATGACAACATTCCCCGCCGCACCACCCAGCGCATCGTGGCGCCCCCTGGTGGCCGTGCCAACATCACCAGCCTGGGCTAGAGCTGCTGGGCTGCAGGCCACTCGGGGCTGGGGGATGGGACACCTGAGGACATTCTGAGATTTCCTTCTTCCTCTTCTCCTCCTTCTTTTTTTCTTTTAAGAGCCTGTGATAGTTGCTGTGGGCAGCCAGTTCCGGGGGACCCTCGCTTGGGCCCCGCATTCCGTCTCTCTCCCGGAGTTCCCGAATTTGGTCATCCCCTTCCCTACACACCCACGAACACCACACCCGAGCCTAGCTACTCACCCCACACAGAGCTGCATCCAACACGCAGACAGGTGCCACCAGGCAGATCCCGGGGAGGGCCCCCAGCGCCCCCTCCGCTATACCGAAAACCTTCCTAGTCATGGGGAAGATACAGTGAATTGCCCAGAGCTGCCTTTTCTCTTTTCTTTTTAAATTTTTTTAAAAAGGATTTTGTTTGTGGGGCTGGGGAGGGGTTGGGGTGGGGAGAGAGGATTTTTCTGTTTGTTTATTTGTTTTTGTTTTTGTTTTTAATACTCATTTGTAAAGTCTGATTCCATATTAATCCACGGGGCTGGAACTGGACATCCTAATGATGCAATTATGTAACCATCGCGCTGATTTGAGGGGTTGGCAAGCTCCCTCTGTCCCTCCGGAGCAGCTACAAAGTGTCCCCACTGCCATCCTGCAGTCTTCCGGGTCAGTGGTTGAGACAGGGTGGCTTTTCTTGTTTGGCCTGGACTTCGCGGTGGATTTGGTCTTTGGAGGCCGCCCTTCCCCATCTCCCGCATGTTCTCGCTTCCCCTCTCTGGCTTTGTCATCCTCGGACCTTTTCAGGTCCCTTCCTCTTCCTCTGTGTCTCCTCCCGCCCTTGTCTCCGAGATGGTGTTTTGCTATCTCTCCCTCCCCATCTGTCCCTGTCACCAGGCGCACTGTGTGACTGCAGTCAGAACCTTCCCCGGGGCGGGGGCCACTCCAGCTGGGCCCTGGTGTCAGTGCACGCTGTCCTGCTCGCTGTGAGACTGGTGCTACCCACCTGCTGTCACCAGGAGGTGTGTCTGAGGTGACACTCCCGCCAGACGCAGGGCTGGCCCGCATTGGGTCACCTGTCTTGCTGCATGCGGGCCCTGAGTGGAGCCACGCGGCGCAGGGCCATGGAGGAATAAGGCTGTGGGACGTGAGACCATTTCTTCCACGCAGTGCCGACCTGCTAGAGACACGGTCAGGCCTGTGAATCTACCGCAGTAACCCACGCGGGCCAGGCAGCCTCCAGCCGTCCACCATCCGAAGGGCTTTACCAGGGCAAGTCTGGCTCCAAGGGCCAGCTCGTTTCCCCGGAAGTATCTTAGGGGTTCCGGAACACTCTGGGCGGGGGGTGGGGGGGTGGGGGGTGGGGGAGGGCATACCATAGTTTTTCTAATCCAATCATTTCAGAAGGTATAATGTAACATAAGGGGCTGGCATTTGGCTCAGTTGGTAGAGTGCTGCTCTGTAGTCTCTGAGGTCCCAAGTTCGATTCCCAGTACTGCAAAAATGGGAGAAGGACATGGCAATCCACTCCCGAGGCAATCCTGAAATAGCCATTGAAAACCCTATGAGGGTCGCCATGAGTCGGACATGACTCGACGGCACCTAACAAGCAATGTAACAAAAGGAGGCCTTATACATTCAGCAAATCTTTGGGACATTTTCCTTAAAGCCCCTTTTACTTTGCAATAGGAAAACATCTGTACTAGGGACGGTACATCACGTCAGGACTATTAGGGAGAGGAAACCTTGCAGATTGCACGGGCAGCCCCCTTAGGACCGTAGGTGACCCCCAGCCCCTTCCACACCCCCCAGCTCCCCATCACAGTGGAACCTTTTTACCAGCTGGCTCCTTCCTGTCCTGGCTGACTTGTGGCGCATTCCTTCCTAAGCGTGTTTACAGGTCCTCGTGGGCGATGTCAGGTGTGCAGGCTTTTACAAAACCAAACCCGCATGCGTGAAGCGTTCACATCGAAACGTGGGTCTCTGCGTCCTGACGCTTGTCTCTGCATCCACACGTGTTTGCCCTTGGGGTTCCGGTTGGGGTTTTGGTTCGTCGTTGTTGTTTGTTATTTTAAAGGTAAATGGCACTTTCGAAAAAAAGAAAAATAATTGGTTGACTTAATATATTTGCTTTTTTTCTTCCTTGCCCGCACTTCGAGGAAATTGGGACGAGTTGGAAAGCAAAATTTTTGTTTGAATCCTAAGAGACGCAACGCAGCTCTCCAGTATTCACCTGTCTTCCTGTTCACCCCGCACCAGGTCGTAGTGCTTTTGGTTGTGGCGATCGTTTCCTTCAAAAGCAGTTTCGAAACCTGCAGGTTTCCGCAGGCTGTGTAAGCATGTTTACCTGTCCACTCGCCTTCCGTGTCTGTTCAATGAATGTCATATGTACGCGCTAAAATAAATCGACAGTGTCTCAGAACTGAGTAACTGCAGTGACTTGATGCTCTAAATCAGCGTAGGATTTAATGCTTAGACGGTTTTTGACCCTTGAAATTGTGACTGTGGCCATGAGTGGAGGACCTTTCAGTGCTAACGCTGATCCTGTGTGCAGCCAGAAAGGTACTTTGGTTTCTGTTTTTGTTTCTGTTTTTGTAACCACTGTCTTAATGGCAAAATAATTATGGTAAAAAAAAACCAACAACAAACAAGTCTCGTGTTTATTATTCCTTAAGAACTCTGTGTTATATTACCGTGGAACACCTAATAAAGCGAAATGTGGTTGTTTCAGGGTTGTGTCTGTATTGAGATGCCCAGGGGGCGGCTGCTCGGCCCCCAGAAATCTTTCCCTCTGGAATTGTCCTCGGTGGGCCCTGGCTCGACATAGATTTGGACACTCTACCAGTTCAAGCCTGCAGCTGTAGCCCTGTGGCATCCGATCCCGTCAGATCTCGGAAGCTAAGCAGGGTCGGGCCCGGTTAGTCCTTGGATGGGAGACCGCCTGGGAACACCAGAAGCTGTAGGCTTGGGAGAAGGACCTGGCAACCCCCTCCCAAAAATCAATCTGCCATTGAAAACCCTATGAATAGCAGAGAAGCACTGACAATAGTGTTTCTCCCCTGTTGTACAGAGGGTCGCTATGAGTCGGATACCGACTCGACGGCACCTAACAACAACAACAACCACCAGTTCAAGAGCTTTAGCCTCATGGCACAGGTTGCCATGTCCAGGTGCCGGGATGAGGTCTGGTTTCAGGAACAGCCAAGGTCTGTGGAAGCTCGAGGGACAGAAATGTCTAGAATGAATCCGGGCTCGGTGGTGCACGCCTGTAATCCCAGCGGCTTGGGAGGCGGGGGCAGGAGGATCGCAAGTTCGAGACCAGAGGCAGTCTGCGTAACTTAGTGAGACCCTGTCTCAAAAAGTAAAAAAATGGGCTGGGGTCGCAGCTCAGTGGTCCAGCACTTGCAAAGCATGCACGCGCGAGGCACTGGGTTCAACCCCCAGTACCGCAAAACAAAACAAAACAAAAGAAATGTGTACAATGCACCCTAGAGAGGCCACAAGCCTCCAGGACTGAGCTGCAAACCTGCATTTGGAACTGGGAGTCCGGTAGGAGCGCGTTAGGGTTAGGTGGGCGGGTTCCCTTCCAGGCTCTGGGCTTCTTCCTGGCTCCTTTACCCTGGGAAATCCACAGGCTCCGTGGGTTCAGGAAAAAGAAGAGACTAAGTGGTGCCGACTGTATGTAACCTCAGAGGAGACTCTGCAGGAAAGCAGGGCATAAAGGCCTGGTCTTCCAGCCCCAGGTGAGGACCAGGAATGCAGAGGGCGAGGGCAGGCTGATCTGAGTTTCCACAGTCACCTGCCATGTGGCACCGGCATTGTGGTTTTTTTTTTTTTTTTTTCCAGTACTGGGGGCTGAACCCAGGGCCTCGCGCCTGCATGCTCTGCAAGTGCTGGACCACTAGCTGCACCTCAGCCCATTTTTTTTTATTACTTTTTGAGACAGGGAATCGCTAAATTACGCAGTCTGCCTCTGGTCTCGAACTTGCGATCCTCCTGCCTCTGCCTCCAGCGCCGCTGGGATTACAGGCGTGTGCCACTGCGCCCGGCGGCATTGTGGGTTTTGACGGTGAGTGCAAAGGAAACGTGCTTTGGGCTCCACAGACCAATCATCTGGCTGACTAGATTTTTTCCGTTTTCTCTCTTTCCTTTCTCCCTCTTCTCTTTCCCTCCGTTTGTTTTCTGTCTAACTATGTCCAAAGGAGATATGAGGAGGCTTTCGGAAACACATACATGAGCTGGGCACCCAGGAGGCTGAGGCAGGAGGGTGATGAGTTTTACATTAGCCTGGGCTACATAGCAAGAGCCTGTCTCACAAAGACAAGAGCTAAGTGCAGTGGCGCACGCCTGTAATCCCAGCAGCTTGGGAGGCGCAGGCAGGAGGATCACAAGTTCGAGACCAGAGGCAGTCTGTGTAATTTAGCGAGACCCTGTCTCAAAAAGTATAAAAAGATGGGCTGAGGGTGCAGCTCAGTGGTCCAGCACTTGCAGAGCATGTAAGCATAAGGCACTGGGTTCAACCCCTAGTACTGCCCCCCCCAAAAAAAAATAAATAAAAATAAATAAATAAAGAAGGTGATACCAAGAGTGTTCCAAGCAAAGAGGGCTTGAGTGAAGGGAAAATAGAAGAGGGTAGGAAAGATAGCGACCACGTGATTTAGGACAGAACACCTGCCCTGAGCCTGTACATGGCTGGGGACATCTGAGCATTCAGTATGGCCCTGGCCAAAGATGAAAGAGACGTTAGGCCTTCAGGAGACACCCAGAGACTCCTGATCCTCAGCCCCAAGGACAGACCTGGGCACCTCAGTAAGCACAAAACAGAGGGCACAGGGCTGACCTCATGGTCCAGTGACACTGAATCTGTCTGGGAGAGGGGGCTGAGAAATCTCACTACCACGTAAGGGACCTGTGGCAAGAGGTAAAATACAGACCTCAGGCCCCCAGGGTGTCCTCTTTTTACCACCTGGGCTTCATCTCCCAGCGAGACGGGCCTCATGCTCAGGCCTGTGGATACCATAGCGTCCACATTCTGCCCAAGCACTGCCAAACAGGTGCCCCAAGAGAGTCCCGAGCAGGTGTGAGGTCTGCTGTCTGCGGGACAGACCTTACAAAGAAGCCCAAGTAAGCAGCAGTAATCTTGGGCCCATTTGAGCCGGGGATTGTAGGGACCCAGGTGCCAGAGCTGGTCACGGCTGAGACCAGGTCACTGACCCTTGGCAACCACTCTCCAATGTCTAGAGGCACGTTGGAAGGGACCAGAGTGTGGGTCTCTAAAGATGGGCCAGGGCAGCCCATGCTGTGTGGCTGAGCAGTAGGGCCAGCTGGGTACCCTTGGCATGATCCTGGCTACCCTTGGCATGATCCTGGGTACCCTTGGCATGATCCTGGCTACCCTTGGCATGATCCTGGCTACCCTTGGCATGATCCTGGCTACCCTTGGCATGATCCTGGCTACCCTTGGCATGATCTACTCCAAAGACACATTTTAGAGCATGTAGAAAAAGCTAGCGGCCTGCGCAGAATGGGGGACATGCCTTTACCAAGTTGAAAGCACATCCTCTGGTAACCTTCCATGTTGCTGTTGTTGTTAGGTGCCATAGAGTGTTTTTTGGGAGTGGGTTGCTGGATCCTTCTCTAAAGCCTACAGCACCTGGTGTTCCCAGGTGGTCTCCCATCCAAGTACTAACCAGGCCTGACCCTTCTTAGCTTCAGAGATCTGACGGGATCACATGCCACAGGGCTATGGCTGCAGGCAACCTTCCATAGCACATTCTATAACAAAAGGCAGATCTGTTCTTTCTCCATCCTCTGAGATGTGGATAAGCCCTGACCAGGCTACTGATAAGGTATGTTTTTCAGAAAGCGGCTAAACCTCCGTGGACCTGAGCTACCCTCTCTGCAAGGTAGAAGTGGTCTTATCTACTCAACCTGACTCTTAGGACCTGGGAGCCAGTTCTCAGCTCAGTCTGCAGCTTCCCTTGCCCTTGTTGACCAACAAGCCAGGAATGGGGGTGTGGGTAGAGCAGAGGATTGCCATAGACCACCAGGAAGCTGCCGGAAACAGTGGCCTAAAGGGTCTGTCCTCTCAAGATGGAAGCAGAGGAGACAAAGGATGAAGATTGCCAAGGTCTTTGGTTGACTGCAGAGATTATAGGACTAGGAGACATGATTGTTTACAGAGCAATCCATTGGTTGCAGTCACCATAATAACAGCTAACATTCATGATGAGGTGCCAGGCACTGCGCTAAGAGCTTGACACCCATTAACAGCTCATCTGCAGCAGCCCATGAAGAAGGCACCATTGTTTATGAAGTGCAGAGAATTACGCAACTTGTTCAGAAGCAGGCTTTGAATCGGCACTCTGGAGCCAGCGGAGCTGGGTTTTACATTATGTTTTTGTATGTTTGCAAGGGAGGATTTAATGTCACACGATGGCATTTGTCATAAAGACACACATTGCAAAAATATTTTAAGAAATTAGAAAAATGATCTGAGAATAGATATAGATGAATATCTGAGAGTGCCCAGAAAAAAGTGTTTTCTGTTTCGTTTTATTTTTTTGAGACACTGTGTAGCCCAAGCTGGCCCCTGCCTCCCAATCCTTCTGCCTCTGCCTCCCCAGGGTTGGGATCACAGGTGTGCACCGCCACAACCAGCCCAGAAAATATTTTGAGAAAAGAAAAAACAAAAAGGCACCCTGGGCCTCTTGGACATCAAGGAATGATATAAAGCCATTAGAATAAAAAAATTCAGATATGAATAGCAATATAATATCAATAATGGAAAAGACCCCCCCACATCTGTCAAGTTTGCTGCACTGTGGGGGCTTGTGTGTTGCAATGAGGCTGAAAGCTATGCCCCCGGTATCTCAGATACCAGCAGGGTCACCCATGGTGGACAGGTTTCAGCTGAGCTTCCAGACTAAGACAGACTAGGGAGTAAGCACTGGCAAAAAACTCCTGAAACAACTAGCCATTGAAAACCCTATGGATAGCAAAGAAACGCTGTCAGATATAGTGCCAGAAACCCTGGCACAGAATAGGGAAGTGTTTCGATGTGCTGTACATAGGGTCACTATGAGTTGGACTCAACTCGACAGCACCTAACAACAACAACAACAATGGAAAATAATTAAAAATCCAGAATAGATTCAGAAATAGATGCAGGCAATATATCTCTGTCTGTCTATCTATCTACCTACCACTTGTTTTTAGGTGCCATCAAGTTGGGTCCTCATAGCAACCCTATGCACAACAGAACAAAACACTCCTTTGACACTGTGCCAGGCACATGATCTTTTTTATGTTTAAGCCCATTGTTGCAGATACTGTATCAATCCATCTAGGTGAGGGTCTTCTTTATTTTGTTGATCCACCACTGTCCCAATCATGATGTCCTTCTTAAGAGTTTGGTCCTCCTGACTATGTGTCCAAAATACATAAGACACAGTCTAGCTGTCCTTGCTTCCAAGGAGCACTCTGGTGGCACTTCTAGGATGCATTTGTTGGTTCTTTTGGCAGTCCATGGTATGTTTAATATTTGTCTTCAGCACCATAATTCAAAAGCCTCACTTCTTTTCCTGTCTCCCTTATTCAATGTCCAGCTTTCTACCACTTAAATAGGAAAAATTAATAACTAGAGCAAATAAGGGGCTGGAATTTAGCTCAGTTGGGAGAGTGCCATTCTGCAGTTTCTGAGGTCCTAAGTTCGATTCCCAGAACTGCAAGAATGGGAGAAGGACATGGCAGTCCACTCCCGAGGCAATTGCAAAACCATCAGCCATTGAAAACCCTTTGAGGGCCAGGCGTGGTGGCACATGCCTGTAATCCCAGTGACTCAGGAGGCAGAGGCAGGAGGATCGCAAGTTCAAGACCAGAAGTAGTCTGCTTAATTTAGTAAAACCCTGTCTCAAAAAGTAAAAAAAAAAAAAAATAATGGGCTGGGGGTGCAGCCCAGTGGTCCAGCACTTGTAAAGCATGCAAGCACAGGGCCCTGGGTTCAATCCACAAGTACCACAAACAAACAAACAAACAAAACCCTGAAAACCCTATGAGGGTTGCTATGAGTCAGGCACAACTCGACGGCACCTAACAACAACAAGAAGAGTAAATAAAGGACACGTTTTAAATTGCTGTTGTTCACTCTCACAAGAAGGGTCTTGCATAGGAAGGTGTGGGTAAAAGAGGAGTGGAAAGTGCCAGAGGAGAAGACTGTGTGGGTGGTTGAGCCCAGGGAGGAAAAACGTGGGCAGGAAGAGCTTTGCAGAAGAGAGTAAGCGTGGTGGCCTCACAATCCACGCTTGGAAAGACGTGGGCTCTCGTCGGTAAGTGAGAAGACTGCATGATACACAGGAAGCCAGGGAAACAATGGCCTGGGCCAGGACAGAAAGCATCACGGGAGACTAATAAATTCAGGGCATCCAGTTTTACAGCGGTTTGGGGGAATGGTGTGAATTTGGTGTTAAATTACAAATGTTTGCGTTAACGATCTCAAGAGAGTAAAGTCTGTAGAAGAACTTTGAACAGGACAAAGAGACCAGACACGTAAACAAGCGATTGATTATGACTTAGTTTGAGGAGAGGGCAGGGGCCCACAGTGGAGCTACAGGAGAGCCGGGGCAGTGAGGGTCTCCGGAAGCTCCGAGAAGCGTGGCCTCCACTCCAGGCTGCAGATAACTTGAGAGGCTCACGACAGAGTTGAGAAGATCAAACGCCAGGCCTTACAAAGTTTTATGGTTAAATAACTGATTACACCGAAGTTATTAAGGGGATTAACCCTAGCGGCTAAAGCGCCCTTTGTTAGAGTTTCACACCCAGCCCTCATCCTAACGAGCTTCATCCTCCTGCCTGGAACTGGGGGCCACCGTGGCAGGTACAATGGGATGAGTGGTGGGCAGAGCGGACAGCTGGGTAGCTCTGCAGCCATGACCTGGCCAGACACCAGCTGTTTTCAGCTTGATCTTGTGACTGTTCCCCAGATCTTGTCTATAAAATTGAAGGCACTCTATTAACTTGTCTCTATACCTGTTCTGCCTGCAGCTGTAGCGCTGTGGCCTCCGATCCCATCAGAGCTCAGAAGCTAAGCAGGGTCGGGCCTGGTTAGTGCTTGGATGGGAGACCACCTGGGAACACCAGGTGCTGTAGGCTGGGGAGACAGACCCGGCAAACCACTCCCCCCAAAAATCATTCTGCCATTGAAAACCCTATGAATAGCAGAGAAGCACAGAGAACAGTTTTTCACATGTTGTACATAGGGTCGCTATGAGTCTGACACTGACTCCACTTAACACCACCACCACCTGTTCTATCATGGGGCCCTTGCTGGAACCTTAGCATGGGTCCCCAAGGAGAAGGGGGCGTGGTGGATGTGCTGTGTGGCTGCTCTGGGCTCCTTAGGATCCCAGGGAAGACTCCGCGTGCCAGGCTTCCCTTTGGGCAGTGGCTTCCTTGGGTCCCCCCATTGCTCCAGAGTTTGGCTGTGTTCAGCCTTCAGGATTCCAGAAGCCTATCCTGGGGGCCAAGGGGAAGAAGCCTTGCTTGGTTGGACTCATCCATGGTGCTGCCCTCCCTCTGCTGGACGGAGCCACATTTTGTCTCTTGCTACCCATTTAACCTGGGCTGAGGTCAGGGGAACAGGAAGAGGCTGGCCAGTGCTCTGCAGCGGTGTCCATCCCAGACAGAGGGAGGGGAGGTGGACTCTCGCCTGTGTCTCTCACTCCCCTCTGCCTTCTCCTCCACTCCCTGCCAGTGCACCCCGTTCTTCACGTCCCACCCTTCCATCTCCTGGCAGCCTGCTGCCCTCCAGCTGGTGGCCTCCGTCCAGCCTCCCTTCTGCACCCTGGGGACCCCACCCTAGGCGCTCTACCTCTTCCAGGGTCTCCTCCAGCTGTAGCACAGCCTCCACCGTAGCTGCCCTGCTGGCCACCAGCCCCTGCACTGCAGTCAGGACAGAGACCAACTGCAAAGGACATGGACAGCCCCGTCCTGCTGCTGGGCCCCACTTGTTGCTCAGGGGTCCCCAGAAATCCTCACCAGTGCCAGACCCTGAGGAACGGGAGGAAACTTGTAGGGAAAAATTGAGAGGAAATTGGCAAAAACTCCCAAACTGGGAAAACGGCTTTTGAATATCTGGTTTGTAAATTAGAAATCTAGGGAAAATGAAAGTAACTTGGTTGCACGTGTGTACAAAACCCTTCCTGATTGGACAATTGGACTGAAAGCTGATTGGCTCAGGCCATTCCGTGGGCGAGCTATATAAAGAGCTGCACTGCTGCAGCTCGATCCTTTTAGGCCTTTTTCGTCTCTTTGCCTTTTGCCCACACCATTAGCTAAGCAAGACCTTCTTGCCTATTCCTGCCCGGACGACGGAAGAGGAAACAGCTCTCCCACTCTTCTCCCCCAGACCTTTGGTGAGGAAAGAATGCTCTCCCGGCACAATCATCAACAAGGAAAGAACCTGCTCTTCCTCTGATCACCGATGAAGCAACGATGTCTCCTCACGACCACCAAGACCACCAACACTGGTGTTTGCCCCTGGAAGACAAAAGTGCCTGAGGCTTTTCCTTTCTTCCGTCTCCTCCGGGGTCCCGAGGGCCACAGGAGTCTGTGCCCCTCACCCGAGGGTCACGAGTGAATTGTGTTTAGTATCTGTGTGTGTGGCGGTGCCGCCCGTCCGAACCTCCAGCTCAGACTGGGAGGTGCATGCCCCACAAAACTCGGGGGCAGTCCCCAGGGCTCAGCTTTCCTCCTGGACCCAAGCACTACTGGGTAAAGGCGCCGTGGGAATCCATGCCCAGCACTGCCTTTCCTTTCTTTTTTCTGTGGCCAGCCATCTGTCCCTCCAGGTGTTCATCATCCTCTATGATTCTTCTCCTTGACCAGACCTTCCACTCCCAAGCTCTAGATATGCACATCATGACCCGTACATTTGCTTACATCATCCAATAAACTACCATCTCCGCTGGGCGTCTCATCCATCTCCTCACCTCAAAAACAACCTGGCCCCCATTCGCAGCAAAATGGATGGATTGGAGAAAATTATTTTAAGTGAATGAACACAAGCTCAGAAAGAGAAACACCACATGTTCTCACTCATATGTGGGAGCTGAATCAAAATTATAAGAAGGAAAAAATCCTATACAAAGGTCGGATCATTATAAAAGAAAAAAAAAGCTAAGAATAGCGTTATTATAGATGGTCTAGAAAATGCATGTAATAGTACTGACAAGGTAAAAAGAAAGTTCACTGCAGGAAAACTTTCTATCTTAAACAGAACTGGAACCCAAGGATATATAGAAAAATATTACCACAAAAAGACATTAAATGGTAGAGAAGTCTTTGAAAGGGGGTGGGGGGGGAAGTGCACAAGAGGGTAAGGGGGAACCTATATGAATAATGTACAACAAAATGCATATATGGAAATGTCACAATGAAAACATGTCAGAATGAATCACATTAAGGTGTACATGAAAAAGTTCCAATAAAAAAAAAAAAAAAAAAGAAAACACCTGGCCCCGCTTCCTAAGCACAGAATTTCATATTTAGCCCTCTCCACGGATGATTGTTCTGTATCTCTGTCTCCACGTTCTTCAGGATGGCAAAGGTTGACAGGTTGCTCAAGACTCCATACTTCTTCCATCCTCCTGTCAGCTTTGCAGTACTACAACAAAATACCCGGGGCAGCTGAGTTACAAATAAGAGAAGGTTTAATTAGGTCACGGTTTGGCAGATTCAAAGTTCAAGAACAGGCAGCTGCATTTGTTTTAACATGATGGTGGCCTGTCGTGCTGTGGGGGCTTGTGTGTTGCTGTGATGCTGAAAGCTATGTGACCTGTATCTCAGATACCATCAGGGCCATCATAGGGAATAGGTCTCAGCTGAGCTTCCAGACTAAGACAGACTAGGGAGAAGGACTCCACAGCCCACTCTCGAAACAATTAGCCATTGAAAACCATATGAATAGCAGAGAAGCACTGTCAAATATTTGTTGTTGTTGTTGTTAGGTGCTGTCGAGTCGGTATCCGACTCATAGCGACCCTCTGTACAACAGGGCAAACACTACTGTCAGTGCTTCTCTGCTGTTCATAGGGTTTTCAATGGCAGATTGAC
Organism: Pedetes capensis; assembly: GCA_007922755.1. Classification (NCBI taxonomy): domain Eukaryota; kingdom Metazoa; phylum Chordata; class Mammalia; order Rodentia; family Pedetidae; genus Pedetes; species Pedetes capensis. The sequence goes on along the minus strand of VMDO01000446.1, from coordinate 8,525 downwards.
TTTTGGGAGGGGGTTGCCAGGTCCTTCTCCCAAGCCTACAGCTTCTGGCGTTCCCAGGCGGTCTTCCATCCAGGTACTAACCAGGCCGGACCCTGCTTAGCTTCCGAAATCTGACGGGATCGGATGCCACAGGGCTACCGCTGCAGGCCACTGTCAAATATAGTGCCAGAAAAGGAGCCACCCAGCCCAGGCTGGAAGGCATTCAAGAAACAACTGGTAAAGAGCTGCCTCCTCAATCCACAGGACAGTTTCCATCTTTCTCTTGACTGACCTTTTAGGAGCAGTTGGAGCAGCTGACTTATCCTTTCTTCGCTTGATTTTCACGTCACTTGTTTTATTTTTCTTCTATGTCTCTGTCAATTATTCGATAGTCCTTGCCAGCCCTTGCTTCTCTGGTTCCTTTGGTGTTTAGAATCCTTTTGGGCTCTGTCACACCAGCCCTGTAACTCACTCCACCCTTCATTGTCTTCCGAGGTTCTGCTCTGTGTCTACTTTCCATGTATGTGCTGATGACTCCCAAGAGGTCCTTAGCAGAGTGTGCTCTCTTCCAAGGTCAAACTCAATACCCAACTGTCACTCAAACCTCATATGCAGTTTATGGTGACTCTCACCTTCTTTCATGCACACGCCTCTTTCCACTTTAGTGTTTCCTAAAATGGAAATCACAAGCCATTCAGTTATTCCACACCAAGAATCTAGTAGCCATCTTCAATTATGTTATCCTATACCCATTCTGCCTGCAGCCGTAGCCCTGTGGCATCCGATCCCGTCAGATCTTGGAAGCTAAGCAGGGTCAGACCTGGTCAGTACTTGGATGGGAGACTGCCTGGGAACACCAGGTGCTGTAGGCTTGGGAGATGGACCTGGCAACCCACTCCCAAAAATCAATCCACCATTGAAAACTATGAATAGCAGAGAAGACTTGACAATAGTGTTTCGCCTGTTGTATGTAGGGTCGCTATGAGTTGGATGCCTACTCGACAGCACCTAACAACAACAACAACAACACATCCATTCTATATAAACTACGCCCACTGTCTGTTAACTCTGCCTGTTTAGTAGCTCTCAAGACTACAATTGCCTCTCTCTCCCCACTCTTAGATTCTTCTCTCTCTTTGCTTTTAGTCCCAACTCCCATTTCTAATCTCCCAGCTAACCCAAGAATCTCTGAAATAGTTTTAGTGCATCCGTTCTCATTTATTTTGTTTAATTCTTTTTAATTTAAGGGTAAAGACAAACACCGTGCAGGTGTATATTACCATGAGCTGTCTAGATGTCTAGGCACACAGGACAAACACTCCAATTAAGATGTAGACTATTTTGATTGCCCAGAAGGTTCCTTGCATTCTGCACCAACTCCAGCCTAGCCCGGGGCAACCAGTGTTCTGATTTCTAGTACCATAGTCTATTTTTGCTTCTTCTAGAATTTTGTATAAATTGAACGTTAGGAGATATATGCATGCAGCTTCTTTTGCTCCGTGTAATGTTTAGATTGATCTGTGTTGGAGCGCATATCAGTGAATCTTCCTTTTGTCCTGGCGAGAAGCACTCCACCACATGAATACACCACAGTTCGTCTCTCCATGAAGCAACGGATGGATGTTTGTGCTATGTCTAGTTTTGAGCTATCGTGAACTAACCTGCTGTGCATTTTTGTACAGCCTTGTGTGGACATCTGCTTCTATATATTTTAGGTAGGGATACTTGGGAGTGGAATCGTTGGGTCACGATGTAGATGTAAGTTGAGTTTTCTGAGGAATTGTCCAAAGTGGTTGAATGGACATCACACTCCCTGGCAATGCAGGAGAGGTCCAGTGGCTCCATGCCTTCGCCAACTCTTGCAATTGTCAGGCTTTTACATGTTAGCTATGCTAGTGGGTATGGGCTGGGATTTGGCTCAGTGGGTAGATCGCTGGGCTGCAGTCTCTGAGGTCCCCAGTTCAATTCCCAGCACCGCAAAAATGGGAGAAGGGCCTGGCAATCCACTCCCAAGGCAATCCCGAAATAGTCAGCCATTGAAAACCCTATGAGGGTTGCTATGAGTCGGATACCGACTCGACGGCACCTAACAACAACAACAACAACGATGCTAGTGGGGACATGGAGCACCTTTCATGTATTCATTGTTTGTTCATGTACAGTCACCTATGACATAATGACATTTTGGTCAATGGTGTGTGTGGCTCACTGCTCTGGTGAGGTTTTCTTTCTGGGCCCGGGTAGTGGAGCAGGACCCTCACATATAACCTCTTTCCCTTCCAAGCAGGGAACCCCGGGGGACTGGGTGAGTGAGACAGAGTGAGAGACACCTCGGGAGGTCTCTTTAAACATGCAGCTCTTTATTGTTGTTGTTGTTAGGTGCCGTCTAGTCGGTATCCGACTCATAGCGACCCTCATAGGGTTTTCAATGGCTGACTGTTTCAGGATTGCCTTGGGAGTGGATTGCCAGGTCCTTCTCTCATTTTTGTGGGGCTGGGAATTGAACTGGGGACCTCAGAGACTGCAGCTCAGCGCTCTACCAACTGAGCTAAATCCCAGCCCCGCAGCTCTTTATTATACAGCACTTAAAAGTGCTGCAGCCTTAAAGTGTTTCACAGCTCTGAGGGTGAAGTGACATACGGTTCTAAGCACGATGTGGCTTCTGCAGCCACTTTCCATGATGATGGTCTGCCGGGTCTGCCTCTGGCACTGGTCTGGTGGCTGCTCCTGTGCTCTCCATGGCAGCCAGTCTCAGTGTTCGCTTCTCTCCTTGGTGGGCATCCCCTGGTGTCTTCTCCTCTTGCAGTCTTCCCTCTTCATCGTGGTGGTGGTAACAAGGCAAGAGCTGGTTCCAGAACAAGAGAGGGAGCAGCGAGCAAGCTCTTCTTTTATTCCTCTTGGGACCAATCAGAACTCTGGGCTTTGTTTGGAAGTGGCCAATCATGAGCCTGATAATTGATAGGTGGGGTAGGAGGCAGGGAGCAACCAATTATAGGCCTCCCCTTAGTGGCCAATAGGGTGATAGGCTACAACCTATCAGAGAGGGAGGATCTAATGCAAGGCCCACCCCGTCATGCCAGGCGGGGGCCATTTTGGCCATGGCGTCTCAGAGCTTGTGGACTCAAGCCTCGTGTGCCACAGTGAGTCACACAGGGATCCTGAATGCACCTCAGGCCTCAATGCAGGTCAGATAAGCCTTGAGCCATTTCTGTTCCTCTTTACACCCCACATTTATCCCCACAATGGTGGTCCCAGAGGGCTGTAATGGAGTTGAAAAACTCCTCTTATCTGGTGACTTACTAATGTCATAGTGCAATGCTCGGTGTGTTGCTGGCACAAATAAACCTACTATGCTGCCATTTTTTTAAAGCATGTTGTTGCTGTTGTTGTTGTTAGGTGCCATTGGGTTGGGTCTGACTCATAGTGACTCTATGTACAACAAAACAAAATATTCCCCATGCACACAATCCTTTTTATGTTTAAGCCCATTGTTGCAGCCACTGTGTCAATCCACCTAGTTGAGTGTCTTCCTTTTTGTCATTGACCTGTCACTCTCCCAAACATGATGTCCTTCTCCAGGGACTGGTGCCTCCTGACAGTATGTCCAAAGTACATAAGACACAGCCTAGCCAACCTTGCTTCCAAGGAACACTCTGATTGAACTTACAATTATGTTGTTGTTGTTGTTAGGTGCCACCAAGTCAGTATCCGACTCATAGCGACCCTCATAGGGTTTTCAATGGCTGATTGTTTTGGGATTGCCTTGGGAGTGGATTGCCAGGTCCTTTTCCCATTTTTGCGGTGCTGGGAATTGAACTCAGGACCTCAGAGACTGCAATGCAGCGCTCTACCAACTGAGCTAAATCCCAGCCCATCTTACAATTATGTACAGTACTTCATGCTTAAAGCGACAACCAATAGCTAAGTTACTGGTTTATGTGTTTACTATACTAAACGTTTTACCATTATTTTAATGTATACCCTTTCTACTTACATATAAAAAATTTCCCATAAAACAGCATGCTCTGTTACACTGGCAGAGCCTCACACCTCATATTTACGTCGGCTCTCCATGGCATCAGGTGACAGGGAGTGACTGACCTGCCTTGTGTAGGCTTACATAAGCACATGCTATGCTGTTCACACAGTGATGGAAGTGGCCCACGGCACAGCTCTCAGAACCTGCTCCCTTCTATTTCCATAACCATCCTGTCTTCTGTCGCCTTCCGCTCCTGGAGGTGAGGAGTAAGACCTGAGCATTGTCTTGGCTGACAAAGTATCTGTTGAGGAATTTGGAACGGGCCCTGGGAGACTTAGCTCGGGCAGCACCTGCTTGTTCCCAGTAGATGGCAGCAGAGTACGAGCTGTGTAGGAGCGAATTCCCCAGACCTGGAAACAGCCAGAGGAAAGAAAGGAATATTTAATGGCTGGTTAGTGGCCCATTATAAAGAAGCACAATGTATTTGGCCAATTTTCTAATCTTGGGTAGTTATGTTGGCTTTCGTTTCTCTCTTATAATTAATTATTTAAAAAAATTTTTTCTCAGTAATTTTTTAATATACAACTTAATGGGTCTTCTTATGGCATTTCCACACATGCACTTCACTGCACGTTGCTCAAGTTAACTTCCCCCTTCTTCTTTCATGCCCCTCCTCCCCATCCCTTCTCTCCTCACCAAGGGTCTCCTTTCTATTTTCAAGTCTCTTTCTTGTGAGTCTATCTATCTATGTACATTCCAATTTTGTCATGACGGCAACATACGTGATATTTTTTTTCTTCCATTACCCTGTCTTCTTGCCCTCCTCCCACCTTTAGCCCATTATCTTTCCCTATTTAAACTCTATCTGCCTTAATGAGATATATGTTTTAATAATGAATATGTATTCATTCTTTTGGGAGAAGGACCTGGCAACCCCCTCCCAAAAATTAATCTGCCGTTGAAAACCCTATGAACAGCAGAGAAGCACTGACAATAGTGTTTCCCCTGTTGTGCAGAGGGTCGCTATGAGTCGGATACCGACTCGACGGCACCTAGCAACAACCACAACAACAATTAATTCTTTAATGAACACACTTGCATATATGGTAAGTCTTTGTATTCATTCTTGATGATATTCTTAGCACAGATTGTTGTTGTTAGGTGCCGTTGAGTCAGTATCCAACTCATAGCGACCCTCATAGGGTTTTTAATGGCTGTTTCAGGATTGCCTTGGGAGTGGATTGCCAGGCCCTTCTCCCATTTTTGGGGTGCTGAGAATTGAACTTGGGACCTCAGAGACTGCAGCGCAGCGCTCTACCCACTGAGCTAAATCCCAGCCCCTAGCACAGATTATTAGAAGTCATATTCATAGTTTAAAAGGCATATCCTTTTAAGTCTCTGGTATGCATAGTAAAAATGATCAGTGTAATTAATCCCAGCCACTCAGGAGGCTGAGGCCTGAGGATCGCAAGTTCGAGGCCAGAGGCAGCCTGAGCAGTTTAGTGAGCTTGTCTCAAAATTAAAAAGGCAGAGAGGACAGCTGAGGGTATGGCTCAGTGATAGAGCACTTGGCTAGCATGTGCAAGGCCCTAAGTTTAACCCCCCAGCACTAAAAAAGAAAAAGAAAACATATGTGATTGTTCTTGTATCATTAACACAATAATTTTTAAGTAATATTTGGCAATTTGTATATGAGTATTTTATTTTTGTGTTGTGTTTATTTATTTGATTACTGTTTCTTAATTAGCCATTTTTGCTTATTCTTCTTAATTAGATATTCATGTCATTTATCTGTTTAAACATTATAGTGATTACATTCTTGTTGGTTGGTATGAATTCTATGTGTATGGGTTCTATTTACCCTTTTTTCTGTAATATATTTGCAAATATTCCCCTAAGCTGTCATTTGATTTTAAAAAGCTTTTAAAAGTATGTTAATCTTTGACAGCTTTATTGAAGTAAAACTGACATATAATAAACTAGGCATTTTCTTTTTTTGTGGCACTAGAGATTGAACCCAGGGCCTTGTACATACCAGGCAAGAGCTCTCCCTCTTAACTACACCTCCCACCCTAAACTATACCTGTTTGATATGTATAATTTGACAAGTTTTGACTCGTGTGTATGCCTATGAAACCATCACCACAACGAAGATAATGAATATAACATTCACCATTCAACTGGCAACCCCCTCCCAAAAATCAATCTGCCATTGAAAACCCTATGAACAGCAGAGAAGCACTGACAATAGTGTTTCCCCTGTTGTACAGAGGGTCGCTATGAGTCGGATACCGACTTGACGGCACCTAACAACAACAACATATAATTCCACCTCCTTCACTGATGCCTGTTTTTCACCCCCAGGCAACCATTGATTTGCTTTCTGTCATTATTAACTAATTTGTGTTTTCTAGAATTATATATGAATGGAATCATACAGTATTTATGAGTCATTTTCTTTTACTTCTTTTTTTTTTTTGAATATGGCTTCTTTCTCCCAATATAAAGATTTCTGTACTTGTCTACGCTGTAGCCAATATCAATAGTTGATTCCTATTTAATTACCGAGGAGTATTTAATTGCATGGATAAATTGTTAATCCATTCACTTGTTGATAGCCATTTAGATTGTTTCCAGCTGTTGGTTGTTATAATAAGACCTGCTATGAACATTGTGCCTGCAGCTGTAGCCCTGTGGCATCCGATCCTGTCAAATCTCGGAAGCTAAGCAGGGTTGGGCCTGGTTAGTCCTTGAATGGGAGACCACCTGGGAATACCAGGTGCTGTAGGCTTGGGAGAAGGACCTGGCAACCCACTCCCAAAAAAACAATCAGCCACTGAAAACCCTATGAATAGCAGAGAAGCACTGACAATAGTGTTTTGCCTCTTGTACGTAGGGTCGCTACGAGTTGGACACCGACTCGATGGCACTTAACAACAACAAGACTCAGTTCGGGAGGAGGACATAGCAATCCACTCACAAAGCAATCAGTCATTGAAATCCCCGTGGGGGTCGCTATGAATCCGACCTAACTTCATGGCACCTAACAACAACAGCATGAACATTGTGTAGAGTCTTTGTGTGTACTTATGCCTTCCCATATAAATACCTTGGAGTGGACTGGCTAGTCCACTGATGTCAGGTGTATTTTAACTTTTTAAAAGAAGTCATCAAACTGTTTTCTAAAGTGGCTGAATTATTTTACATTCTCACCTGCACTCTATCAGAGTTCCAGCTACTAATTCCCCTAACGAACCCTTTGTATGCTCAGTCTTTATACTTTTAGATTTGCTTGTCCCTAATAATGAATAACGTGGAATATCTTTTCAGGGGCTTATTTGCCATCTCCTTTGGGAACGTGACTGTGCATGCCTTGCTCATTTTTTTAGTTGGGTCATTTGTTTTATTATTATTGATTTTTTAGGAATGTATAAAGTATTCTGGATTGAAATTCTTCTCAGATATATACCTTGAATATATTTCTGCTCAGTGTGTGTGAAGTCTTTTCATTTTCTTGATAGTGTCTTTGAAAGAGAAGAAAGTCTTATTTTTGATGAAGTACAATTGGTCAGGGGGCTGGGATTTAGCTCAGTTGGTAAAGCGCCGTTCTGCAGCCTCTGAGGTCCTGAGTTCGATTCCCTGCACCACAAAAGAGGGAGAAGGATGTGGCAATTCACTCCCAAGGCAATCCCGAAACAATCAGCCATTGAAAACCCTATGGGGGTTGCTATGAGTCAGACGTGACTCCACGGCACATAACAACAACAACAACAACAACAACTGGTCAATTTGGTGTTATAAATTGTGGCTTTAGATGTCATATCTGAGATATCTTTGTCCAGCCTAAGGTGGCCAAGGTTTTCACCACTGTTTTCCTGTAGAAGTTTTATAGCATTGTGTTTTACATTTAGCTCTAGATCATTGTTGTTGTTGTTGTTAGGTGCCGTCGAGTCGGTATCCGACTCATAGCGACCCTCACAGGGTTTTCAATGGCTGTTTCGGGATTGCCTTGGGAGTGGATTGCCAGGCCCTTCTCCAATTTTTGTGGCGCTGGGAATCGAACTCGGGACCTCAGAGACTGCAGCGCAACGCTCTACCAACTGAGCTAAATCCCAGCCCCATGCTCTAGATTATACTTGAGTTAAAATTTATACATGGTGTGAAGTATGGATCAAAACTCTTTTTAAAAATAATTATCCAATTGTTCCAGCACGGTTGGTAAAAGTTTTAGAATTCCTCTCACCATGTAAATTTTAAAATATTTTTTAAATGTTTGAATAGTTTTAGGGTAAGGGAAAATTTACTAAGATAATACAGAGGTTTTCCATCGACTCCTATCATTAGCATCTTATATAAGTCAGTTTCATTTGTCACAATTAATGAACCAATATTGGTATGCTATTTTTAACTAAAGTCTGTATGTTTTTCATATTCCTTAGTTTTTACCTAATATCCTTTTTTCTGATTCAGGATCCCATCCAGGATACTAAGTTGCGTTGAGATTCATGTTCCTTAGTCTCCTCTGGGCTCAGGCGGGTTCTCCAACTCTTTTTTTTTTTTTTTTTTT